>JANAVB010040419.1:13849116-14331616 GCA_029216955.1 Iris pallida | reverse complement strand
TAAACCGGAATAGAGGAAAGAATAGACTTGATGACAATTAGGTGGCCTACATAAGAAAGAATTTTGTTGTTCCAACCTGATATACGAGCACGAATTTTACCAATTAATTCTTCATACATACCTGCATTCCTCCTTTCAGCCGAGCTAGGGCATCCCAGATAGATAAGTGACCCTTGTTGCAGATGGAACCCTGTAATATCCTGAATCTCCGCAATGCTTTGGGTCGATACCTTCTCCGATAGCACCATAGCAGATTTGGAGGCATTAACCTACTGTCCCGAGCTGGATTCATATGCTTTAATGACCTGTATAAGCTAATGCATTTAGCTCTTGTCCGCACCCGAGAAGATGAGCACGTCGTGTGCAAGATGAGAAACTCTAGGGAAACCTCTTGGCGTGTGGTATCCAGAGAAACCTTCTGAGCTATTAAGGTTAATAAGGCTTCTACTCAATGCTTCAGCTGCAATAATAAAGATTGCAGGCGAGATCGGATCTCCCTGAAGAATGCCACACTGGCTATGAAAGAAATCTGAAGATCTCACATTGATAAGAGTAGAAAACCAGATATTATCAACCAACTGAAGAATCATAGTACGACATTCATCATAGAAACCGAATTGCTTCATTACCCCAAGAAGGAATGCCCAGCTGACCCGATCATAAGCCTTGCTCATGTCAAGCTTAACCGCAATATTTTCTCCCTAATATTTATGATCCAACACCGAGATCATCTCTTGCGCCAGAATAATATTATATATAATTTCCCAGCCCTTAACAAAACCACTTTGTTCTTGAGAGATAATGCGAGGAAGGATGTCAACCAACCTCCTAGACAAAAGCTTCGATATGATTTTGTTAAAAAAGTTACACAAACTTATAGGGCGGTAATCATTGAGGGCTATGGGGTGCTTGTGATTGGGAATCGGTAGCAAGTACTTACTCGTAATAGACTTAGCTAGAGCATATCCATCTATAAACAAGCACACAGCCTCAAGGATATCCTTGCCAATAATCGGCCAACTAGCTAAGAAGAAAGAGCCCGAGAACCCATCAAGGCCAGACGTACTACTAGGATCCATACTCTTAATAGTAGAGGAAAGCTCCTCCAAAGAGGGTTTGGCAATCAATGCATCATTGTCTTCTTGAGAAATAATACTAGGAATATGAGCTAGGTAATCATCTTCAATAACAGTATGAGGAGGAGTGAATACCTTGCTATAGAAATTATTGGCTTCCTGTTGGATGTCCTACAGGGATGATAGGGTATGTCCTTATGCAGAATATAAGTGATGAATGTACAGACGGTTGCATTTGGAGAAGACACAAGAGTGATAGAACTTTGCATTCCTATCACCCTCCTCATCCCATTTGACCCGAGCCTTCTGCTTCCAATAAGCATCTTCAATTCGAAGTCGCTGTTTCAAATTGGCCCTAGTAAGCAGCCATTGGGGACGGAGTGAAGGATCAGCCTCATAGGCAGCTTCTAAAGTAGTCATAGCATCCTCCGCCTTCTTTACTTCCTGGAAGATATCTCCAAACGTGGCCCAACTCCAAGCAGATAGAGCCTTTCTAGTAGCCGCAAGTCGAAGACCAACTCGCACCAAGCTGTTGACATGATCTGTAGAACTCCATGCCGACTCCACCACCTGAAGGAAAGTGTCGCGATCTTTTCAAAAATGCAAAAATCGGAAAGGGCGAGGAGAGTCTGGCTTCTCACTTGCTAAAGACAGTAAAATGGAAGCATGATTAGATTCTGATCTATTCAAGTGGGAGGAAGCCGAGAGAGGGGCCCATTCTAGCCACTTAGAGTCTAGCAAGACCCTGTCCAACCTCGATCCCAATTTGGGAGACCCACATTGTCTATCAACCCAGGTAAAATAGTTGCCCGTATAAGGAACTTCTGATAGGCCTGCAGCTATTTGAAACTTCGAGAATTCTTTCATTGACACGAAGCATGGAGGGAGGCCCCCAAAATTTTCGTCCTGACAGGTGATAGCATTAAAATCTCTGCTAACTAGCCAAGGAAGACTCCATCTATTATGTACCATCAATAGATAGTCTCATAAAAGACGTATACCCTTCTTGGTGTTACTTCCATGCACTGCAGACAAAATAGCTAAAGAAGGCAGTAAATGTGAATGGATAGTAACAGTGAGACATTGATCGAAAGAATCGACCACTGATAGGTCAGTATCTTACCTACCCATGATCCAAATGTTCCCTCTTTGGTTAGAGACAGAGCAATGAAAACCCAGGTTGAGTTGATATGTAAGGAGCTTATCATCCTGAACCTTAGGTACTATGATTACTACTATAGGAACTTTGTTTGTTATACATAAAGCTGACTTGAGTCTTTTGAAAGCCATCGGATTAGCAATCCCCCGAACGTTCCAGCAAAGGAGCTTAATCATTAGAGGAGGGCAGGGGAGGAGTATACGAGATCTTAGCTGTTGATCTGAGGAGGCGAGGCACAACCGGGTTAGCAACATTCTTTTTCTTTTGGGCTCCTTGGAAGACTGGGGGGAGGGAAGGTCTATCGTCATCGACAGGTGCTTGTCTCTCTTAAGGAAGTTCCTGGGGGAGCGTCTCACCTGGGTCAAGGCCATCCCTATCCTCCACGACTGTCGTCGCGTCTACATCGGGGTCCCCGTCGACGCAAGACTCCGAGATTGGCTTTTCTACGGCTACGTCCGGCTGTTGCGTTTCATGCTGCTGCTGTTCTTCTGCTTCTACTTCGTCTGACCATGACCAGAGTTCCCTGTCTTCGAGAGGCTCTACTGGATCAGGCAGAGGATGGATAGGGTTTGGCGCTGGAATGGGAGAAGGAGGGTTTGAATGATGAGGTGATGGTTGAGAGGAGTTGACGTAAGGAGTAATGGATGCGGGAGAAATGATTTGAGTTTCCGGAGGCGAGCCATCAATGGTAGGCTCAACACCAGCTAAGGTGACCAACTACTTAGTAACTGGCGGTTGGTAATTAATGGCTGAGTTATTATTAGCCATGGCCTGATTGGATGTTTCCCCCTGTTCAGCAGGATTATTTCCCAACGTAGGGTTGTTAATGACCGGTGCAATCATAACTTCTTTGTTCTTGAGCTGAGAAGGGTTTACTTTATTAGCTGCTTGCACTTTGCATGATTCCCTCATATGTCCTTGGTGCTTACAGATTGAACAGTACTTCAGAATATTCTTATACTCTATTTTTTGAGATATAGATCTGCTATTTGGCAAATTAATGTGCACCATTTGAGGAAGGGGTTTGCTCGCGTCAACCTCTACGAAGACTCTAGCTATGCTAGGTCGGGAGAATTCTTCTGTTGCCCAGTCGAGTTAAAGAGGAGTGCTAATGCCCAACACAATAGAGAATAATGCATTCTTTGCGAAGAGCTGAAGAGGGAGGCCAGGAAGAGCGACCCACGTAGGGGCCAAAGGAGATTCTTGAGCAGCACAAAAGTCTTTTGACCATCGAAAAACTCACATAGAAGCCCTAGAAACATACCAAATCTCTCGTGCCCTGAGGCGTAAAAAGTCAACCTCAATGGCCGAACGGATGACAATATGATAATTGGGGTCGATCACCCCAACTTTTACCTCTCCGACGAACTAAAAGCCCAAGAAGGATTTCCGAATCACTTCGATGAATGGCCTGGCATGAGAAAATTTCCCGATCAGAGCAAATTTGAACGGCTGAATCAAGATCTGTTCGTCGTCCCCCGTGAAGGAGACAACATGGACCACCTTAGAGAAAGAGGAAGCACGAATAGAGATGGACTGGGGCGCCGAAGAAACCCCAACCACCTCCGCAAAGGATTTCGATGCCATAGACCCTCAAAGCAGAAACGCGAAGGTCGTGTGATCCGTTCGCATGATGGACGCCGGCACGACCAAAGGCCAATCCGGAGTCGGTGGAGGATTAGGGTTCACAGCAGGCACGGCGCTCCTCTCAAAGGAGACGAGCGAATCCTCATCATAATATATATGTCATTATATATATATATATATATATATATAAAGAAAAAAAATATATATATATATCATATAATTCAATATTTTTTTTTTTTTCATATAATTCAATATATATAAATATATATACTCATATATACAGGTACATATGAATATATCACTAATACCATAAATAATATAGAAAATAGTCCAAAAATTTTCTAACACATAATTACTCAAAATAATGTATTACTACTAGGTTTCTTTGAGCAATGTATATTATATATACCATATAATATATGTACTCCTATATTTCATCTTCATATAAAATTCTCCAAAATCCTATATTTGATATAATAAATCAAATAATTATATATATAAAATATAGGGGGTTAACAGTTTCCTGAAGTATTTGTCCACTCATCGCCCTAAAAGTGCAGTGACTCCGTTGCCTGAAGCCCTGGTCCACTAGTCGTTCTAAAAGTTTCGTAACTCCATCTCATGAAGCATAGTCTACTTATCGCCCAGAAGTGTAGAGACCTCAAAGCCTCGCCAAAAGTGCAGCTCGCATAGAAGCGCAGTCTTACAGGGTGACGTTGTTTAACATGGTCAGACGGGTGTCTATGTCTGGTTTGTTTAAAAATCACCGCTCTTAAGATAGGATGGAGTTTGATTCTGTTGGTAAGAGCAATATCCTATCGGTTTGTTTAAACCACAGATAAGGACAGAATTTGTTCTTATAGATGAGGGCCATATCCAATTGGTTTATTTAAACCAATGCCCCCTATGACAAGACAAAATCCAACTTCAGGGATAGGAATAAAATATGCCGAGGTTCATCTGATCAACAGTAAACACATGCCACGTGTCGTTTATTCGGTCATGTTGATAATTCCCCCAAGATCTTGATAAAGGAGAATCCCAACGTCCGTTACGTGTCAGCTCGGCAGTAGCCTTCACCATAGAATTCGAGATTCTCTTATATCTCTACGTGCATCATTCCTGCACAATCCTTATGCACATCGTATATATGCTTCCCTATATATAGAAGGAGTATTCCTACGATAAAGAGGCTTCAAAATCTTCACAACTTCGAGATCCTCTAGATTGGCAACCCAAAGTTCCAATCACAAGCACCAGAAAGCCAGAGCAAGTTCAACTCGTCATTAGATCGTCAACGGAGTAAAGGAGCCGCTGCAGTGCTCGATTTCCACCGTCACACTTCCCCAAAAAACTTTTTACTTAGATCTCCTATTTAGGAATCGAATGTAATTTTTTATACGTTTAATATACAAAAAGTTTGTATAACCTTTTGTCATGGCAAACAAGTATGGATCAGTCAACACTCGAACACATAGCTTAGCTCATATGCTTGCTGCAAAATACTGATATGGAAGTAGACACATACAAAGGCTTCCTTTACAGCTGGCTAAGTAAAATGATGAGGATGGCAAAATTAGTAACATCTTCCTTGTAATCTGAATACTGCATATTGCTGGAGAATCGTCTCTTCACACAAGAGATAAAAGTATATCATGTGTCTGAAATGGACCATTCGTCTATCTGCTCTGCTCCTTTGAATCATGTGTCTTTCTTCACTAGCAACTTCCAACTCAAGAACATTTTATGCTTCGGACGCATGGCACCTATGCGTCTTTTTTTTGATATTTTTCATGCTTCTATAGGACCATGCATCTTTTTTTGATATTTTACATGCTTCTACAGGACCTCCTTTTAAGTTTTTAAAACTTGAACAAGTTTTAAAATACTATAAACAAGAAGCATGGAAGAGAGAGAGAATTCTAGCATATAAAGCATTGGATGCATGGGGTCACTTGCCACGCTATTATTTGTTATGACTTAATCCTTCCAAATCTGAACTGTCTTCGAAATTTGAGGTAGAAGTTTCTGGCAGTTGCTTGGATCGAGGCTAAGTCAACTGATCCTGCAATTTCAGGAACAGAAAATCTTGTGATAGTTAATATTGAGCTGACCTCTTCGTCTAGGATCAAGTCGCATAGGACCTATCTGCATGGCGAGTCTCCGTCTTTATAAAAATGACATAACTTTGACAGAATTTGTCATCATCACTTTTTAATCATGCATTTGCTGATAACACTTCAGCGAGCTTGTGCAGACTTGTAAGGGGATTGAGCATCACCTTACTGAGCACATTGCTCTTTGGTTATGCCCAAAGTCGGGAAAAAGATCGATCTTCAAATGGTAAACTTTTCTGAAGTATGCTTTTTCTCATCAATTCTTTTTTTCCATGCGAAGCCTTATAACGATGATTTCCTTTTTGATCATGTTCTGATCTAAATATGTCTTCAAAGCACATTGGTACACTTATAGAAAGGTGTACTATGAAAATAGGAATTACATTACACAAATAAGAAAGACTGCCAACGTTGTGCTATTTACGGAGTACTGCTACAATTCTTATGCGCATGAAATTTTTACAGTTTCTAATGCGTCCTTCGCTGTTATACAGTACAACTGACTTTATGTGTCCGATTCCTCTTGAACATGTCATATTTTTAGGATACTCCTTGGATGACTGGAGCTAAGATGGAGCTTGGAAGGACATCATAACATGTCTAATTCGACATGATTTAGCACATTATTTAATTATTATCAGACATAATATGGACATAATAGATGATAGGTGGCCCTATTATCTTAGTCATACCCGATTAAGTATGGATAATAAATTAAAAATTTAATCACTATCAGAGGTAATATAGACATGATAGATGATAGGTGGCACTATAATCTTAGGAGTACCCAATTAGGTACGTATAATAGAGTAAGAATTTAATCACAATCAGAGGTAATATGGACATGATAGATGATAGGTGCCCCTATTATCTTAGGCATACCCGATTAGGTATAGATAATAGAGTTAGAATTTAATCACTATCAGAGGTAATATTGAATTGATAGATGACATGTAGCCCTATTATCTTAGGCATACCCAAGTAGGTATAGATAATAGAGTAAGAATTTAATCACTATTAGAGGTAATATGGACATGATAGATGATAGGTGGCCCTACTATCTTAGGCATACCCAATCAGGTATATATAATAGAGTAAGAATTTAATCACTATCAGAGGTAATATGGACATAATAGATGATAGGTGGACCTATTATCTTAGGCATACCCGATTAGGTATAGATAATAGATTAAGAATTTAATCACTGTCAGAGGTAATATGGACATGATAGATGATAGGTGGCTCTATTACTTGTTATGCATTCAATTGTATGCAAGTAATAGGGGATGACTAAAAACTTCATCAGAGGTAATATGGACGTGATAAATATTTCTGAAATAAATTTGTTCAGAGGTGATACGAACATAACAAATTTCTAGAGTTCTATAGAGAGAGTCGATAGTATAGAATATTTCAGAAGAGATAGGTACATGAATATTCCTTTTTTAGGATTTAATTTGCTCAGAGGTAATATGGACATAAGAAATTTGTTAATCTCTATAGAGGATGAGTGTCATAGAATAGTTGAGAGGTAATAGGGACGTGAATATTTTTCTCGAAGTAAATTTGCTCAGAGGTAACATAGACATGACAAATTCGTGAATCTCTATAGAAGATAAGTGTTACAGAATAGTTCAGAGGTAATATTAACATGCATATTCATTTGATATAATGGATCATTCTAATTCCAACTGGGGTATTGAAATAAGATGTCACTAAAACAACTTGTCTTAAATGAAGGACTTTTATGAATTGGAGAGTTGTTTAGAGGATTTCTCTTACAAGAAAGTTTTGTAAGAGTTAAAGGTGGTTCCGCTGTGGAATTTATGAGGAACCACTATTTATAATTTATTCGAAAACTTTTGGGATAAAAATAATGGTTCGAAATGAAGTAGATGTTAACAAATAAAGTATTTATTACTCCATAAAGAAAATGTAGACACTGTACAAAACTTGTTGGGGGTATACAAAGTGATGTCCAATTGTGATTAAATGTAATACTTTTTCAAGAACTTACCATTAATAGACATCATCAGTAGCTCTCGATTGAGCTTTGCTAGTCTGTATGCTCCATTTGAATACACTGATTCAATAACAAACGAACCTTCCCACTTAGCTACGAATTTTTCTTTGCTTTTATGCGTCATAACCATAGGTCTCCTTACTGAAAGAACTAGGTCGCCAACCTGGAAAAGTCGTTCCTTTACTTTCTTGTTGAAAGCCTTGGAAATGCGAGCTTGATATAACTCAATTTGCTGTTGAGCCATTAGTCGTTTCTCATCAAGTGCTTCCAATTCTTGCAACCATAGACAATCATTGTCTTCAGTTGTTAATTCATTGGATAGAGCAATTCGAAGAGACGAGATTTGAATCTCTAGAGGAAGAACTGCTTCACTTTCGTAGACCAAAAAGAACGGTGTTGTACCGGTGGGAGTCCGTACTATAGTTCGGTATGCCCAAAGACATTTACCAAGTTTCTCATTCCAATTACATTTATTAGCTGAAATGAGCTTCTTGAGTAACTTGATAATAGTATTTTTGAAGGCCTCAGCCAAACCATTAGCTGCGGGGTTGTAGGTAGTAGAGGCAACATCTTGGATCTGATTTTTCTCACAGAACCGATAAAATTTACTACTCACAAATTATGGGCCATTATCATAAACGATCCTCCGAGGAAGTCCAAAATGATAGAACACATGTACTTAATGAAGCTGATTATATTAGACATTTTTACCTCAACAAGTGGTATAGCTTCCGTCCATCTTAAAAAGTAATCAGTTATTGCCAAAATGAATCGGTGACCCTTGGAGGAAGGAGGGTTAATGGGTCCAATAATGTCCATTTCCATGCTTCGAAAGGCCAGGATGCGGTCGTTGGGTGTAAAAATTTTGAAGGTTGATTTATGAAATCTGCATGAATTTGGCATGATTTCTATTTTCTTGCATAATATATGGCATCAGCAACCATAGTGGTCCAATATTAACCCAAACGCCTTAGCTGATCCTGCAATTTTGGACCAGGTTGGTGGACGCCATAAGTGCCATTATGAACTTCTTGAAGGGCCTATTTAGCTTCTTTTTCGGACAGACATCGTAAAGGAAGTTCATCATATGATCTTCGATATAGAATTTTAGTAGCTACATCATAAAATAAACGAAGAGAATGTATCTTGATTGAAATAGCTTCTTTTGGATCGTCAGGAAAGATTCCATAAACAGCATATTCTATAAATGAAAATCTCCAGTCTTTGAAGTTGACATCCGCCTTTGCTGAATAGCGTTGATGAATATCCAGATTATTCTTAGTATAGAACAATTTTCGACCAATCACTGTGACCGACTTCTGAGTGTTAACTGGGGTAACAAGTGACGCTGCTAAACCTGCTAATGCATATGCTTCTATATTTTCTAACCGGGGCACATATTTAATTAATAACCAAAAGAAAGTAGTGGCTATTTCAAGAACTGTTTGATAATATGGAAGATCTTCATGACAAACATCATAATCTCTTCGAACATGACTGACTATCAATTTAGAATCACCATAAGCTTCTAGATAATCTACTCCCAGCTATTTAGCCAATTGGAGTCCAATAAGTAGAGCATTATACTCTACAACATTATTGGAACAAGGATCCATGAGAGAATAAGCACGATAGATGACCAGATTATCAGAAGATATTAACACTATCCCTACTCCAGCTACAATATTGCCTTTGGGACCCATTCTTGAAGCTCAGTCAAAGAACATCCTTCAAACGAACTCTTCCGTCATTGTATTAGACTCCAATACTTCATCAGAAATTTTATCGTATAGCTTGAAAGTTTTCGCTATTGGGTGTGCATCTAAGAAAACAGCCAGTGATTGTCCTTTAAATGAGGTACATAGTTCATATCATAGGGGGATAATAATATCACCCATATAGTAAGACAAGAATTGAGTGCACTTGGTTTAGTCATGAGAACCCTGAGAGGGTTAACTCTAGATATAACATGAATTATTTGTCCCATTACATAGTATCGCGTCTTTTGAATTGCAAAGATTAATGGAAGGCATTCCTTCTCGACAGAATAGTATCTATGCTCGGCACAGATCATCATGCAACTCAAGTAATAGATAGCTTGTTCATGTCCTTCGTCATTCTTTTGAGCTATCAGTACCCAAGAGAATGTTCTATCACACGAACAAATAGCAAAAATGGTTTACCCACCACTTGAGCCACCAATATTGGAGGAATAGTGAGATATCTTTTAATGTCTTCAAATGCTTGCTGACATTTTTTATCCCAGACGAAAGAGACTCCTTTCTTCATTAACTGGGTAAAAGACCAACATCTTCCGGACAGGTTTGAAATGAACCTTCGGATATAAGCCAATCTACCTTGTAAACTGCGAAGTTCTTTAATATTATTCAGGGGCTCCATTTCGTGTATAGCATTAACTTTGGCAGGGCCAATATGTATTCCTTTTGAAGTTATGACAAATCCAAAAAATTTGCCGTTGGAGACTCGAAAGAATGACTTTGTGGGATTCATCTTGAGTTGGTGCTCAAGCATCAATTCAAACACCGTTCTCAAGTCTTAAAGGTGATCGCCCTTTGAACGACTTTTAACTTCTATGTCGTCAATGTAGCATTCTACCATTTTTCGTAAATGTTCACAAAAAAATGTACTCATTACACGTTGGTATGTAGCTCCAGCATTCTTTAAACCAAAAGGCATCATCATATAGAAGTATACCCTCAACGGTGTTCGAAATGATGTGTGCTTCTCCTCAGCTGGAAATATTTTTAATTTGATTATAATCGGAGAAGCCATCCATGAATAACATACGTTCAAAGCTGCAAGTGTTATCAATCATAACATATGTGATTGGAAGTGGAAACTCGTCCTTTGGACAAGCTTGATTATGGTCCCGATAATCAATGCATACCCTAATCTTTCCATTCTTCTTCATAACCGAAAAGATGTTGGCAATCCAATTAGGATGTTATTCTTCTCAAACAAAGCTATTGTCTATGAGTTACTTTACCTCAGTCATAATAGCTTCAATCATATCTGGACGGAACCGTCGCTGTTGTTGCTTCGCCGATTTAGCATTAGAAAGTATATTAAGACGATGCATTACTATCTGTATATCAAGCCCAGGCATGTCTTTATGACTTTAATCAAACAAATCTATATATTCTTTAATAAGTTGAAGAAGTGAATTTTTATCTTCATCAGATAATCTTTTGCTGATGAATATTGGCTTAGGCGATTCTAAATTACCTATGTTAACTTGAACTACTTCATCTTCGGTAGGGGGTTACCATGTTCAAATATCATTTCCATTGAGTATCAAGCTGTTGAGCCCGAGGTTCAACTTTAAAAGGTTCCATAGAAAGGTCATCTTCCTTTGTCTGATCACCAAATATCATATAAGCTGAGATGACTTCTTTAAATACTTCCCCAACACTATGATCTAAATCTAGAGTAGGGAATCGGAAGAATTAGAACATATATTGCCATCTTTATCATCTGAGACTTCTGGTGTAGTCGGAGGAGTTACATATCCCAATCCAAATCGAGTACGGTGATAGTAGTCTTGCGGTTTCCCTTTCGGAGTTGGGATACGCAACGGTAAATGGCGGCCTTTGCCAAAGTTAAGGCCTTGCTAGCTATTTAAGTCATAGCCTATTCCTTGAATGATATTCTTCGTTTGAAGGGTATACCGATATAATTGCATCCTACTGGTGTCTAGTTCAGGATCATCAACCAAAGATTCTTTATGAACCTCGACTCGGCCAAATATAATCGATATTTCACCAATTGACCTAGTCGGTACTTCAAAATAAGAATCTTCATATGATAGACATGGAGTACTATCTTTAGAAGAAATAGACACTAGTGACAGCTTTGTATCCGTGATACGGGAGCACAAAGAGTCGACAATTCTTAGATTATTCATAGGAACATCAAAGTAATCAAATTCAAAACCTCTTTCGTTAGGTATCTACATAATTTCTTCTTTTGGGAAAACATCCTCAGGAATTTTCATACATGGAGGTTTATTTACAACACTTGCTTCTACAGTAATAGAAGCATGAGTCAGGTCAATCATAAAGGGCTCATTCGGATGAACTGGACACTTGCTTCAATGAAGTTCGACTACAAATGGTTCCTTTTTCTTTGTCCTGAGATCAATTACTAGAGGTTCTTATGTTTTGATGATTGCTTTGCTCTTACATAAGTCCACAACAAAAGGTGTACTACCTCCTGACTGGGCCCCTTGTGACACACTAGCAGGCTTTTTCCACACAGGATCCTTCAAGTATATTGCCAAAGGTTCTTCAAATGGTTTCTTCCACACAGGACCTTTCAAGTATATGGCTAGAGGTTCTTCTACCGTCTGATTAGTAGATGCTTCTTTTACTACATTCGCAGTCTCTACTTATTTATCCACAACCAAATGCGATGGTTGATCATCAGAGGGTCTCTAATCACAAGGTTTGTACAATCTTGCCTTAGAGAAATAAACTTTGATCCCTTGAAAGGATCGACATCGGCAAATTCTGTACACACTACTCCTCCGTTCACATATTTGAAGTAATATGAATAATAGATGGTACCAAAAGGTTGTCATGTATCCACGGCCATCCTGACAAAATATTGTAGGAGATATTGGAATCAATCACATAACATATGACTTTAGTCCAAATATTTTCGATCTGACATTTTAGACGGATCTTCCCCAGAGGATGACTTCATCACCAGTAATGGTAGTAGAAGTAGGTGACAGCTTGTGCATTGGAATTCCCAACACTTAGAGTAAACTTATGGGAATCACATTGACAGATGAGCCAAGATCAATTTAAATGCGGTCGACCTTATAGGCTCCTATCTACCCTGTATAATACAAAGGTCTGTCATGGCGGTCATCTTTCATAGACATGTCTCATTGGGTGAAGATAATATTAGGAATCTTCTCAGATATATTATGACAATAAGGACAGGTCACAAGGTCATCATTATGTTCTGTCATCTGAGATAAGTATGAATCTGCATGCTGTAATAGTTCACTCAATGCATCCCGAGTGTCTTTGGAGAGATGAAGTAGGTAGAATATGGATAGTCGAGCTGGGGTATTGGCAAGCTGTGCCAATATGTCAAAATTGGAAGGCTTGTCAAGTCCGAGGGAGTTAGGCTTCTTCAGGGACTTGTTGAGCCTTCCTCTTTTTATTTTTCTTTTTCTTCTGAAGTCTGGTTTGATGGCCCCGATCCTGATGAAGCCTGAATACAGGGGGATTAGGGATAGGTGTTACAATAAAAGGGTTATCTTTTTTACCTTGATTGGAGGCACATAAGTATGCTTTTCCAGATCTGGTTTCTCCAACTAGAGGTTCATTAACCACGTTGCATGATTTATTCTACTTTTTCTTGCTTAGAATCATGGAGATGGATAAGCTGACTTTGGATCCATATCTTCAAGGAGGTCATGGTGGATCCACATGATTTTATCATACTGAGTAGTAAGTTGTACAAGTCCAGTTGTCTTATCACGAACTGGAGGAAGATTGATGACTTGTAATGTTGCCCTGGGTATGGAGTAAAACCATTTTGAACTTCAATTGTAGGAAGATCCCTAAACTGGAGAGAAATAAGGTTTACAGAAATATGTTTCTCATCTATGTACAGCGTAGTGACCTTTGAATCTTAACTGCTGAATATGATTCTTCAATATATAATAATCCTTGGTCGGGAGATGTACATACTGATAATAAAAGCAATACTTTGGATCATTGGTTTACCATACTTCTTCAGGCTTTCGAGGGGGAGGAAGTTACATCTTATTCCCTTTCATCAGTACCTGAAAGACGTCTAATATGAGGGCTTCATTGAAGGTATAGTGTGGTTTAGGCATTGGAGCAGCTGGAGCTTTTTGTTTCGACTGGAAAGCCGCTGTAGAAATATCAACTATAAAGGACTCCTTCCCTTCATTGGTTTTCCCAGAAGTGTTTTTGCTCTGGGTACTCTTTCCTTTGTCTTCAGATGATTTTAGTCCAATCAAATACAGAACTTGAACTGATTCTTAGGCTTTTTCGACAGCAGCAATGAAGGATGGCCAATCATTATAATCTCCAGGGCCGATGCAGAATATAACTGTCGGTAAGAACATAACCCTATATGTGTCAATAAGGACCGATTGAGGAGTCCCGGGATGCAACTTCATTAACAACCTTCTGAATCGTTTAATGAATTCACAGGCCGGTTCTTTGTTATTTTGCTTTGTGGCAATAAGTTTTGGCGTAGAGACATCACATGTTCTTTCCTAGAATCTAGTAAGGAACAATTTCTCCATGTCTTTGAAAGTATTAAATAATTTAGTAAGAAACCATCGAGTAGATTACAGAACATTCAAGAGTTATACCTTTCAAAGTACCAATGAATAATTTAGACCATAATACATCATTCCTTGGTATATGAACGGTCTGGGAGTAAAAGTATGTCAAATGTTGCTTCGGGAAACCTGTTCCGTCATAAGGAATCAGAGATTGAGGTTGGTACTTTGGAGGACAAACCACATCATCCCACTCTAAAGGATAAGGATGTGATATTCCTATTTGATGTTGTTCCTCCTTCGAAGTGATGTCATCCAGTCAAGAATTGATACCCCAAATAGCTTGAAGAGTATTAATAGATTGGCTTACAGGGTCGACTGTATGATAGTCGGTTGTGCTTGTTGTAATACTGGCGCCGAGACATTTCCGACTCTCAGTGATTGATTGGGGTTGAAGGACACCCCCGCTGTATCTTGATCGGCAGAAGTTTGAGTCGATAGAGGAGATTGATGTAGAGCCGTTTGTAAGTTCATAGTTGTTTGCATTTGATGTATTATCACCATGACATATTGTAGCATGCTCTCCAGAGTATCAATTCTCTGTCGATCACTAGTAGCACCTTCTTTATTACTAGTCACATACACATAAGTTGTATATGGACTACGAGATAGAGAGGTATGCAAGAAAGCACTACTAGAATTAGTACTACTCGACCCTGATTGTGAAACCGTATTTTCTTCCTCTGAAATATGAGGTACTCTGTCATCAGATTGAGATATAGATTAGTCAAATACCGGGAGGATGCTACCCCTAGTATTATCTTGTTCAGGAGCTTAGAGTAAATCAGGATGTCTAGATCAGAAATGAGTTCCTTAATAAACACCTTCAGGTGAAGTAACTCTCTGACCTCCTCGGGATGAAGAGGATGAAGGTGCTGCATCATCACCTTGACTAGAGGTCGCATAGACCGAGGCCTCTTGTGGTTCACCTTTATTGTTCGACAGTTGTCGTCCGAGTCACGACAAATCTGAAGAGTTTGGCTACAATCTGGTAAAGATTGATCGTCTGTTTGATTGATCAACTGCTTTTGATCAGCCACAGTTGATAACAATCATTGCACAAGAATGTCTTTGACATGACATAACTATGTTTAACGGCATCTCTATTGATTTACGCTTATGCTGAAGCACATCACACAAGTCAACAGAAGGGTGCACAACCTTCTTTCCTTTTTTATGCTATATGACAGAGTCCATGCCTGGGAGAGTTGGTTTCTTAACTCGTTGACCTATTTTATATACATGGGAACCCCCAGTACTTTGATCTTCAGTTGTTTTATTATGTGAACTCATTTTAGGTACATTAGGCAATGTACATGAGTCCACAGAATATGGAAGAGAGATGTATGCCTGGCTGGGGCATATAGGCTTTATCTTGTATAGCTTCCTATCATTAGCGCGCACAAGACAGATGGATGCATGAATCGAGCCTCCTTCATAATGCATAAAATCTTTGGAAAATAAAAGTCTGTGGAAGATATACTTCCTATCCCCATTTATGCGTCCAGAATTTTGTATTAAAGTAGAACCCTCATCTTGATACACCAGCTGTAAGACAGAAGTTCTAAAATTTAAATTCTTAGCAGCATAGTGTTTTGCTCTGCCAGAATTCAAAAGTTGTACATTCGTTTTGCCCATATTGGTGTGAAGAGCTCTGTCACAAGTGTTAGTTTTCTTCAGAGATGCATGGTTAGCATGCGCCTTCTTGGTGTTCTTCTTCCTATGAGAAACACGGGACTTAGCTGATGGCTCATTAGTAGAACCTCTACTAAACACATGGTAAATCTTATGCATCGTAACAATAGAAACATCCTTAGACAGTATTCTACCTAATACAGAGCCATGTGCCTTCACACTGTCAATCTGGCCCACAATAGCTAGAGTTTTTTCTTTCCCATCAGCGGCATTAGGAACAGCAGGGAGAGACTTCGGGATCCAAGCCTTACGAACACACTTGGACTTCTGCCTCTTGGTGGTCGGAGCAAATTTTTTGTCCGACACTATTGCTTCATATGCTTGTTGTTCGAACTGCACAACCAACATCTTCTCAACTGAACCTAGCTTGTTTACATCAGATTATGCCACCGCTTTTTCGTCTGTGGAGAAAGTCATCCCCAGCAGAGTCGCTATTTTTGTTTTAACACAAAAAAGAGTCCAAGAAATGAAGGGGTCTTTTGTATTATTACAAAATAAAAGTACAACAAGAATCTTAAACAAGAATTCCATGTACAATAATAATATGGGGATTGGGGCGATGGAAATTAAGTCTACTTCGACTTCTTTACTCTGTTGATGATCTGACGCAGAAATTGTTGAAGCTCGGTGGTTGATGAACTCTCGATTGTAAGGGGAACTTTATCGCTGAATGTTCTCTCTTTCACTCTGAACGTTCTTAGCAAAGAAGCAATATACGTAATCTCTCCTTATGCCTGGGATCTATGTATTTCCCTGTCTGTGTCTTACGAGAAAGAAACTCTCATCTATTTATAGCTTTTCTTTACTGGAATAGCCATGTGCATATGTACAGAAAATTCACTGTCATCTGCCTCAGAGACGCATGAAACTGAGTAGGCACATCACCCTTAGGGGATAGTGGGGAATGGACATGCTCGAGAATTACATATAGCTCACCACGTGTTTTAAGATGTGCTGAATGAAACACTTCTATGTCAATACATGATTTGTTTAATGAAGGTCAGCAATGCGTCAAATATTGTTAGACACATGGAAATTGGTTGCATACTATGAATAATAACTTTTTTGAGTCACTATGGATCGGTCAACAGTCGAACGCATAGCTTAGCTTAATTACTTACTGCAAAATACTGATCTGGAAGTAGACACATATAATGGCTTCCTTTACAGCAGGCCAAGTAAAATGATAAGGATGATGAAATTACTGACATCTTCCTCGTAATTCGAATACTGCATACTGCTCGAGAATCGTCTCTTCACACAAGAGACAAAAGTACATCATGTGTCTGAAATGGACCATGCGTCTATCTGGTCTGCTTCTTTGAATCATGTGTCTTTTTTCTCTAGCAACTTCCAACTCAAGAATATTTTATTCTTCGGATGCATGGAGCCTATGCGTCTTTTTTTTTTATATTTTTCATGCTTCTACAAATATTTGATACACACTTTGACTTTTTACATCTTCAAACTATGCCCGTGGCTTTGAAACCCACACCATCATATAATGGCATTTTTTATTGGGCAGGAAAGAGTAGAGGAGATGGGACACAGGCTGCTCAACTTAAGCTATTCTTCCTATTATTTCGTCGAACTAATGTGGCACGAAACCATATGACCGTTGCACGATCATCTCATCTGAGATGACCATACGAACACTTTGCATTCCCTTGAACTAACTACTGATTCGAACTATCGTGCCCACTGTCACTGTCTTAGTGTTTTAGGCTACACTTCAACCCATGCGGTGCACTATCTTCCTACTTGAAGAGTAGTGTCGGCCATCCCCAAAGCCGCTTAGCTAGATCGCTTTGGTGATATTGAGAACAATATGGAGCAAAAGAGAGAGATTGAAAGTATTAAAACTTTACTATACTAGAAGAGAATACAAATTGGGTGGTGAGGAACAAATGAGGCCTCCACTTGTTTATAGTGCCTATAGGGCTTAAAAGAAACTTCTAGAAACAGAATATTACAGGGATTATTCTAGGAAACTCGAGAACCTAGATATTTATAAGGAGACTTCTAGAACATGTAGAAAGTTCATGTCGTCATGGAAGATCATGAGTGTTCCAAAGGATTCCACCATCTTCTAGAACATTTTGGAAGGTTCCTCCATAAACCTGGTCCGTGAAGGGTAACGCAAATCTGTCTTGGTGGGCCACAAACTTTTGTGCGTGACATTCTCCCCTACCTGTTTCGTCGACGTCCTCGTCGACAGGTGCACCATGTCTCGGGATGATGTCCACTCTTGTAGGCATGGTTGCAACACATCATCCCTTCTTTGTGTGTCTGGTGCGACGCTTTCCTTTCCTATCTTCTCCTCAAGATCGAAAGCGAACTGGTTTGTCGTACCAACTCTGGCATCGGTCTGTGCCTACCGAGACATAGGACAAATCTTGTGTGGGTTATCGGGTCATCGAGCCCCCTCGTCTCGTGGCTGCACATGGTTTTGCACACCTTCGTACATGCGAGTCCCATTACAACCCTGTCGACCCGAATGTTTCCCACAAGCTTTGAGCAACTCCTATAGCATCCGCTACCAAAATTTCTATTATAATTAAATAACATTAGGGATTTTTGTGGGAATTTGATTTTTGCGATCTCAATGGAATGAACCTAAGTCTATAGACGAAATGCTAACATTTGGTTATATATGGCCTCTATGGTACATAGACAGCCAAATAGGTTATTTTAGTATTTTTGAATTTTCTAGAATTTTCAGTAACTTTTAGATAATTTTTAACTATAGTGTTTTTATTTTGAAAGGATTTTAGAATTTTGTGAGGGAATATGGGCTTATTCTAGAGGCCAAATATTTTATTTGGGTTCTAGAAGGTCAAAAGTATTTTCTATAAATTTTTGGTAATTTTTTTAAAATTTTAGATAATTAAATATAGGAAAAACCTATTTTTCTAGGAATTCTAGAATTTATTGTGCAAGTCTACAAGCAAATATTGACCCCAAACATTTTTCTACGATTCATTATGTTATTTTATATTTTCTATAAGTTTTTCATAATTTTTTGATTATTTTTAGTATTTATTATGATTTTTTGTAAGCAAAACCAACTTAAAAAATAATTTACGTAATTTAAAAACCTATCTTTCCAAACATTACCCAGTCAGCCAGAGGCCCGCCCGCCTATCATCCATACAAGGACAAATGGTGGGGTCCAGCCGTCCGTCACTGGGAAGAAAGGGGGCGGATTTGACTCTGTCTACGAGTCAGATTAAGAGTGGAGCTAGCTCTGAAGCCGACTCGGAGCCGACCACTCTATGGTCCATTGGATCAAGTGGGAGGTCGCTGGATGGCTGCCATATGGCAGCGTCAACCGATCAAGAATGGCTCACAGCGTCAACCATAATAAATTGCAACAGTTTTTCTAGATAACTATGGTTTTCAACTTCGCGAAGTGATTGCCGCCAACTCCGACGTAATTTTTGCATGCCATTTTTTGTTCGAAGTGTATCGAGGTTATGTTTCTGAATATCTAATTTGTTTTCATAATTTTAGAACCTAAATTTCTGAAAAAATTTTGGCGTGTCAGTTCTCCAAAATTTGACATGTTTCGGTGTTTTCGAGATTTCGGGAGAACTAGGAATGAAAATCATGAAACGTTTGTATTTTTGGAAATCTAACACAGAGATCTACGACATATAATTTGTCCAAAAATTAATACTTTCATCTAGTATTTTAATTAATTCGTAGACCTCAGATTTGGTCGACGAATTATCGATTTTGTCACGGTTAGCCATAATGGCGATATCTTTTGACCAAATCATGATTTTGGGGCACAGTCAATTCCAGTACATTTATGGTGATAAAATCTACTAGGGTTCCCACTCAAATGATTAATTTTGTGACATTTGACTAGTTAGTCAATGATGTGCCTCGATTTGTGTGCTACGGTTCCCGAATTGGAAGTCGTGACTTTCTCCGACCAAAAACTTGTATTTAGCTTTTATTTCAGAATTATATTAGATTAAATTAGGATTTTAGATAATTTATTTTAGAATTAAATAGAATTAGTTATGTTAAACCATTATCCACTTTCTAGGATATTTAGAGTAGCATTTTTAAAATCTAACTTATGATTATTTATGTGTCGGGGTAGATCGGATGACGTCTTGAATCGCGACTTCATCCTTTTTCGGAGCAAGGCAAGTATCACTATGAACTATATTACCTTTATTTTATGATGCATATTGTTCATTTACTCAAACTGTTAGTGTTAGCTTTTATACCAATGATGTACGAGAGTTATACTTATTACCATAACCATACATATTTACATAATTCTTTCGTTCAATGTTCTATGTTCTATGTTCTATGTTCAATGTTCAATGTTTAAGTCAAAGTTGATGTCAAGTGATCATGTTAAATTGTGAAGGAGTCGGGAGGGAGAATACAACTAGTATACATGTGGCCTACGCAATGTTCAAGTTCATAATGTCAATATTGATAGCAGTCGTTGCACCACACATATCGATTGTCGTATGTCCTAACTCGTCCACATGCGAAAAAAATATATTCTAAAACACACAGTACACGTGCTTGATTATTGTTTCTATATTGGTTATTGTTTGAATTCCATTAAGTATATTTCATACTGTTATCATGTCATAGTAGTAGTCTTTTTATCATAACATGTCATGTCTATAGTTTATCTTCCTTATTATTGTTTCTTCGTGCTTATATATTATATTGCGTAATGTAGTTTATGGTGATCATACTCCAATCCTAATTGGATAACTATTTTTATAGCGTTAGACGACGTGGTTTGCCCCGAGGTTTATGGTGTGTATCTTGGTGACACTGACGTTACCAATATGCTGGTTGTTTCTATTGATACGAAATAGTATATTTTTGTTTTAGTTGCTTTTGTATTTATTTTTAGTGGGTTTGTTCTCGAGATCATATGAGTTGTAGTGGAATTTTCTTAAAATTATTTATTTTGACCTTAAGTTTAATCTCTTTGCCATGACTTAGTTGTGGATAATATATGTGGACTGTGTACTTGTTATGGACAATGCTTATCATCGACAATGTACTACTGCCAATGCTACGGCGTAGTCTGGGCTTGGACACGTACTCGTATCCTAAAAGTAGATGCGGGTCGAACATGTTTTTATGGTGGCCTATGTAGATCAGGTTTCGCATAAGGTTGCGAACTCATGGTTAGTACTTCAACTTAGTAGTACTAGCTGTTAGGCTGCGAATATAATTGAAGATAGGATTTAAAATAACTTCTATGAGAGTTATATCATCCACAAATTGGATTTCCAACCCAATGATCTTCTATCCTCATACATCATGCTTGATTCTGTAAATAATTTTTTCGATATGTTTGGATCTATCATTCTAACCATGTCCTTTATATTCCTTTTTAGTTAGCAATGGTTGATACAAGGCGTAGTGTGATCCGTAAGAGTATGAGGGTAAGCTTAGTTGCTTAGATGTTATTGATTTAGTTTTTTTTTGGATTTTTACAACCATCATCTCTATGATTTAGCCTAAGACTTATCGTCAGATTGCTTATAGGAGTTGTATATTATATTAAACTATTAGTGACATTTGATTTTTGAGGACAAAAATATTTTAAGGGGGGAGACTGTAGCATCCGCTACCAAAATTTCTAAAATGATTAAATAACACTAGGGAATTTTTGTAGGAATTTGATTTTTGCGATCTCAATGGTATGAAACTAAGTCTATAGATAAAATACTAACATTTGGTTATATATGGTCTCTATCATACATAGATAGCCAAATAGGTTATTTTAGTATTTTTGAATTTTCTAGAAATTTTAGAAATTTTTAGATAATTTTCAACTATAGTATTATTATTTGAAAGGATTTAGAATTTTGTGAGGGCACACGGGCTTATTCTACAGGCCAAATATTTTATTTGGGTTCTAGAAGGTTAAAAGTATTTTCTATAAATTTTTGGTAATTTTCAGTAATTTTTGGATAACTAAATATAGGAAAAACCTATTTTTCTAGGACTTCTAGAATTTATTGTGCAAGCCTATCAGCAAATATTGAAGACGAATATTTTTCTAGGGTTTATTACGATATTTTATATTTTCTTGAAATTTTCCATAATTTTATGATTATTTTTAGTATTTATTATGATTTTTTGTAAGCAAACTAACTTAAAAACTTATTTTTGTAATTTAAAAACCTATTTTTCTAAACATTACCCTGTAAGCCAGAGGCCAGCCCGCCTGTCAACCATACAAGGACAAATGGTGGGGCCTAGCAGTCAGCCACTGGAAAGAAAGGGGGCGGATTTGACTCGGTCTATGAGTCTGATTAAGAGTGGAGCAGGGCTCTGAAGCCGACTAGGGGCCGGCCACTCTATGGGCCATTGGATCAAGCGAGAGTGTAAACCCACTTTCCCGAAATTATTGAATTAGTATTTTCTTTGTATTTTTAAACTTTTGGAAATAATTAAAATTTTCAATTTATTTTGATTAATGATAAGACTCTTCCTAATTTTTATAATTGAGATATTGTGTATCAATTACTTTTGGAAGGATTTTTGGGAGGGAAGATTCTAGCAAATTGTTAGAGTGCTCCCCAAGGTTTCTAACAACCTTGTAACTAACTTCCCAATAAACTTCCCTCTCTCTAACAAATTTTTGAGTCAATTTGTACTAAACCAATTGTTGGAGCCCTTAATTGTAATTTCTTTTCCATTCTTTGCTTCCCTTATAAACTGTAGAGGAGGAAAGAGACTCATTCTCAATTTCTTTTTTACTAAGCTCCTCCCCAAATCGAGCTTCACTCCTCACACTTCTTCTTTCCCCAAATTGTGTCCAAACCCTAACCATAATTTCAAGAACCGACCATGGCGGCGCAAGCACCACTACAATGGCCTGCGATCAGGCGATATCTCTGCCGCGGCTAGGAGATCATCCTCTCAACGACGTTCATTTACTAATCGATTTCCAGCTCGGCGAGCATGGCTAGGGGCTAGGCGCAAGTCTTCTAGGTGGCATGATCTCTTCCAGGCGGTGCACGGCCACCATCTCCAGTGATGACATGTCGAGCTCCTCCTCCGGTGACGACTGTGCGGGGTTCACCTCGATGAGTAGCGACTGCTTTCCAGTGACAAGACCAATCATCCTCCTGACGACGACGACTGAGGATTCGCGTTCTTCTTGTAACTGCCTGTTTTCAAAAATGAGGGTAAATTTGTCATTTTTCATATTCCTATATTTTTTAAATATTTATTTCTTATTATTGTATTTTAGGGATTTGTTTAGTCGGGTTGGAGTTTCGTCTAGTTTTGACTTATGTTAGTGGTCCGGGTAGTTTAGACTCTAGTCGGGACCCAAAGATTAGATAGGCATGGCCAACAAACTCATCTCATTAGGCTAGTGGATTTAGACTAAACCCACATGACAAGTTTAGTCATTTAAAAATTAGAAACTTGAACCTTTTGACCCCAAACATTTGTATGACTTAGATTAACCAAAGGGGACCTATTAGGGGCATATTAGACATTTCCCATTGGCCCAAACCTAACCCTTATGGCAGCCAAGAGAGGGTTCCAACTCCTTTTTATTTGCAAAGTAGCCTCCATACCTATTTTAGTTTTCTTCCCAATCTTGAGAACAAGTCCCATTGATTCATCTCTCAAATGTTCTCTTTTCTCCACCAAATTCTTTCATTCTTGCAAGGAGAGGGAGCTACAAGGATTGTGGAGCCAAGATCAAGGAGGGGTGTCCATTTGCTTGAAGAGTCCGTGTCGGATTCGTGTCCTTTGGGTTGTTCATTGTGAATCAACTCCTAATAGGTATCTCTCTCTCTAAACCTTCTCTATTTTATCTTTTCCTTGCATATTTGTTAGTTTTGAACCCATAGGAACCACCCCTATGCATGAACCACCATTAGGAATGTTTTAGAGGCTCTTTTGAGTCCTCTTTAGGAGTTTTGGATAGTTTTGGTGTCCCCCATGGAGAGATTCCAAAGGGGCACACCATGTATTTGTGTTTGTGCCCCATAGGCTTATTTGTCTTCTAATTTCATATTTTCATGTGTTAGAGAGTAGATTAACCATGGTTAGGATGTTTAGGTTTGTTCTCATTTGGATACCAATGTTTGAATCTATGTATTATGGCCTACAAGCCCGATTTTTATGTAAAAATATCAAATATTGTTATATTTATGGACGTGGACCGATTTGGGGGTTTTGTATATATATATATATTGATGTGTCTTGTGTGTATGTGATATAGTGTGGGTGTGTTAGTGTTAAGTTAGTGAGTTAGGTAATCTAGTTAGTAACCTAGATAATATAGTTAGTATGTGTTTCTTTTGTCCAAAACAACCCAAATTCGTCATAATTTTCATCCACATTTTTAGTACCAAAGCAACTTAGAAATGCCATAACCCCTAACTAAAGACTCCGATTAATCTCCCATTGTTTTTTAAGGAACCGTATCGAAGTTAGCTTTCCAAGTATATATATTAACAGGCCAAATTTGTTCTAGAACTTTATGTAAAACTGTTTGAGTGTCAGCTGTCCGAAAGACGAACGCGTTTCGGTGTTTTCGCAATTTCGGGAGCTTCCGAACACGAAAATACGATCCGTTTTAAGTTTTAGAAAGATAAAACGAAGGGCTATGACATACTTTAATCCTAGAAATTTGTGAATAGATCTAATAGGTGCAGTATTGATTTTAAGTAGAAAACTGCCTATACGACATGGACATTTTGTGTATGCCATGAGCCTATATACTATGGCTATCATGTGAATGTAGGTATCATAGGTTGTCAAGAATATGAATGATATAGTACATATATATATATATATATATATATATATTATTGTTAGGTAATATATGTTAGTATAGTGTGTGTGTTTGAATGAGAAAAGGATGTGTGTGGTTAGTAGAGAGAAGTAAGATTGATAGAGGATATGTGCTAGTGTGTGTTTGATGTTGTGTAGATGGTAGTGTAGTGTGTGTGTTGTGAAGGTTAGAGAGTTGGGAGGATCATGTTATCCTATTTGAGTTGAGCCTAGTGTGGTTTGTTGAGTGAAATATGTTTTGGTTAAGTGGTACTGTGTTTGTATATAGATGTGTGTGGATATGTTAGAAGAGAGGGGATGGATTTGGTATATGTGTTTGTGTGTGCGTTATTGTTGGAGTGGAGAGCGATTTAGATGTTGTATTTATGGATATGTTAGTATGTTAGTGGTTATGTTAGAATCTATGTAGAGGTTAGAGGTATCTTAGAAGTTAGATAGTGATATCTTGTATAAGTTAGATAGTTAGTTGTGTTAGTCTATGTTATTGTTAGTTAGAGATGACATATGTTAGT
Source organism: Iris pallida (assembly GCA_029216955.1). Classification (NCBI taxonomy): domain Eukaryota; kingdom Viridiplantae; phylum Streptophyta; class Magnoliopsida; order Asparagales; family Iridaceae; genus Iris; species Iris pallida. The sequence goes on along the minus strand of JANAVB010040419.1, from coordinate 14,306,272 downwards.
TGGTTAGAGTTAGAGATGGATATATATACATATATGTTAGGGTTAGATATTAGTTAGTCACTACACCAAATAAGGTCTTTTACGGCCTGCAATTTGTGCCGTAAAACTAATTTTACGGCTCACAGGGTAGTGCCGTAAAAGCTCCAGCCGTAAAAGGGTATAAGTATTTACGGCGTGCGAAAGAAGGCCGTAACATAGGTAAATGCACGCCATAAATAAAGTTGCTGGAAAATTTTGGATCTTATTTACGTCCCATAATGCATGCCGTAAAAACTAATCTTTTGCGACTCGAAGTGATGGCCGTTAAAATATTTAATTTCTTCAATTTATGGCACACATAACAAGTCGGGAATACTTAATGAATACCTACTATCTCACATTAACGGCCCAAAAATGCAGGTCGTAAATGCTATGTGTTTATGACTCAAAATGAGGGCTGTTAAAGGGTTGATGAGTTTCATTTTTGTGGCTCGCAAGGCATGCCGTGATTATGGGTTTTTAAAAAAAAAAATCCATATTTGAATGGCTACAAATATAAATTAACCAACCAAAATCAAATATGACTATAATATTGTTCTCACAGTATTTCCAACCGAAATCAAACTAATTGCACATCTATATTAAGAGTATTTACTTCCAACAAGTTGCACTAAATCCATAAACATTAATAAGATGACAACATGATAGAAGCTTAATACAAAGCAAAAGTGTTTAAACTGGATTTCCAATAGCAATTTTCCAGTAGCAAAGTCATTTTTCTCAGTCATTAAGCTCAAATCCAAAATTAATGTCTTACTACAAAAACAAATGTCACTTGTCTTACTACAAAAGCAAAAGTCACTCTCTCACTATAGCTGGACACTTCAAGACCGTCGAAGATTTTAAAGTCCTTGAGCTCAAAATATGAAACTTTCTAGAAACATGCCTCCCCTCTTCTTTAAGCTTAATTACCTGAATAAAAATAAAAACAATATTAAAAAATATCCAATAAAGAATCTGCTGACTTGATTAAATAAAAAAATATTGAGTGTTGCACTATCTCAAAAGGTATATGCAAGATTACTTTAAAATGAATAGGATATAACTAGTGACAATGTCCTTCAACTGTCATTGATATTAAGAGTACAGGAAGAACATTTTATACCTATATAGATGATCAAGTAAAAACAATGATACCCAAAGACCTTGATGCAAGAATGGATAGGGGGAGTACGACGGGATAGGGGCCCGGAGAAATGTTAGAAAGAACTACAGACGGTGAATCAGATAGACGAAACCGAAATCAATGTGTAGTTGTCTGATTAAATTGGTTAGACCATTCGTCAGATGTAACTAAACAACCTTGTTCTCATCAATCATCAGATCTGCTACGTGTACTTGCTATCAAATATATCGCCTACATGTGTGCAGCTCCTTTAATTATGTCAAAAATAAATCATATTACAGTTTATAGTAAGCTACCTGTATATCTACCTGTTTGATAAGCTACCTTTAATTATGTCAAAAATAAACCACATTACAGAGACTCGGTTTCATATATTTATTACTTAAATAAATTAGCATTTAACATTATGAATAAATATATCTGCATGTATGCAGCTCCTTTAATTATGTCCTAATAAGTTGGAGCCTCATGGAACGATTGGTTATTGACAGCCATCATTAGCACTTAACCCTACTTTAGATGCTCTTCGATGATACTTAAGGTTCCCATTATTAGCTTGCAGCCAACAAATTAGTATCGAAATTAAATTAAGCTAAATATCAAGTACCCTAGTTTCACCGAGTGCAGTAATTTTCTCAATCACACTAATTAAAAAATATGAAAGGTTACATAAAGTCAATTGTAAAATACTGAAATACATACAGGACAATGGAATGTTATAGATTCTGTTCACTGGCCGTGTTACATATTTAATAATCTATCATGTTAACATATGCGAAAGGCAACAGATCAAGAATATAAAGTTCCCAAACTGAGGGAATTGATGCTGGATCAGCCATTGATTAGATAAATAGCTATTAGATACATATTATAGTAAATTGAGGATCCAATAATATGATGTAAGTCAAGGAATGTGTTTAAGAATATTAATCATAAAATACTAGTGTTATGCCTCAAAGAGAAGCAGCAAGAAGTAGACACCAGAGATATTGCAAAAACTAATGTGTCTGTATCACTTTGTCAACCACTCCATACAAAATCTCAGGCTACTTGCACCCAGGAACCGATAAGGAGAGAATTCCTCAACCAGAAATACTCATACAGGCATTATATGGTTTCTAAGGCTGGGTTTGGGATTGTTTACTTAGGCTGTTTATGTTTTTTTTCTTGGAAAGTGGTTCAAAGCTGTTTGGTAACATCTTATCCTCTCCAAACTAATGTGTTTGTATCACTTTGTCAACCAATCTATACAAAATCTCATGCTAATGGGTTATTGACCAATACATGAAAACAAACTTGAGCAGAAAATCAAAATCGAACCTGGACAAGGTACTTATCGATTGCTGAGGAGGTGCATTACTTCCAAAATAGCTTGGAAGAAGAAGAAGAGGTGGGCCAAAAGACTCTTTTTGCCTCCAACAATTCCATAAATAATGATAACAATGATGTGGCAAACAAAATGAAATGTGTTGTTAGTTCAATTGAAAATATGTAGAGAATTTTTTTGCAGATCCAACATCCATTGACAATCTGTAGAGAAAATTTCTTGTGTCAGCTCAACTGAAAACAGATACAAGCTATAACTGATCGACGAAAAGAACCAAAAAAGGGTATTTAAATAGAAATTACCTTCCATTTTCTAACAAGTTATTATGTAATTGATCGGCCATGCTATTATGCTTCCCAGTGCTTCATTCAAAAGAAAAGCTTCCCGCGTTGGTCGATACAGAGTCACTCTCTTATTACCCTCTACTACATATCGCACAAAAACTTTCTAACATCCAGCACCAAGCGGCACATGTTGTACTTGTGATTTGGGATCCTTTGATAGAATTTCACCGGTGGCAACAAGTGTATTTTTGTCTAACCAACTTAGCAATTTGCATTTTAAGCTCTTCTGATTAGAATTGCGAACGACTACATGTTCTTTCTTCTTACTTTGTGTTGTCTCATGAACAGAATTCAGAATTGGACTTGTTTTGTTCCTTTTGCTTTGCGTTATGTTATTGATAGAATGTTGACCACTTGTATTATCTTTCTGTTGTAAAACTAATTGTTCTAGTTTGAAGTTCAAAGATAATCACTGTAAAACTTAGTTTAAATTCAACATCTATAATCTATGAATGTTGAAGCATACAAGCTAAAATTTAAAGACATCCTTTGAATTTAACTGAACTGGACACCCATGAATTTAACTAAATATCGGGGTTTTAGAGGGATGCCTGGACTGGATTCCCATGAAATTAACTAAATAAAGGAGTGGGAAGTGCAAAATTATACCTCAGAAAAGTGACAACATATCGATTTGAAGTGTCAACAAATACTTGACCAACCTACCAAAGGCTAGTGATATCTTGTTTCGGATAGGGGTTCAAGTAACCTTTGATGGTCTCAAATGGGTAATCCTCCTAAAGGATCACCAGTCAGAAGATCCTCTAGCTTTCCTTCTCCTTCTGCAATAAATTTTTATATATAATCATATGTACCTTCCTTTGGTTCTCCAAAACTGAAAGCAAGAATTTATTTATTGATAATTTGGAGGTAATTCAAATAATTCTGCTCTCAGAGTTACCTAAAAATTGGCTTCCTTCTGAAAGATATTGCTAGTAACAACCTTAAGTAAACCCTTACTAGAAACAAATACAACTATAACATTATCAGAAGTTTCCTTGTAGATTCAAAGTAAGCATACCAAATCCACTTTAACTTGGACTTTCTCTTATTTTGGAGACTTAATTAACTTGATAGCCAAGTCTAGAAGGCTGCAAATAAGGATGTACACAAGACTAATTATTAACAGATGATTTTTGATTCCCAATTATGAGAGTTTGCATGTGATTTGCAATGGTGCAATGCCAACCCTGACTACTATTTTCTTTTTCTTTCTTCTATAAACATACCAGGTTCATCTCCTTTGTGTATGTGATGCTGCCAACTCAAAACCAATGCTAAAAAACCTCTTAGTTTCTGTTCTGACAACTTGACACTAGCCCCCAAACAACCTATTGTGGTTGCAGCTGGTTTTCCAACCAGAATACAGACCAAGCCGAACATATCCAACATTAAGTGTCAAATCCTAATCATGTCAATTATGTTTGGCACAAGAATACAACTGCTGCCAATCTCAATTATGTTTGGCACAAGCATGATCATGTCAAATCCTGATTTTGGGTCTCGCTTGAGACTTTACACGGACCAACCATATCCAACATGAGTGTTGACGAGTTATTGTTTCTAATACGTGTCAAAATATCGAATAAGTACAAGATACGTACCACTATTTCATAATCCTCAACTTCTTCTTCATCATCGGCATTCTTTTTCTTTCTCGCTTCGTACCTACAAATCCAAACGTCAAACCTTGATATTGCATCCGGTGTCTCACTATCTTGTCTCTACAAAAGAAAATTTTATTTGTCATATCAACAGACTAAGTAATCACCAATAGAGATTCAATAATTTACCTTACCATCTCATCCTCTAGCTATGCAAATCCTTTACGACTCGTTCTATGCACTAGAGTTTGTTTTGCTCGCATTTCTTTTTACTTTTTATTTATTGCGTACAAAATATTCACAATTCAAGGATATATGCAAAAAAAAAACTGCAGTATAAGTAAAAAAACAACATTATTTACAATTAATAAAATCAATTAATGTAGTATTTCATTGTATACATTAAGGAATCACCAATTATTGTGGATTGGTCTATTTTTTGATAAAAGCTTGCCAAACTTCCATGGATTCTACACTGTCAAGTTTCAAGAGGGTAGTAGCACGTTATAGGCCAACCAACTTGGCTTGGTCCATCACTTTATTTAGCAGCAAACTCTGGTAATCCTTCCAATGTTTTCTTAGCTTTTCAAATGTATACTTTTTATAACATTCAGCAAAACTAGACTTTTGCTACAAAATAAAATGAACAATTGTATTAGAAATATATCTAACAAAATGTAAATTTGATACTTATAGAGAATACTACCATAATGTGCTCCTATATTTGCGTGATAAATTCATCGGTAAGATCGCTCCAATTATCCAGTGTCACCGGTATTAACTCTATATCTGTGATCCAAAGAAAAGAAGAAAATTTTGCTGCATTCTCTCTCTGTGGTTGGCCTATTTCATTGAACTCAACTTCAAAGTGGGTCCCCTTTACCTTTGGTAAAACACAAAACTTTTGCCTTTCCTCTGGGTTTTATGTTTGTAGCCTCTGAATTTGTGGGGGATTGAACTTATGGGATATCAGTAGTTGGAGAATTAGAATCTTTATTCGATAATCCTCTAGGTTGATTCTCATCTTGAATGGCTGCAGCTGCTACAATTATTTGTTGTTTTTTTGCAAACCTTCCTCTCTTTTTTGAAGGCTTCAAATAGAAAAATATTTGCAACAGTAATGCTTTAAAAATATGACCAAAATGATAAACATAAACTAGCAGACTGCTTACGTCCGTCCATGTACATAACTAGCACACTTAATTAGCTGCTGCAATTATTTAAGTGTCATATATAAAAAAAAAATTATATATATATATATATATAAAATATAATGAAGAATAAATATAGTAAACATCATTAAGAATAAATCTACTGCTTACAAATGTTTATATGAGCCATGTGTTATCTGTTAAATTGTCTCATGTGTTGGACCGCTCTCTTTAAACCAACATTCGCTCCCACTTCTATGTAACAGGGACCAATATGATTTGCTTCCAGGATACAACATATGACTTCTTGATGTTTAGTTAGCTGCCTTGCATTTGCAGTTAACATGTTGGACACGATCATGCTCAAGGGGTGATTTAATAATTTTATACTAGCACTGGTTGTCATCAATGTTTATCTTTTCCTTAGTCATTTATACTTTTTTATGTAATGCATGTAACTGTCAGTAACTATGTTAGCTTGTAAAATATTTATGAAGATGATTTCTTGTATGTGTATATCATTGTTGATAAAATTAAATACCCAACTTCTTGCCGTCTTTATTCAACTTAGATGGTTTGTCTATTTGGTTACAGCCATGCCAGGGATGCTTTGAGATTCGTGATGGAAGTGGTGAAGTTTTCATCTCACTTCTGGTAAACTTTGTTCCCAGCACATCAACTTGAATAAAAATTTCATATTCTTGGATTGTTTGTTTTTTCTTCAATATCATATGAATGAATCATCGCCAGAGTTGCAATATCTAAACTGTTTAAATGTTTGAACATGCATTTAACATGTGCTTTTGGAACATCTGTTATTCCTCGAATATCAAGTTATCAACTTGTAAGCAACCATTGGTCCGAGATCATCTTTATTGCTACCACATCAGTTTTATTTCAATACTACCAAAAATAGCACAAAAAACAGATTGTGTCCAACCAAAACATAATTCAAGAATATCGAAAAGAAACATTCATATGTTAAATGATATCAAAGAAAAGGTTACTGGCACTTCAATTAAAAACACTAAGTGTAAAATTAAAAATTTATGAGAACCAGATTATGTTAAATATAGCAAGATTAGATGGGAAGTATCGGGAAGTGATAACCAGAACTTTGTATAAAATACATTCGAGTTGGCAAATATTTTAATGGAAGAAATCTGCAGAAAAGTTATCACACTTAAAACTTTCATGTCTTCATCCTTTTTATTCTTTCGTTGGTTCTCTTGGTAAGCATTTATTTTACATCAAATTGTATTTACAAACCTGGTTTTTGAAAGAACTTTTAAATGTACAGATGGTGAGTGTAGCTATGCGATCAATGGAGTATAAAGGTTGTGGAGCATTTAAAATGGGGGAGGTTAGTGATGACTGGAAAGGTGCTCCACTCCAAGTCAAGAATTTTGGTTAAGTTGACACGTGAAATTGAAATCTGAATACAGATATGATGCCTCTTTTTCTTTTATAACTACTCTTTGGTCTTTCAAGTTCTTTTGCTATACAGGTGAAGCACATGACATGTTAGAAAGAAATGTAGATGGATTAATGCAAATGATCACCAATCAAGCATGCAGATGCAAGAACCGTAAGCCAATAAATAGATGAATCCTAAACAGAAAGCTATATGTATGTGATTATTGTAACTTGTTAAGCCAAGGATGCTTACCTCGACACCACTCATGATTTATGATGGTTGAATCTAAAAAGAAAATTAGAAATTAGTATTAGTATTAGTATTAGTATTCAAATCTATCTCATGAAACATAAAAATAATAAACAACATCATCATTGCAACAATTACCGACTCATCCAAGACCTCATAGTCCTTTCTTTTAAAATCTTCATCATCAAGCCCTAATCTCGGTATGTACCATCACAGTTTGCCTGACCGGAGCTAGTAGCTCCTTTGAGGAATTGGATCGAATGCCTGTCAATTAAGGTTGAATAAAAAAAATTAATAACAAATTTTGATCAAATCAGACTTGCCGATGAAGACTCTTCAGGAAAGACGATCTTCTAGGAGAATAAATCCACCACCGAGAAAGACAATCTACTTGGAGAAGACTCGTTGGAAGCTCACCTTAGTGGAGAAGGAAGCCCGGATAGGAGCGAACTTCCTGGAGAAGGAATCTGCTACCGAGAAAATTTGAAGCCGCCCCCTTTCTATTTGGATGCTTTTTGAAGCTGTCCCCCTTTCTGCGTTTAGGTTTTAGGTTTGGATGGCCCTTTTTGTTTTTTGGGTTTCCTGAAGAGAATTGGGAGGGAACTTTTTTTTTCCTTAGCAATTTCGTGCTAAAAACGGGAGGCAAATTTTTTTGGGAGCAAATAATTAGGCGGGATATAATTTAGGGCACGAATTGGTAGGCTGTAAAAGTCCATTTATTTTAAGGCCTACCAACGCAGGTCGTGAAATGTTACGAGAATCTTATATTTTACGGCTCGCATAAATACATGTCGCAATTGTCAACATTTAACGACCTTAAAAATGCATGCCGTAATAAAAAGAAAAAAAAGAGAATTTATGGCTTGTATTCTAGGTGTGCCATAATATTATATAATTTACGGCCTGCATCCAACGTATGCCGTAAATGAAAGGCCGTAAAAGCCCTAATTTGGTGTAGTGATGTTAGTTGTGTTAGGTTTCTATGTTAGAATAGATGGTTAGAAGTTATATGTTAGAGTTGGCTAGTATCTTGTATTAGAGATGTAAGTTAGGATATAGAGTGATATCTTGAGATACCATAGTGGTATCTTAGGATATTTTGGGTATTTGCCTATTACCATAAGGTAATGTATTTACCTACAAGGTAAAGGAGACTTACCTACAAGGTAGAGAGGGTTTACTTTATAATAAGGTATTAGATACTAAAGTATTGTCTATCTAATATTTATGGTGGATGGTTAGAGGCTACATATTTAAGGTATTAGTATTAGTGGTAAAGGTATTAGTTTCCAACCAAGATAATGGGTTTACCTTATTATAAGGTAATGTATTGGGTTTACCTAGGTAACTAAGGTTAGATATCTAAGTTATTGGTTAGCTAGTAGCTTAGGATAGATATTAGATATCTAAGATTGGTATCTTGGTAGGTAATGGTTAGAAGTAGCTTATCTTGTTGGATAATGGTTAGAAGTCGGTTATCTTGGTAGGTAATGATTAGAAGTGGTTTATCTGGGTAGGTAATGGTTAGAAGTGGGTTATCTTGATAGGTAATGGTTAGATGTGGGTTATCTTGGTAGGTAATGGTTAGAAGTGTGTTATCTTGGTAGGTAAAGGTTAAGAATATGATACTTGACTTAGATTTTACCTTATTTGACTAAGGTTGACTGTTTTGACTCAAAGTCAACTGCAAGTTAATATTGGACCTAGATTGGATTAGAAGTTGACCAGAGAAGACCAGTTGACCAAAAGTCAACTGTAGGTCAACCCTTGACCTAGTATGATCAAGATTGACTTGGTTTGACCTCGTTTGACCTAGTTTGACTTTGTTAGACCTAGTATGACTTAGATTTACTTAGATTGACTTAGCATGACCTAGTTTGATCTAGTTTGACTTTGTTAGACCTAGTACGACTTAGTTTGATTTAGTTTGATTTATTTTGACATAGTTGACTTGGTGTGACTTTGTTTGACTGAGTTTGACCTAGATTTGCATAGCATATACTAGAAATCATGTCATATACTGTTAACCCCTAATTAACTCATGATATCTCATCTTTAGGTCTGTGACATCACTCAGAGCATCTATTCCCACTGACAGCTCAAGACCGGAGGCGAGTATATTCACTGATAGTTTTCATTGTCTTGATATCTGCTATATCCAATTCAGTTGTAGTGTCTTACTTGATCCCTGACACGATGGTTCACGGACTAGTATACGTCGGATCCTGTCATGAGATGTTATTCCTGGACTTTCCTGGTATATTGGTACATTGTTTGATCTTATTTTTTTGTACTTGTATAGACACCGATTTGGGAGTGGGCTGGCCACCTGCTTTTGAATCCCGTGTCATGACGTGACATATCCGGATCTATTATACTACTCGGAGATGGAGAGTTATTAGAGGTTATGTGATCAATACCCCTCCTGTATTTCTGTTACTACTTGCGTCATAGCTTTACCCTCGCCTTACGTAGGGTAAAGCCTGACATATGTTACTACTTGCCTCATAGCTTTCCATTGTGGCCGGCCTGATTCTTATTTTCTTGTATTTCTTGGCTCATAGTCGGTCAAATGGAAGAGCCTGATCATGTGTCCCAAGCTGATCACATAACGCTCTAATATCTCAAGGCACCATTTATGTTTACATCATACATCAGATATTCCTATATTGTTCTACATTCCAATATTTTGTACCCTAACATGATATCCAGTTTTATATATCCTATTTATATTCCAGTCTTGATATTTCATCTTGTATTTCGTTATAATTGTCTCTTATAGAATTTGTCAATTCATATGGAACTGTTGTTAGTGTTTGTGCTTGCTAATATCCTGACAGGATAACCCCGTTGATATTTATAAATGATTTAGAGACCGATTGCTCGACCTTCTATGGCTACGACATAGATGGAGAGTATGACTTGGACATTCCCGTGGAGCCAGTGCTTGTAGAGGATGCACCGTCTGCTTAGACTAGTTAGTTAGGCTTGACTGGACCGCGATCCAGCTAGTACTTGAGACTTGTAGTATACTTATTATTTTGGGATCTTGTGTTATGTTTTGAACTCTAACTTCCGTTGGGATCTTGCATCTATTTCCAGTTATTTCCTTCTATTATATCTTTCGTATTTCGTGCTATCTTCCTTAGATGTCTTGTGATTGAGTTATGACATTATATACCTCTGTACGGAGATGACAGGTACCTTTATATTGTGTCTAGATGTTGTATGTTATAGACAACCAATACAGTGTTCTACCGCCAATTTTGCGGCGTAGGCTGGACGTACCCACGTGCTCGTACCCCTACTTAGGGTGCGGGTCATTACACATTTTTGTGGTGGCCCATGCAGGTCAGAAGTCACAATTAGTGCGATGTCGTAGTGGTACTCGACTTAGAGTGCTGCTACGAGCCTGCTATAGGTTTAGAAGATATAGGCTATAGGCTAAGGATACTCAATCATAGTTAGGACTTCTTGGGAAGATTTCAGGGACGACTCTTGAGAATCTCATGAAAAACTATCTCAAAATTTGATTCCAACTATTTCTGTATGTTCTTCCTTGTCCGTGGTTGAATTTGATTCTTGGTGTTCATTAATTTTCTACCAGGATAAACCTTTAGACTAATTTGCCTCGGTTATGGAATCTAGAGTCTTCCAGAGCCATATTAGCTGGCATGGCGAAGACATAGGGTCTGATTTTGGATGTATTTCTTGGGTTGTGGGAATTTATAGTTTTCGTAGCCAAACATGCTGCAATGCAAAAATATTAGATACCACGATCTAAGAGGTATATACCTTAGTTGCAGACCCTATGGTTTATTGCAGCCGTACTAACTGGCATGACGAGGATTCTGATAACATAATTCTGGGTAGACGGGTATGGTTATCAGATTACAGAATAGATACCCTATAGAGGGTACCATAGTATAATGGAATAGGTATCAGTGGAGATGTTACTTGGGTATTTTGGAGAAGAGAGTGGGAGCTAGGCCATCTGTGGCTGTAGCGCAGCATCATGCCCTGCACCAGCAGCGGAATATACCCGGCCAGGACAGGTCTTTTGTGATGACGGTCGAGGAGACCAACACTGCAGGTGATGGGCTAGGAGGTTAGGTCCTGTTCTTTCCTTTTTCCTATTTCATTGATTGCTTGATTGATTTCTTAGTACCTTTAGCTTGCATATGTGATTTTCATGCTAGATTAATAGTAAACCCTAATAGAGACTATAATAACATGATACTGTAGAGACTAAAACCATGCATGTTTGTTCCTATTCCTAGAATTGCATGTTGTATAACTTTGTATAGAATTTTGTAGACTTTGATTGTTGGGGGCTTGACCTAGAGAAGAATACAACCAACATAAATTTCGAGGAAGAAATTTTTCTAAGGGGGTAGGTTTGTAACTGCCTGTTTTCAAAAATAAGGGTAAATTTGTCATTTTTCATATCCTATATTTTTGTAAATATTTATTTATTATTATTGTATTTTGGGGATTTGTTTAGTTGGGTTGGAGTTTCGTCTAGTTTTGACTTATATTAGTGGTCCAGGTAGTTTAGACTCTAGTCGGGACCAAAAGTTTAGATAGGCATGGCCCACAAACTCATCTCACTAGGCTAGTGGATTTAGACTAAACCCACATGACATGTTTAGTCATTTAAAAATTAGAAACTTGACCCTTTTGACCCCAAACCTTTGCATGACTTAGATTAACCAAAGGGGATCACTTAGGGGCATATTAGACATTTTCCATTGGCCTAAACCTAACCCTTATGGCAGCCAAGAGAGGGTTCCATCTCCTTTTCATTTGCAAAGTAGCCTCCATTCCCATTTTAGTGTCCTTCCCAATCTTGAGAGCAAATCCCATTGATTCATCTCTCAAATATAATCTTTTCTTTACCAAATTGTTTCATTCTTGCAAGGAGAGGGAGCTACAAGGATTGTGGAGCCCAGAACAAGGAGGGGTATCCATTTGCTATAAGGGTCCGTGTCGGATTCGTGTCCTTTGGATTGTTCATTGGGAATCAACTCCCAATAGGATCTCTCTCTCTAAACATTCTCTATTTTATCTTTCCCTTGCATATTTGTTAGTTTTGAACCCATAGGAACCACCCCCATGCATAAACCACCATTAGGAATGTTTTAGAGGCTCTTTTGAGTCCTCTTTAGAAGTTTGGGATGGTTTTGGTGTCCCCTATGGAGAGATTCCAAAGGGGGCACACCATGTGTTTGTCTTTTTGCCCCATAGGCTTATTTGTCTTCTTATTTCAGATTTTCATGTGTTAGAGAGTAGATTAATCATGGTTAGGATGTTTAGGTTTGTTCTTATTTGGATACCAATGATTGAATCTATGTATTATGGCCTACAAGCCTGATTTTTATGTAAAAATATCAAATATTGTTATATTTATGGATGTGGACTGATTTGGGGGGTTTTGTATATATATATTGATAAGTGTCTCGTGTGTATGTGATAGAGTGTGGGTGTGTTAGTGTTAAGTTAGTGAGTTAGATAATCTAGTTAGTAACCTAGATAATATAGTTAGTATGTGTTTCTTTTGTCCAAAACAACCCAAATTCGTCATAATTTTCATCCACGTTTTTAGTACCCAAAGCAACTTAGAAATGCCATAACTCCTAGCTCAAGACTCCAATTAATCTTCTGTTTTTTTAAAAGAACCGTATCGAAGTTAGCTTTCCAAATGTATATATTAATAAGCCAAATTAGTTCTAGAACTTTCTGTAAAACTGTTTGAGTGTCAGCTGTCCGAAAGACGAACGTGTTTCGGTGCTTTCGCGTTTTCGGGAGCTTTCGGAAAAGAAAATGCGATCCGTTTGAAGTTTCGGAAAGCTTATACGAAGGGCTACGACATAATTTAATCCTAGAATTTAGTGAATATGTCTAATTGGTGCAGTATTAATTTTAAGTAGAAAATTAACTATACGACATGGACATTTTGTGTATCCTATGAGACTATGTAGTATGGCTATCATGTGAATGTAGGTATCATAGGTTGTCAAGAATATGTATGATATAGTACATATACATATATATATATATATATATATATAATATATATATATATATATAAATATATTATTGTATTATTGTTAGGTAATATATGTTAGTATAGTGTGTGTTTTTGAATGGGGTAAAGATGTGTGTGGTTAGTAGAGAGAAGTAAGGTTGATAGAGGATATGTGCTAGTGTGTGTTTGATGTTGTGTAGATGGTAGTGTAGTGTGTGTGTTGTGAAGGTGACAGAGTTGGGAGGATCATGCCATCCTATTTGAGTTGAGCCTAGTGTGGTGTATTGAGTGAATTGTGTTTTGGTTGAGTGGTAGTGTGTTTGTATATAGATGTGTGTGGATATCTTAGAAAAGAGGGGGTAGATTTGGTATATGTGTTTGTGTGTGTGCTAGTGTTGGAGTGGAGAGGGATTTACATATTGTATGTATGGACATGTTAGTGGTTATGTTCGAATCTATGTAGAGGTTAGTGGTATCTTAGAAGTTAGATAGTGATATCTTGTATAAGTTAGATAGTTAGTTGTGTTAGTCTATGTTATTGTTAGTTAGAGATGAAATATGTTAGTTGGTTAGAGTTAGAGATGGATATAAATACATATATGTTATGGTTAGATATTAGTTAGTAGATTTTAGTTGTGTTAGGTTTCTAAGTTAGAATAGATGGTTAGAAGTTATATGTTAGAGTTGGTTAGTATCTTGTATTAGAGATATAAATTAGGATATAGAGTGATATCTTGAGATACCATAGTGGTATCTTATGATATTTTGGATATTTGCCTATTACCTTAAGGTGATGTATTTACCTACAAGGTAAAGGGGACATACCTACAAGGTAGAGAGGGTTTACTTTATACTAAGGTATTAGATACTAAGGTATTGTGTATCAAATATTTTAGGGTGTATGGTTAGAGGCTAGATATTTAAGGTATTAGTATTAGAGATTAAGGTATTAGTTTTCAACCAAGGTAATGGGTTTATCTTATTACAAGGTAATGTATTGGATTTACCTTGGTAACTAAGGTTAGATATCTAAGTTATTGGTTAGCTAGTAGCTTAGGATAGATATTAGATATCTAAGATTGGTATCTTGGTAGGTAATGGTTAGAAGTAGCTTATCTTGGTAGGTAATGGTTAGAAGTAGCTTATCTTGGTAGGTAATGTTTAGAAGTGGGTTATCTGGGTAGGTAATGGTTACAAGTGGGTTATCATGGTAGGTAATGGTTAGAAGTGGGTTATCTTGGTAGGTAATAGTTAGAAGTGAGTTATCTTGGGAGATAAAAGTTAAAAATAGGATACTTGACTTAGATTTTACCATGTTTGACTAAGGTTGACGGTTTTGAGTCAAAGTCAACTACAAGTCAACATTGGATCTAGATTGGATTAGAAGATGACCAGAGAAGACCAGTTGACCAAAAGTCAACTGTAGGTCAACCCTTGACCTAGTATGATCAAGATTAACTTGGTTTGACCTCGTTTGACCTAATTAGACTTTGTTAGACCTAGTATGACTTAGATTTACTTAGATTGACTTAGCATGACCTAGTTTAATCTAGTTTGACTTTGTTAGACCTAGTATGACTTAGTTTTATTTAGTTTGACTTAGTTGACTTGGTGTGACTTTGTTTGACTGAGTTTGACCTAGATTTGCATAGCATATAATAGAAATAATGTCATATACTTTTGAACCCTAATTAACTCATGATATCTCATCTTTAGGTCTGTGACATCACTTTGAGTATCTATTCTCACTAACAGCTCAGGACCGCAGACGAGTACATTCACTGATAGTTTTTATTATCTTGATATCTTCTATATCCGATTCAGTTGTAGTGTCTTACTTGATCCCCGACACGAGGTTCACGGAATAGTATACGTCGGATCCTGTCATGAGATATTATTCCTGGACTTTCTGATATATTGGTACATTATTCGACCTTGTTTTTCTTGTACTTGTATAGACACCGATTTGGGAGTGGGCTGGCCCCCTGCTTTGGAATCCCGTGTCATGACGTGATATGTCCTGATCTATTATACTACTCGGGGATGGAGAGTTATTAGAGGTTATGTGATCAATACCCATCCTGTATTTCTGTTACTACTTGCGTCATAGCTTTACCCTCGCCTCAAGTAGGGTAAAGCTTGACATGTGTTACTACTTGCCTCATAGCTTTCCATTGTGGCCGGCCTGATTCTTGTTTTCTTGTATTTCTTGGCTCATAGTCGGTCAAATGGAAGAGCCTGATCATGTGTCCTAAGCTGATCACATAATGCTTTAATATCTTAAGGCACCATTTATGTTTACATTATATATCAGATATTCCTGTATTGTTCTATATTCCAGTATTTTATACCCTGACATGATATCCAGTTTTATATATCAAATTTATATTCCAGTTTTGAAATTTTATCTTGTATTTTATTATAATTGTCTCTTATAGAATTTGTCAATTCACATGGTAGATGAATACCGTATAATACGACCAATGCTGTCTAAAAGACGAGGGGGTGCATACTCCATGAAAGTCTCGCTATGGTCACTCAACATCTATTGTCTCAATCATTCAAATAAGAAGTAATAATAGAGAACATGTAAGATAAAGCAGTAAGTCGTCCCGAACGCTCAGTCAAAATGTTCTTGAGTTCTGGCTGTATAAAACATAGCCAGATGATATAGCAAGGTATACACAATTGTTATCAGTTGTAGTCTGACTTAGTTACAATTATGTAAAGGTAAGTGCAAGACAATCCGACTAACATGTCGGTGCTAAGTGGCAAAATGTAAAGTAAGTAGCAAAACGAGCAAGGAAGTAAAGAACCCACTCGTGTCCTCCTGCGATCATTCCTCTAGTATTGAGCATCATGGAGGTAGAAGTAAGCTGAGTCCTCGGGAACTGGCTCTAAATTTGGCCATGCAAAACCAGAGAGGTTAGACCTCTAATAGCAAGTACCACAAGGAAGCATGATATGAGAACTAAAACCAGTGATAAGAGTTAAGAATATAATAATAAGTCTCTGCTTGCTACTGGGATTCTCACAACGTCACGACACTTCAAACCAACTTCCCAACAAAACAAGGACATAAGTTGACCCATCATGTCCTGACATTCTGATCATCTTCGTAGTTAATAGAGTAGGTACAGTACACAAACAAATCAATTTAAACCGTCATGCAACTACTATGGCTTGCTACTATAAGTTTCAAGTTGCCTTAGAAATATGCAAGGATTCCTCAGTTCTTACTATGCACAAGCAAGGCTAGTCTACCCAATAATTAATTGCGCCAATGATAAATTAGACGAGTCCCAGCGGGACGCCCGTCATCAGTATACAGTAAATAAATATAAGCAGATATCGCTCCCTGCCCGTGTGGCAGATTTGCAGTATCTGTGGGAACCTGCCGGCATGTCGGGGCACTAATTATCCCAAGGATGGCTGCCATGTAAGAACTCGGGAATCCATTCTCTCCGTG
Organism: Iris pallida; assembly: GCA_029216955.1. Taxonomy (NCBI): domain Eukaryota; kingdom Viridiplantae; phylum Streptophyta; class Magnoliopsida; order Asparagales; family Iridaceae; genus Iris; species Iris pallida. The sequence goes on along the minus strand of JANAVB010040419.1, from coordinate 14,289,518 downwards.
CAATCGTTATTTTATTTAACTTAGTAGTCCCTATGTTAATTGAAATCCCATGTCGTGGATCATGGTCATTCAGAATGAGTACTTTCGTACAGAGTACGATATACATAACTTTACAACGATGCCCGTGCGGTTAGGTTGTAGGTCTTTCATAGCGTATTGCAACAATCAAATATAGCCACAGAATAATCATGCCTTGACTGTAAAGTACACATGCCGCTTTTGTAGAAAATCAGTTGAAGCCTGCACGTGTCCATATGCCAATGTTCGGGATCGGCTAGTCGATTGCAATGGTTCATAGTTAATATGAACGTGTCTCATTCAATTTCAATAAGACGACTAGCCAGCCTCTCAGTTCCAACTAGTAACGCATGATCAATTATTTAGTCAAGCTAATAATCAATGTCAATTCGTGCCAAGGCATGAAAGTCAAACTAGTATTTAGTATGGTCGAGTCTATAACTCTTATGGTTAAATTCCAGTCATATTGGGTATCTATAAACCAATCGGGGCACAGGGCACATTCCACACCACAATATGTATTAAAATATTAGCATATCATGATTATATCGAGTTTATGCAAAAAGGCGTAAAATAAGAGATGCCATGTACGCCCAAGGAGTACGCTCGATGAATTACGCCAAGCCAGAAGAGTACGCCCAATAAAATACGCGTAAAGGAAATTTACGCGTAAGGGAATTTTATACGTGAAGGAATAAAGCTTGTGCGTAAAGGAGTACGCTCGAATAAAGGAACAAAGTTTCACATAAAAACTCGTCTTACGCTAAGCCAGGAGAGTACGCATAAATAATAATGTTACGCATAAAACTTGTATGCGTAAAGAGTTCAAGTTTACGCATGAATCTTATATGCGTAAAGAATAATCGTTACGCGTAAAACAATGTACGCGTGAAGGAATCATTACGTGTAAAACAATGTACGCGTAAAGGAATCGTTACGCTTAAAACAATATACGCGTAAAGAATACACCAAGCCAGAGTAGACTTGCATAAACCGAATTCACGCTGACACGAATGAATGTGGGCGTAGAGCTTGATATTACGCGAGCACGTATAAACGTGTGCGTAGAGCCTGATATTATGCGAGCACGTATAATCGTGTGCGTAGAGGTTGATATTACGCGAGCACGCATAAACGTATGCGTAAAGCCTGATATTACGCGAGCATGTATAAACGTGTGCGTAGAGCTTGATATTACGCGAGCACGTATAAACGTGTACAGAGAACCTCCGGAACTCCAATTCCATGAACTTCAATATGAGCCAAAAATAGGAGTTTCACGGATCGAAAGGGGTTATAACAAAATCTCACAATCTGGAATGAACAAAACTTGAAAATAAGGACGTTTGATAGATCAAAACCCATAAGATCCGAAAAATAGCAATTTCTAGATCTACTAAAAATGAAACTTCAAAATACAAAATGTAATGTTCTAGACTATCTTAGGATCACAAGAGGAAGATAAATGAACCATAAAAATATAGGTTCTCATGTGGAGCAAGATGTATTTGCCTAAGCTCTTGGTAGGTGGAGAGAGTTATGAGGAAGAAAAAGAGTAAATGAGAAGGAGAAGTAATGAAGATAGAGAGGGTTGGGGCTTTAAATGGAGATGTGGTAGGTGGGGGGTTGGTCGGGTTCATGGTGAACCACCAAAATCCGAAAATAAACCAACCCAAGCCGAACCCAAGAGCAAAGCAAAAACAGAAAATAAAATACAGAAAAATAATTAGCATAAAATTAAAGAAATTAAATACAGAACAATTGCATGATAAATATTAAATAAATGTATTCAAGCAGTACACGTATTAAAATACGCATTCTGGGAACTGGGAGTGACATCTCTATCCTCCTTAGAAAAATTCTGTCCTCGGAATTTCAAATCCAAGCGGGATAGAAATATCAGGGCCAAACTAATCTAAGTACATCAATTTTAGCGAGCAAGCAGTCATCTTACAATACCAATAACAAGTAATATATCTATGTTTATCTATCGACGACACCAAGCAATTTCTACTCATAGGGTAATAAGCATGAGGAATTAAGATAATTAAGGTACACGAAAAGAAATATACCTTGTGAGCCAAATAGGTGCGGATACCGTGATCGGATATCATCCTCACGTTCCCACGTTGACTCTCCTAAGGAGTGATGACCCCAAGCAATACGGACAAGGTTAATTATTCGGTTCTTGAGTATCTTCTCCCTTCGGTCTAAAATGGACACCGGCTGTTCCTTATAAGACAGGTTGGTACCAACAACCAGCTCAGAATGATCGAGGATATGGCTTGGGTCCGATACATACCTACGCAACTAAGATGCATGAAACACATCATGCACCTCTCGAAACGAGGGTGGAAGGGACAAACGATAAGTAACATTGCCTACCCTGTCGAGGATAGCAAATGGGCCTACATATCGCGGACTCAACTTCCTGCGAACGCCAAATCTAATGACCTCCCGAGTAGGTGAGATCCGCAAGAACACGTGGTTCCCAACAGAAAATTCTAGCGGCCTACGATGCTGGTCTGCCCAATGACGATGCCGATCTTGTGCAACTCAAAGTCGCTCCCTAATCCCCTTAACCACTTCAATCGTCTGAACAATCATCTATGGGCCTAACAGCTTCCTCTCCCCGATATCATCCCATGCTAGTGGCGATCTACACTTCTTACCGTATAGTGCTTCGAAAGGAGCCATCTGAATACTGGCTTGATAACTGTTGTTGTACGAGAAGTCGACTAAGTGCAGGTGACTCTCCCAAGACCCTCCAAAATCTAGGGTACAAGCTCGTAACATATCTTCTAAAGTCTGAATTATTTTTTTGATTGCCCGTCCGTCTTTGGATGGTAGCCGTACAAAATCTTAACTTCGTACCCAGACTATGATGTAAACTTTACCAGAAATATGACGTAAAATGGGTATCTCTATCTAACACAATACTGACGGGGACCCCATGCTGCCTGACTATCTGCTGCATATACAATTCTGCCTTTTCTGTAGATTGTCCTACTCTAAAAGGATAAAAATGTGCCACCTTCGTAAGCCGATCTACTATCACCCAAATAGCATCCTTACCACTTGGTGATATTGGTAAACCTGTCACAAAGTCCATTGTGATATGTTCCCACTTCTATTCCAGGATAGGAAGCGGTTGTAATAATCTAGCTAGCCTCTGTTGTTCTGCCTTCACTTGTTGACATATCAAGCAACGAGAAACGAATCTAGCTATCTCTCTCTTCATTCCATTCCACCAGAAGTGCTGCTTGATATCTTTGTACATTTTAGTTCCTCCAGGGTATATAGAATACTGAGAACTATGGGCTTCTGTCATAACCTCCTATCTGATATCTCCACTTGGCACTCATAGACGCGATCCAAATCTAAGTGTACCATCTTCATGAATTTTCATCTCCTTCTTGAGTCCTGACTCACATTCTGTCCTAAGCTTCTGAATCCTTGGGTCCTGTGCCTGGGCTGCCTTGATCCTGTCTACCAAATCGGATTAAACTCATAGACTTGCCAGAATTCCTACATCACTAGGAAGTATAACCTCGATATCCATCTCCTAAAGATCTTCTAAAATATGTTTTCGTGATGTCAACATAAATGCACCGCCTCTCCTGCTGAGATCATTTGCTACCATATTAGCCTTCCCTGGATGGTACTTAAGCTCTACGTCGTAATCCTTGATCAACTCTAACCATCTTCTCTACCTTATGTTCAGTTCCTTCTGAGTAAAGATGTACTTCAGACTCTTATGGTCTGTGTACATGTCAACTCGATCACCGTACAAGTAATGCCTCCATAGCTTCAAAGCAAATAATACTGCTGCCAACTCCAAGTCACGAGTCAGATAATTTCTCTCGTGGTCTCGAAGTTGCCTAGATGCATATGCTATCACCTTTCCATGTTGCATTAGGACACACCCAAGTCCTTTTCCTGATGCATCACAATATACAGTAAAACCTCTGGGTCCAACTGGTAATGTAAGAATAGGTGTCGTGATCAACTCCTGCTTCAAATTCTCAAATAATGTCTGGCACTCTGCCGACCAAATGAATGGCACATCCTTCCGTGTCAAGCGGGTTATGGGTGCTGAGAGTCTTGCAATGTCCGATACGAACCTTCTGTAATATCCTGCCAATCCCAATAAACTACACACATCTGCTACGGTCTTAGGTATTGGCCAACTCTCTACTTCTTCTACCTTCTTGGGATCCACTGCTACTCCATCCCCTGTTATGATGTACCCCAAGAATGAAATGTGATCCATCCAAAACTTACACTTGTTGAGCTTGGCGTACAACTGGTTCTCTCTCAGAACCTGCAACACTTTCCTGAGGTGATCTTCATGTTCTTCTTCACTAACTGAGTATACGAGAATGTCGTCGAGAAACACAATGACAAATTGATCTAAGTACAGCATAATGATGTGGTTCATCAAATCCATAAATATTTCTAGAGCATTGGTCAAACCAAACGGCATTACTAAAAATTCGTTGTGCCCGTACTTGGACCTGAATGTCGTCTTGGAAATATCCTCTTTTCGAACTCTCACTTAATGATACCTTGATCGAAGATCTATCTTGGATAAAGCCCTTGCTCTGTTCAACTGATCAAACAAGTCGTCGATCCTTGGTAGTGGGTACTTGTTCTTTACTGTTGCCGCATTGAGCTTTCTGTAGTCAATGCATAATCATGATGACCCATCCTTCTTCCCTACAAGTACCATTGGTGCTGTCCATGGTGATTCGTTAACTTGAATGAACTTCTTTTCCTTCAGTTCCTCTATGTGTTGATATACTTGGCCTGCTCTGAATTTGCCATTCTGTAAACTCGATCTAATATTGATTTAGTTCCAGGTGCCAATTCTATACTGAACTCAATATCCCTAACCGGGGGTAGACCTGGAAGTTCTTCGGGAAATACATCTGAAAACTCTTCCACTACCATTGGAACTTGAACTTCTTACATTATTGCTACTATTCCTTCTTGTTGAGTTGCCACTGATCTGACTATGGTGAACCGCTTCATGCCTGGAATATTAAAGGATACACTCCCTCTACGACAATCTATTGTCGCATGACTGTCTTTCATCCAGTCCATGCCTAAGATAACGTCGAAATTTCCAACAAAAAATTCTATTAATCTGGCGGGTAAGGAACGCCCGCAAACTACAACTCCACACGCTAGAATAACTCTACTAACTCCTACGAGCCCATTACCAGTGAGTATATTCAACCTCCCTTGCAATGCCTCGAATTCTATTCCTTGTCGTGTCGTAAATTATACAGATATAAATGAGTGTGATGCTCCCGAATCAAACAATGCTACTGCAGGATATGAGGCGACGAAAATGTTACCTGCCACGACATCTTCCGATGCCAATGCCTCCTCAAACGACAGATTGAATGCCTGCCCTCGGCCTCTTTGTTGGTTCCCATGCTACGGCCTAGCCTGGTGTTGTTGCTGGCCCCTACCTTGGTGATGCTGGGGTGGTCTTTGTTGTTGCTGCTGCATCGACAGTCCATGCTGCCGAAACATCTGAGCCTGTGACATGAACGGGCATTATGCCAACGGCCTCACTGCTACCGCTGGTCCTTGATACTGGCCTGCCTCTGGTGCTTGCAGCGCAGAAACATGCTGCACTGGTCCTCCTGACCTTAAATTCATGGGACAGGTGGAAATCCGATAATCTGGACTTCCACATACCAAACACTGTCCGTTTAATGTTCGACACACGCCTCTAGTATGCCCTGCCTTCCCACAATAGGTGCAGCCCACTGGAGGTTGCAGGTTCTTCCTCGGCTGCTGCTGCTGCTGCCTTGGTGGTGCTGGCCCTCGCATCGCCACATCGTGAATGCAAATACCAGGGGATATTGCTGTTATTCGGGGTGCTACTCTCCCTCCTCCTTCAATCTGATTGTGAGATCTCTTCTAACCTCCAGTCCTTGCTGTGATCCTCTTGATGGTGATCTTATACCTTCGGGTTGCCGTCAACACCTCATCGAAAGTCTGGAAGTTGTGTGCCTCTATCAATTATAATAGTTCAAGATGAAACCCTTGCTGAAACCTTATAGCCCTCTGGCTCTCTGTTGCTACTATCTCTGGGGCAAACCTACTCAGTCTGCAGAACTCTGCTGTATAAGCATCCACTGTCTTGCCAGCCTACTTGAGGTCGATAAACTTCTGCTGTAGCTCGAACTGTGCCACAACTCCATAGTACTTCGTCTTGAATCTCGCAGTAAAATCGTCCCAAGCAACAGGACGTCTGATGCCCACTTCTTCCAATTTCCACCAATCACGTACGAGGTCCGGAAGTAACAGCTTCACTAGATCCACACGTTCTTCTGTCGGTACCTTAGCCGCTGTCAAAATGGCTTCGATGTCCTTAAGCCATGCATCTGCTGAAATGGCATCTTTCGTACCCTCGAAACGACGGGGGTTGTACTTGCAAAATTTGGTCGATGCTCCGGAATCTGTCCTCCCTCCCCTTTCTAAAGCCGTCTGTAATCCTTGGTTAAGTAATACATTCTTCTCTTGCAGCTGGGTGTGCATGCGTTGCTGGGCCAACATCTGATGTTACTGAGTAGCCATCATCCCTCTCATGATCTCCAGAAGGGCTGGTGTGTCTACTTCCATGGGGGTAGGTGGAACTGTTGGTGGTGTTGGAACCTCCGGATACTGCGGTCCAGTTGTTGGTTCTACTATCACCTCTTCTTGGATGTTCTCTTGAGGCATTACCAGCCTTTGTTGCTGACCAGCTTGGTCATGTTGTTCATGTTGGCCTTGCTGTTGCTGTCCAGCTCTGACAGATTCGGACGAGGTGCCCCTAAGAAAAAGGACAAGAGAACAATCAAACGACCGGATGGGAAAGATCAATGAAGTCAAAGGATACCAGAATGTCAAGCTAGGGTCGAGTGTAATGAATCATGAGATCAAGGGAAAATATGTGTGATTGAGACATCCTTCAAAATAAAACACCCCACAAGTCTAAAATCAGACATGCATGGGGCACCACTAAAACCTTGTCACGCCCCAAAACCAGAATACCGGAGAGCGGGGGAGTGACTCAGCTAGCTACGTATTACGGGTAGATGAATACCGTATAATACGATCATTGTTGTCTAAAAGACGAGGGGGTGCACACTACATAAAAGTCTCGCTATGGTCACTCTACATCTATTGTCTCAATCATTCAAACAAGAAGCAATAATAGAGAACATATAAGATAAAGCAGTAAGGCATCCAGAACGCTCAGTCAAAATGTTCTTGAGTTCTGGCTGTACAAAACATAGCCAGATGATATAGCAAGGTATACACAATTGTTATCAGCTGCAGTCTAACTTAGTTATAATTATGTAAAGGTAAGTGCAAGACAATCCGACTAACATGTCGGTGCCAAGTGGCAAAATGTAAAATAAGTAGCAAAACGAGCAGGGAAGTAAAGAACCCACTCGTGTCCTCCTGCGATCATCCCTCTAGTATGGACCATCTTGGAGGTAGAAGTAAGCTGAGTCCTAGGGAACTTGCTCTAAATCTGGCCATGCAAAATCAGAGAGGTTAGATCTCTAATAGCAAGTACCACAAGGAAGCACGATATGAGAACTAAAACCAGTGACAAGAGTTAAGAATATAATAATAAGTCTCCGTTTGCTACTGGGATTCACACAACATCACGACTGTAGAAGAATTAAAAAGAATAATAATTCATATGCGGCCCAGACTCAACATGCGGCTCAAAAGCTCGATGAATCTTATGCGACTCGGAAAGACCCAGAGAGCCGCATGCGGCTCAAGGACTTCATGCGGCTCAGGAAGAGCCACGTGGCCTCATGCGGCTCAAAACAGGCCGATGACAGCTGGCCATAATTACATCTTGCAGCTGGCCATTTAATGCTCTGACATAAAGTGACAGCTCTGACGGCTCTGACATAATGAGAAGACGCATCAGGCTCCTCAAAAGACGAGAAAATCTCTGAGACAGCCGGCACAGTCCACAAAATCCAAAGAAGCTCTCTATGTGGACCGCCCAGACCACCTTTATGCGGTTCAGTTGGGGGTTCACCCTTATGCGGCTGCCACCCTCATGCGGCTGCCACCCTCATGTGGCTCGAATTGTGGGGGCCACCCTTATGCGGTTCTGGTGGAGGCCACCCCCATGCGGCTGCCACTCTCATGCGGCTCAGATTGTGGGGGGCCACCCTTATACGGTTCAATTGTGGTTCACTCTTATGCGACTGTTACTTTCATGCGACTGCCACCTTTATGCGGCTCGGTAGTCGGGGCTACACTCATGCGGCTCTGCCAGGACGCCCCGTCCATGCGGCCCGCAGCATAATGGCAGTTGGAACACGTGGCAGAAGATTGACTAAGACTTATTCACCCGCATTCATACGGCTCTCAGCATAATGGCGGTTGGGACACGTGGCAGAAGATTGACCAAGACTTATCCACAAATCATCACAATACATATTTATTGCAATCAACATAACTGCCCAGATCAATTTTCAATAAACAATGTAGATTTGTTGCAATCAACATAATAGCCCAGATTGATTTCCAACAAACAAGATCAAGGCTAATCTTAACCAAATCCCTAACCGCCCACTTTTCAAGGAGCAATTACTGCACACCCTACTTATCACAAAGTCCTATAAATAGCAAGGTGTCATTTCCTTGCAAAACCCTGGACAGAGAGCGGCGGAGACATAGAGAGTGGCATAGAGCAAAGAGGACCCAGCAAGGGCATTTCTTCATCAGAGCCAAAACGACGTCCGATCGTCCAAGGAGTAAGGCAGAGTTGATAGCACTCTCCCGAGCCTCTACCGTCACCCCCAGAAAAACAAAACAATTATACTTTAGATTGCTTTTCCTAGATTTTGTTCCTAGGCTCTCTTCTGTACAAGCGAGTTTGTAGTTGTGAAGTAAAAGTCCAGTCCTCCCATAAAACTGTTCTGTTCTTTCATAATCAATGGCAAACACGATGGCGACTCTGCTGGGGACTAACTTCTCCATGGCTGAGAAGTTGGTGACGCAATCGGACGCCGCCAAGCTCGGCTCCACGCAACAGATGCTGGTCGTCCGCTTCGACCAGCAGGCGTTTGAAGAAATGCTCTCCGACGGGAGCGCTGGCCCGGTCCAGAAGTGAGCCCGCACGAAGAAGGCCCGCAGGTAGTGGAGGCCCAAATCATTTGCTCCTTTCCAAGCTCTGGAAGAAATGCTCTCAGCTGCCCAAGACGGCGGAGAAGACTCTCATGCGGCCCCACTTCAGACCGTAGAGGACTCCGCTGTCCCCAAGTCCGGCAGAGAAAAACACTACGATGCTAGACTTGTAGGGGCAAAGAGGGACTCTATGCGGTCCAAGAAGCAACCACATAAGGGCGCCCGCCGCATCGAGAAGGCTCATGCGGCCACAAAAGCCAGCCGTATGGAGAAGGCTCATGCGGCCACAAAAGCCAGTCGCATGGAGAAGGCTCATGCGGCCACAACTGCCAGCCGCATGAAGTAGAGCCATGCGGCCACAACTTCCAGCCGCATGCAAATTATTCCCAGCCGCATGGAGAACACTTATGCGGCTACCAAATTCAGCAACAAGCCATCCACCCTGCACGACTCAGGGTCAGTCTTTGACCGCCTCTCATGCGGTCCTGACCCCAGAGACTCTCGGCAGGATGCGCCAGACTCTGTGACGCACAACTTGGACTCTTCCTACTATGCACTCTCAAGTGCTAGAGGAAAGAAGTCCAGGGCAGCACGGGCTCGTCTAGCTTAGTCAGCTGTCCCAACTTTTGATCATCAGGGCGTCCCGCTGACTATTACGTGGTCCCCTGATGGAAAGTTGTATAAAACTGTCAGTGTCCAATCCCAGTGGCCAACGGACGGGATAGCTATCAAGAATCTTCTAACAACGATCAGGGGCAAGTAGTCTTACTAGCCCCACATCAGGGAGCAGGCGGGATGCCAACACACTCGTGTGCTCAAAACTCCCGGGCCCACAAAATAAGTGACTTGCGTGATGTGATTCTTCACATGCACAAGGAAAGAGAAGAAAGATTGGTGTGCAGAGAGTCCTTTCATGGACATCACTGCACTCAAGTCATCGTCAACTGCTGCTGCAGCTAGGCGGCAGCCCAAGAGGACCGGCAGTCCGTCTTCCAACGACTGTAATATCCAGGACCGATCCTACCACCTAGCTCAGGAGACGAAGCGCTTCATGTTGCCTTCTGCAACTCTGTTCAGAAGGTCCCTACTAGCAAAGTAGGGAAGAAGATGAATGTGTCCAGCCCAAAGGTTTCAACCGGTACGGCCAAGAAGCTCTCATCCAAGAGGTCGTCCAAAACCACCATAGGAGGAGTTTATCAAGGCACCCGTTCGAAAACGAAATCTTCAACACATGGAGATTCGTCATCCCCATCCCTGGGGGTAGCTGAAACTGAAGGTAGAACCCATCCGAACGTCTACGACAATCCGACGTTCCAAGAAGATGCACCGGAGGAAGCAATTCCCTCCACAGATGCAGTAAACCCAGACGTCCCCGAGGACGTCCATGGGTCCCAAGACGAGGCAGCCTCCTACGCAGGGGGTAGCACTTCCTCTGAGTTCGAACCAGAGGAGAACATTCCTACATACCCCGACGATTTCTCGGTGCAAGGGTATGATTCAGAGGCCACGTCCTCCACCGTTCCTTCCAACTCTCCTCATGTGAGGACGGTGTTCATGACGAACAATGACCAAGACGGTCCTAGTGATCGCCAATGCATCGAAACCCTGGAGGCCGTACTTTATACCTTGGTCAAATCCGTAGACGAGATCAAAGCGGCCCTACCAACTCTGCAAGAAAGGACGCCTGGCCAGACAAGCTTGGGTCCCACGACCAATACGGACTCAAACTCAAACCCGGGCGACAACCCTCCTACAATATCAGCTCCCACCGCTGCGGACGAGTCCAGGGAGGCAAGACGAGAGGTCCAGGAGTTCCGGGCCATGTTCTACGACCAAGAAACCTGCCAGGACCTCAGGATATGACAACCGTATCCTGCTGCATGGAGAGATGTTCCCTTTCCACCAAGATATAAACCATTCAACATCAATCCATATGATGAAATGACATCTGCAAGCAGGTACATTACCTACTTCAAAGTCACAATGGACCAACTGCCTCTTGACGATGCCATCCTTACGCGGTTGTTCATTGGGGCATTGAAAGGGGTCGCCTTCGACTGGTACCGCAACTTGCCAGACAACTGCATCCATTCCTTCGCCGGCTTCAAAAACATGTTACTTGAAAGGTTCTACGAGGTAGGACAAGATGTGATAATATCCACCCTCATGGACGTTGTTCAAGGTGAGAAGGAGATGACAAGGAACTACATTGAGCGGTTTTACCAAACTGCGATGAAATTGCCCTCTGGCAATCCAGATTCTTCCTTGATTGAAATCAGCCAAAAGAGGCTGCTTTCCACAATCATCCTCTAGATGGGCGAGAGTCAATTCAAGGAATAGAAGACTTTCATCATCAGCGCTACTAGTGCAGAAGACAAATTGAAGAAAGCTCGCCAACTGGGATTGTACATCACGGAGGGAGATGACAAGGGCAAACGCCCTAATGCCAACAGCAACAATGGTGGTAATCCCTCCAACAACTGAGACAACAAGGGAAAACAGGCTATGGTGGCCGACACAGCCCCGAAGCCCGAACCGAAGCCGGCAGAGAAGCAGTAGCCGCAGATGACTTACTCCTTCGAAGATAGCCATGTCAAGCCCATCCTTGACATGCTCATACAAGGAGACAGGATTCAGCTGCCTCCACCAAGACGTGAGCCTCGGCCTGTAGAGATGGAGAGCCCAAAGTATTGCCACTACTATCGCTATGTCCACCATGCTTCACAAGACTGCTACCAATTGAAGCGGTACATCCAGCACCTGATCGACTCTAAGGCTCTGGCCATTGACATCGAGGAGGTAACTGTAGCGGCCAACATGGTGTCTGTCCAATTTGGTAACTTCACTCCGACGAAGAATCAAGATGGAGTGGTACCCGTCCCCCGGGCGAAGATGGAGGTCGCTAATCTTCCAGTTCCCTGAGACCAGGCTGCAGGGCTGGTACCCCTCACCATATCGCAAGGAGAGGTCATGTGGGTCCACCAGGACTTAGTATCTGAAGTAACCCAGCTAGCATCACCCTCTACTGGCAAGAAGAAGGTTGGAAAAGTCAAGTCCTGCCGTACAATCTCAGCTGACGTCGAAGAAACGACAGCTGTGGTTACCCAATCCAGTGCACAAACTCAACCCCCATCGGATAACTTGGCTGAAGATCATCAACCGGCTGCTGCTGATGCTCCAGGGCCCTCTCAGCCTCCGATGACCTACAAGCCTAGGCCGAATGAGACCCGTTTGACAAACCGCTGCTCCGAAAAGATACACCTCAGGGACTGGAGAGGCTTTACAACTTTGACATCTTGGCACAATTGGCCAACACACCGGCCAAATTATCTTTTTATGAGCTCTTGAGGCTCTCCAAAGATATTCGCGTCGCACTGAGTGACGCACTTTAGAACGCTGACACCTATATGGCTCAAGTTAAGCTCATAGGAGAAAGCTCCACAGAGGATCCTTATGACAGTACTTTTACTGGGGCAATGCCCAACATTGTCTTTACTCCGCAGGATATGCTCATTAAGACCAACCTGCACGATCGCCCGCTGTATTATACTGGATACGTCGACAACGTAAAGGTGGATCAGATGCACATAGATCCCGGTTCTTCCATAAGAATCATCCCGAAGAACCTGCATCAATACCTGGGCATCCCTATGCATCGCTTGACACCTACAAGTACCGCCATCAGCAGTTTTAATTCAGGCAGAAGCTATCCGGTCAGGAAGATTCGCTTGAAGTGCCAAATCGGCGACCTTCAGTCTGAAGTAACCTACTATGTCATAGACGCGGACACTTCCTACAATATTCTTCTGGGGCGTCCTTGGATACACGAATACATGATCGTGCCTTCCACGTTATATCAGTACTTCAAGTATGTCGACAAACATGACTTTGTAAGAATCGAATTTGCCGACATTGATCCTTTTAGAGGGCTTAAATCCTACTACTCGGACTCCTGCTTGTACGAGAAATCGAAGAGGCACCTTGTCGAAGAAAATACTCAAGCTCAAACTGAGGCGGCAACGGGATCAGAAGAACCTCTGACGATCCACCTCTAAGCCCATAAACCAGGCAGAACTCAACCACTTACAGCCACTTTGCGTAAGGATGCAATTAGTCTCTCTGCACAAGAGGAGCAAATGACTATCCGACTCCCACGGTCTGGCCAAGCGCTGAGACCCACTGTGAAGCCAACGATAATCAGACTGTCAAGAGCCAGTCAACGACAATCTAAAGAGACAAACTCTCCTGGTAAGCCAATGGTCATCCATCTGCCAATGACAAGGCATCAGCCCAACACTGAGCCGAGGACTGTCAGTGAGCCACCAACCCCACGTCCTGCCCCACCAGCGGGACCCTTGGTGATCAAGCTCTCGAGATCGTCTTCCCAAGCTTCAATAACGCAGGGGGTTGCTAAAATGGAGCTGATGACAAACCAACAATTCAGAGCCAAGTCGGGGACTACTAACGCACCGACGACTCCACGTCCTGCCCATCAACGGAACCCTTGATGATCAAGCTGCACAGATCATCCTCCCAGTCTTCACTGATACAGGGGGTAGCTGAAGAGGAGAAAGAGCTGGCCAAGTATATGACCGTATACACTAATGTTCCTTCCGTTGACGATGTAATTCTTTCTGAAAAGATACCTTACTTCATCAATAAAGGGTTATCTTTGAACTACCTCGAGCTTGATAAGCTTCGTGTAATGTATGCGATGGAACACGGTATAGGCACTAACTTACACACACAAGTAACCAATGTCTATACCACGAACCAACTTACTCCCGTGGAAGGCGCCTGCTTCATAATCGAAGGATAGGATCATCCAATCATCTTTTGCCGGAAGAACGATCCGCAGCCCTTCAGACTAGAAAAAGTCGATCTGGAACCCGACACTGGGAGACTGCCCCTTTATCTATATAGCTCTCGATCCAAGTACCTCATACAAAAACAGGGGTATGATATGGAGGCTACACCAGGCCTGAACTACGGCACCGGCCGACGATTACCTTTACAATTGCCAGTCCCGGCTGGGAAGCCACGAGATTACTACAGCAAGACCAGACATGGTCTAGGTTATGTTACTCCTGTGACAACCCCCGAGAGCTCAGATGAAGAATGCAAATGGCACTCTCATTCGTCCGGTTCACCCACTTCTGATTCGGATAATAGCATTGGGTACATGCTCAGGCAGACTTGGACTGTCAATATGGCATTCGTCGACGCCTACGAAGAAGATGAAGACATTCCTAAACTTCTTGAATTAGAGCCGTGGGCCCAACAGCTAGATACATAATGGGAGAAGGGGTTCGAACAAAGAGAGCCTCCCACCGAAGAAGAGGTCATACAAGTTGACCTCGGCAATGAGTCCTCTCCAAAACCAATCTTCGTTAGCAAAAGTCTGATAGACGAAGAGCGAGAATCGCTACTGCAACTTATCAGAGAATATATCGACGTGTTCGCCTGGAGCTATGAAGACATGCCAGGACTAAACCCCGAGGTTGCACTTCACAAACTCAACATTCGTCCGAACGCAAAGCCGATCAAGCAGCAGCAACGACGGTTCCGCCCAGACATCATGAACTCTATTGAGGCCGAGGTCAAAAAAATGGTAGCCAGCGGCTTCATTCACGAGGAACAATATCCAGACTGAGTAGCCAATATAGTACCAGTCCTCAAAAAGAATGGAAAGATCCGAATCTGCATTGACTTCCAAAATCTGAACGAGGCGTGTCCTAAGGATGAGTTTCCCCTCCCTATTACAGATATAATGATTAACAACACCTGCGGCTTCGAGTGCATGTCATTCATGGATGGCTTCTCAGGGTACAATTAAATCAAGATGTTCTCTGACGACGAAAAGCATACATCATTTCGAACACCAATTGGCACATACTGCTACACAGTCATGCCTTTTGGTTTAAAGAATGTTGGCACCACCTATCAACGAGCCATGAGCATCATCTTCAGAGATCACTTACGCAAGACAGTAGAGTGTTATGTCGACGACATCGCCGTTAAGAGCCACTCTAAAGAAGATCATCTGCATGATCTGAAGACAGTATTCGACCTCATGTGGGCACACAATTTGAAGATGAATCCCCACGAAATCCTTCTTGGGCGTATCCAGCGGGAAGTTCTTGGGTTTTATCGTTACCTCCCAGGGTATCCATGTTGACCCTAAGAAGACGAAAGCAATCATGGAGATGGGTCCCCCAAGAAATCTCCGTGAACTCAGAGGCCTTCAAGGAAGGCCAGCTTACATCAGGAGGTTTATCTCTAACCTCTCCGGACGATGTCAGCCCTTCACGCACCTCATGAAGAAAGGCGTCTCCTTTGTATGGGACAAAGAGTGCCAGCGCACCTTCGATAACATCAAAGAATACCTGTCGAAACCTCCACTCCTGGTGGCCCCGGTTACTGGAAAGTCATTCTTGCTCTATGTACGAGCTATGGAGCATTCTTTCGGTGCTTTACTAGCGCAAAATAATAATACAGGCCATGAACAAGCCATCTACTACCTCAGCCGAATGATGATAGGGCCTGAGCATCGATATACTGCCGTGGAAAAGGAGTGCCTCGCTCTAGTATTCGCCATTTAGAAGACACGACACTACGTCACGGGACAAACCATACATGTGATATCACGAGTCAACCCTCTCAGGGTCCTCATGACCAAACCAGGGGCACTCAGCTCTCGTCTTGCTACTTGGGCAATATTATTGTCTTTCTACCACATGGTCTTCGTCCCACAGAAGGCTGTTAAAGGTCAAGCTCTGGCAGACTTTTTAGCAGCCCATTCAGGTTTGGAGTCAACCAAAATATACGAAGAGATCCCAGACAACATTGCCAATTCAAATGTGGTCTCCCATGATGTCGTTTGGCGAATGTTCTTCGACGGCACCTCAAGAACTGGGCCCAAAGACAATATCGTAGTCGGAGTCGGAGTGGTGCTGATCTCTCTCTCCTGGTTGGTGATCAATCGGGCGTACTTCCTCATGGAACCTTGTTTAAACAATGTAGCAGAGTACAACGCTCTAGTTATCGGCCTCCGACTTATAAAAGAACTAGGGGTAGAGCACCTCGAAGCATATGGCAATTTACAGCTAATCGTTAACCAGATTCGGGGTTCATACGAAGTTCGTCATGAAGACATGATCCCCTATCACCAAATAGCGATTGACATCATCTCATCCTTGGAAGGGTTCTTCATAGAATACGTTCCCAGGCTCCAGAATATTGAAGCCGATGCCCTAGCAGGCCTTGCCGCTTCCTTAGCGGTTCCGAATCATGCTCACCACTTGGTTGACGTAATAGTCCGTGAATTGGTCTGTCCCAAGAACAATGTTCAATGTGTTAAGAGTTACTCCGCTCTGACAGTCGACGAAGCACCAGACTGGAGACAGTCATTCGTTGACTTTGTAGTCTATGGCATCTTACCGAAAAATCCAAAAGAAGCTACTTCCATCAGAAGGCGTTCCCTCAGATTCTTCTATGATACGGAGACGAAAATATTATATCGACGATCATACGATGGATTGCTGCTTTGATGTTTGTCAAATACAGAAGCCAAAGAAGCCGTGCGTGAAGCTCACGATAGCATCTGTGGAGCCATCAGCCTGGCCCAAAATTACAAGACCGCCTTCGCCGAATAGGATACTACTGGCCTACGATGGTAGCAGATGCAATAGACTATGCAAAAAAGTACAAAGCCTGTCAGGTCTATGCAGATTTCGTACATCAACCATCTGAATTCCTATACCCAACGGTGGCATCCTGGCCATTTGAGGCATGGGGAATGGATATCATTGGTCCTATCAACCCACCTTCATCCAGAGGGTACCGCTTCATACTGGCAATTACAGATTACTTCTCCAAATAGGCTGAAGTTATCCCACTTGCAGAAGTAAAGATATCAAACGTGATCAGCTTCCTGAAACATCACGTCATTTATCGCTTTGGACTGCCCCGACAGATCATCCATGACAACGGTCCGCAGTTCGCAAGCCACGCCTTCTATCGGTTCTGCGACAAACATCGGATCTAGAATGTTGCTTCAACATCGTACAACCAGGCAGCAAATGGGTTGGCAGAAGCATTCAACAAAACTATAATCAAGCTACTCAAGAAGTTCGTGTCTTCTAACAATCGCGACTGGAATGAAAAGCTTGGCGATTGCTTATGGGCGTACCGTACTACAATCCGGACGGCCATCGGGAATACACCATTCTCTGTGGTATACGGTAGTGAGGCAGTTCTCCCTTTGGAGACCCAAATCCCCTCGCTCCGTATCGCCCTCACCTATTGATTGATGACGGATGATAATTACCGTCGTCGGCTACAAGAGTTGGAGGCTTTAGATGAGAAGCGCCTGGTAGCTCAACAACGAATCGAGCTGTATCAAGCTCGCATCTCCGCAGCCTTCAACAAGAACTTTAAACTCAGAACATTCCAAGTGGGTGATCTCGTTCTGGCAGTTCGAAGGCCGATGGTTATGACTCACAAAACCGTCGACAAATTCTATCCAAAGTGGGAAGGCCCATTTATCATCGAGGCTGTATTCTCCAATGGTGCTTACCGTCTCGCAAAACAAAACGAAGACTTGCTCATGTTGCCTGTCAATGGCAAGTTCCAGAAGAAGTATTATGTCTAAAGGACATCCTTTATATCTACCGTACTATTAAGTTATGTGCCCTTAGGTACCGCTGAACTTACACTATGGTCACTCCAAATGAATCCATATCGCATCTTCTGGGTAGTAAGTCATGTATGATCATACCTCTGAACTTCCTTCCTAGAAAGAGCACCTTCCTTATGATCTACTACCCATACTTTCAGTACATAAAAAGGGTAACAGATCCACAAAATTCCCGAAACAACCACGTCGATGTCACCTCTGAGTTGTTTCGCTTCCGCCAAAAAATAAATCACCCCCTCACGTAGAACTTCCACGTCCATATTACCTCTAAGTTGTTCTATATACCCTTCATGGAGTCCACTCCTGCCACGTCCTCTATACCTCTGAGTAGGAAGCCTCCATTGAAGAAACCCTCATATTTACCACGTCCTCATTACCTCTGAGTAAGTATGTTGGTTTTCTCTCGACTTATTATCCGTACCCAAGATCGGAGTACGCCAAGGATAATAGGCCCACAAATATCCTCTGTTGACCACAAATGTCCTCTGTTGACCACAAATGTTGTACTAAGTTTTCTAGTACATGCGTCTCATTTCTCATCATGCCTCAGGAGCCTAGCTGTTCCATGGCATTCTTTCTCCCGATACCAGGAACTTTCATGGCCACCTTACTGTAGAATTATTCTATGTATCCCTATCAAACTTGTTATCCATACCTAAAACCAAGGTATGCCAAGGGTAACAAGTCCACAAATAGTCCCCCAATGGGCCAAATATCATAACACCACAAACGCAACAAGCAATACAAATGAAGGATAAATAAAACATACTTTTTTATTTGAAAGTCAAAGGTACTACAAGTTCTGGGACCACGTCCCTCTCAAAAAGGAAAGAACATAAATAAAAAAAAGGCCGACTATGGTTCGGCGACACATAATTCTCTGAGACGGTCCCTCAGCAAGGCAGTCGACCGCTCAAACCGCTGCTTGGCCCGGCGCTCGGCCTCCTGAGTCAGCCGCTCCTCATGCTCCAGATACGCGAGAGCCCGCTAGCCCTCTTCAAGCCTTTCCAGAGCATGCTCCAAGCCAGCAGAAGCTCGAGTGACCTTGTCGGCTTCCTGAACAATCAGCTCCTTATCCGTGTGGACGACCTCGAGCTCAGATTCCAAGAAAGTCAGTTTCCTCTGAAGTTCGAGGAAGCTCTCTCGTATCAATTACCCCACGGAAGGCGGCCGCTTCCCGAGCCATGCAATCCTCTCCCCTGCGGCTTAACTGATCATACTGCATAGACAGGTGGTGGAGGTCCCTATTATAATTGGCTTGGCCGTATCCCGAGCAACCCTTACCTTCGCCATAGCAGTTATGAGGAAGGCACACTCTTGATCTATTGATGCAGACATATCAACTTGCCGCATCACTTGAAACTGGGCCACAAGCCGATCAGCCTCTAGCAATTTGGGTTCCAAAAGCTCAACTATCCCTCCCCCACCGGGGAGGGTTCTAAGGATTTCAATTTGGCCACGGGCGCATTGACGGGCCAAGGCGAAAGATGTCCCCCTCTCCACGGCAGCCTCAACGCCTCACCTCAGGTGGCGGTAGAAACTGTCAACCACATCCTTTGACGCTTTATCCAGAACTTCTGTAGAAGACGGCGTCAAGGGAAGAGTAGCTGGCAGTGTCGAAGAAGATGTACCGGAACTTGATGCCCCTGCCACAAAGGAAACAAGTTTCGAGCGAAAGGACGCTTGAAGAGCGGCTAATTCCTCCTCCGCAGCCCGAAGGGTCTGGAGACTCGGCAGGGCGGAAATATTGACCCCCGGAGCCACATGAACAGAGGAGAGGGCAGGGACCATTTCTCTCCACCCCGGCCGTTCTGCCGTCTGCTCTTCCGAACTCGATTCAGCGGGAGGTCCCTCAATGTAAGATGGAGGGGGAGGAGGCACACTCTCTCTGGCCAACTCTACCCTGACAATGTCCGTCGTGGGCAGTGAAGGAGCAGGACCTGTATGTCCAGAGCGACCATCAATCAGCTTAACCCGAAGGATGTGATGATAGAGCAGATGAACCTCCTCACTAGTGAAGACTTAGCTTATCTTACCAGGGGAAGTTTTTGAAGCTGAGGTTCGCTCATAGCCGCCGTAGCCTCTTCACCAGCGACATCCGAGCCGATTTCAGCGGGTTCGTCTGCCCCAAATGCCCCGGAATGAGATACAACTGGATCAGCGTCACCCAGCTGAGGTTCAATAGTATCGAGGACGGGTTCAACAGATTCCACATCGCCCTGGGTTGGGACGTCAACGACTGAAGGAACTTCAGCTACCGCTGGAAGAAACACGACAGAAATAATCTCGGCACACATGTCACTAATCAAAGTGGTCAGGGCCAGGTCAACCTCAGAGATAGGGGCCATTTCTCGAGAGTCCGATTCTTCTGACGCCTATAAAGAAAAGAAAATGATTAGGTTATAGCTCAAAAGAAAGGCTAAAGAAGGAAATGGTTGTAGTTCAATTCACCTCTGAAACTGCGTCCATATACTCGTCTCTCTCCTTAATGAGCAGCCGGCGAGGCTTAACCACAGTCCGTTTCACGGAGTACGTTATGCTGCCAGCAGCAGACTCACGCCTGCTTTGCTTGCGGGAAGGACTCGGCACAACGGGCGGCTGATCCGCCACCACCTCATCTGCAGGACGGAGAGAGTTATCGGGATCATGCTCGTCATCCTCTTCGTCCGCATTGGCAGACTCCGAGTCCGACACAGCGATCGTGTTCTTTCTCTTCTTCCTCGTCTTGGACCCTTGGGCTTCTCCACCAAGCCAGTACAAATAATGAAGCTGGTACTCGGGTCAAAGCCAACAGGAGGCTTGCTCGTCGTGACATAGTATAGAGCCGCCAAGTACAAGATTTCCCTCGGTACCTCAGCATCAGGAACTGAGAAGCTAGTACGGGTGTGAACCATGTCATAATAATGCCAGGCCCCGATGCCGTCAAGGATGCTACCTTCAAAACCCAGGCAAGAGCTGGGACTGTCCAAGAGTAGCTGACTATACCCAAACTGTCGGAAGAACCTACTGGACAAGTAAGGTTCCAAGTAGACAGTATCGCGATTACTGTATACTAGGTACGCAGGACGGATGTTACGCAACCAAAGGAGCATCTTCTCAGACAAGAGGTGAGGAGGTCCGGTACTATCAATATGTACGCCCCTCACTTCTTCATCGGTAAAACGAAGAACAGTCACAAAAAAGTTGTATCCGTCCACTCTCGCCAGCACCCTCCGACAGGCTGGCATAGTGCTACACTCCAAGGGCTGATGGTGATATTGGAAGATGAAAGCATCATCAGCCGTTATGCCGTCTTCTGTGCCAGGCCTCATCAAAGACCGGTAGTGCATCAACAACCACCCCATCAGATAATGATAGGGCAGTTCAATGCGTTCAAAGTCCTTCGTCGTGTCATGGGCAATGACCTTGGACGAGAAGGTGTGGAGGCCAAGGTGTGTGCTGCACACCATAGCCGAAAAAAGAGCTAGTCTGGCTCCAAAGACCAGCTTCACAGCAGGGAGGATAAAGTTACGTCTGATCCTCTCAATAGAACCAGCCCCTCCTGAGACCACGCAGTTCCGCAGCCACACCATCAGGAACCCTGCCAGGAGTGTCTTCTCTGATAGCTGCTGAGTACCCTGATAAAAATAACTGAAAGAGTCAGTTTTACTCCCAAACTTGTCGCACGTGGCCCTCGATCTCTTGGCACTCAACACCAGGTCCTGTACTTCCTCCTGGGTTTGAGGATTTCGAAAAGAAACCCGGCTTGAGGCGCCTAGCATAAAAAGGTGTGTGAGCCATGACCGGGTCTGAAGAAGGTTCCCTTTCGAGCTATCGTCCTTCTTGAGGGACGTCTGGTGGCAGGTGCTGTGATGACATAGTAGTTCCCGGTATATGGCAACAAAGCCCGGGAACCATCAATCCAAATCATCGAACTCTTCGTTCGTCGGGGTATACACTTCAAAGACTTCTTCCCCCATAGGCAGCTTGGAAACTGCATGTATCTCATGGAGAGCGAGTCCCATCTTCCCTCCAGGCGTGAAGAAGGTTCCCGTCCGCCGGTTGTACATCTCCAGGAGAGCCATGTACAGCGTCTTATTCATAGGGAGACTATGACAGGTGCCTAAATGGCGTGATAGAGGCCGATCTCACGAAAGAGAGTCTCATACTTCCACAGAATCTACGTGGTCAAATTAGCCCACGAAGGGATAGGATTTATCCAGTTCAACAGCGCCAACCGACCAACTGGATAGGACCTCTTCCGAGCAAGCAGGTTCAGAAAAGTGTCAGCTTGAGAGAACTTAAAATTGGGAGTCTGTACATTCGAGAAGGTCCCCGGGGCCAACCACATCACGTAGCAACTGACCGATACCTTGCCCGCGTACGCTGACCCCAAGTTTTTGTTATAGTGGATGTTACCCGCAAACATCCCCGACTGGCTCGGGATTAAGGAGTCCACCATCTTTCTGTCCATCGGCAACATGTTAAATCACGACAACAGAAAATGACGCTCCATCTGAGGAATATGGATCGCCATTCCGTCAGCAGTAAAGCTCCAACTCTTAGATATATCCAGAACTTAGGGGTTCTTCACGGTTAAGGCATCCCCAAAGAGGAACACAGGCTTCAAGTATTCTCCCCCCAATCGCCCTGAGTTTATCATGGCACAGAGAAAGTAGAAGGACTGATTCTTGATAGCATTCAGCCTCTCCACAGGCTCGTCTTTGGGAAGCTGGTTTACCACATACTAGACTATGTGGTCGAACTGCACACCGACAGCAGATTGGGCCGAACCCACAAAGGGCTCTTCCGTAGGATTGACTGGCAGATTTACTGAAAAAGACAAAGGAAACAAGTTAGAAGATGGCCCGGTAAAACTACTTAGTGTTTCTGGGCTTATGTGGCTCTGATTAGGTGGGTCCTTATGCGGCACAATTAAAAAGGGTGGCTTATGTTGCTCTATTTTTTCGGGGCCTCATGCGGCCCAGTTCAAGTGAGCTTATGCGGCTCGGTTTAGCGAGTGTTCATGCGGCACGGTTTAGAAGAGCTTATGCAGCTCTGATTTGATGCGGCCTCATGCGGCCCAGTTCAAATGAGCTTATACGGTTTTTCTTAGCACGGTCTCATGCGGCCCAGTTCAAATGAGCTTATGCAATTCTTCTTAGTGCTGTCTCATGCAGCCCAGTTCAAATGAGCTTATGCAGTTCTGCTTACCGTGGCCGCATGCGGCTCAGTTCAAAAGAAGCTTATACGGCCCTGTCTTGTGGGGGTTCATGCGGCTCAGTTCAGAGGGACTTATACGGCCCGGTTCTGTGGGTCCTCATGCGGTCCAGTGCTTATACGGCCACGAGATGACTCTCATGCGGCTCGAACATGGGGCATACCCCCATGCGGCTCGGACATGAGATGTATATGCTACACGTACAGCACAATGAACTTGAATAGCTCAATGAAGACGAAGAAGGCCTGTACATAAAACATGCGGCACGGCCATGATGGTTAGGGTTTTGAGCTCATAAAAATTCTCCCAACATCCTTACCAGCAATGGCAAGGTGAACATCAGGATGGACTATGGGTGCCACAGTTGACGAGGAAGCCGCTCCTTTACCCTTCGTCGTAGAGGAAGCCTTGGAAGTCTTGGGAGCCATTGATGATCGGAGAAGGAAGAGAAGATGACGACTAAGGGCAAGAAAAATTGAAAAGAAAGTAAAGAGTCTATCTCTTCCAAAAGCACTCGTATTTATAGGCAGACAGGGGGGCTCATAGACCGTAGATGCTTCGATTCATGTGCTTCCTAGGAGATGAGACCGACTCTTGGATTTCTGTCCTCTGCATGCAAAAGATTACTCGTAAATCTAAATATTTAAAGCTAACTCTTGGGATTCTATCCCAAAAGACGGCTTTAAATCAAAGCAAATCAAGGGCAATTAATGAGACGCCTACGTGACAGGCAGAGCTGCATACGGCCAAAACAGCCCATGCGGCTAGATAATTCCATGCGGCCAAAGCAGCCCATGCGGCTAGAGAATTCCATACGGCCAGAGCAATCCATACGGCTAGAAAATCCTATGCGGTCAGAGAAGTCTATGCGGCATAAAGAGATTACGTGGGCATGCTTCTTATTAAAAGTATTTCAATTTTTGCAAAATTGAAAACTTTGAAGGGGATCTTGTAGAAGCTTGAAAAAGAATAATAATATACTCAACATGCGGCTCAAAAGCTCGAAGAATCTTATGCAGCTCGGAAAGACCCAGAGAGCCGCATGCGGCTCAGGGACTTCATGCGGCTCAAGGAGAGCCACGTGGCCTCATACAGCTAAAAACAGGCAGATGACAGCTAGCCAAAATTACTTCCTGCAGCTGGCCATTTAATGCTCTGACATAAAGTAACAGCTCTAACGGCTCTGACATAATGAAGAGACACGTCAGGCTCCTCAAAAGATAAGAAAATCTCTGAGACAGCCGACACAGTCCACAAAATCCAAATAAGCTCTCTATCCAGACCGCCCAGACCACCTTTATACGGTTCAGTTGGGGGTTCACCCATATGCGGCTGCCACCCTCATGCGGCTCGGATTGTGGGGGCCACCCTTATGCGGTTCAGGTGGTGGCCACCCCCATGAGGCTACTACTCTCATGCGGCTCTGATTTTGGGGGGCCACCCTTATACGGTTTAGTTGGGGTTCACTCTTATGCGGCTGTTACTCTCATGCGGCTGCCACCTTCATGCGGCTCGGTAGTCGGGGCCACACTCATGCGGCTCTGCCAGGACGCCACGTCTATGCGGCTTGTAGCATAATGGCAGTTGGGACACGTGGCAGAAGATCGACTAAGACTTATTCATCCGCGTTCATACAGCTCTCAGCATAATGGCAGTTGGGACACGTGGTAGAAGATTGACCAAGACTTATCTACTCGGATTTGCTGCTATCAACAAATCATCACAATGCAGTTTTATTGCAATCACCATAACTGCCCGGATCAATTTCTAATAAACAATGCAGATTTGTTACAATCAACATAATAGCCCAGATTGATTTCCAACAAACAAGATCAAGGCTAATCTTAACCAAATCCCTAACCGCCCACTTTTCAAGGAGCAATTACTGCACATCCTACTTATCACAAAGTCCTATAAATAGCAAGGTGCCATTCCCTTGCAAAATCCTTGACAGAGAGCGGCAGAGACACAGAGAGAGGCATAGAGCAAAGAGCACCCAGCAAGAGCATTTCTTCATCAGAGCTGAAGCGACGTCCGATCGTCCAAGGAGTAAGGCAGAGTTGATAGCACTCTTCTGAGCCTCTACCGTCACCCCCCATAAAAACAAAACAATTATACTTTAGATTGCTTTTCCTAGGTTTTGTTCCTAGGCTCTCTTCTGTACAAGCGAGTTTGTAGTTGTGAAGTAAAAGTCCAGTTCTCCCAAAAAATTATTCAGTTCTTTTATAATCAATGGCAAACAACGACACTTTAAACCAACTTCCCAACCAAACAAGGACAGAAGTTGACCCGTCATGTCCTGACATTCTGATCATCTCGGTAGTTAATAGAGTAGGTACAGTACATAAACAAATCAATTTAAACGGTCATGCAACTACTGTGGCTTGCTACTGTAAGTTCCAAGTTGTCTTAGAAATATGCAATAAGGATTCCTCAGTTATTACTATACACAAGCACGGCTAGTCTACCCAATAATCAATTGTGCCAATCATGAATTAGACGAGTCCCAGCGGGACGCCCGTTATCAGTATACAGTAAATAAATATAAGCAGATACCGCTTTCTGTCCGTATTAAAGATTTGTAGTATCTGTGGGAACCAGCCTGCATACCGGAGCACTAATTGTCCCAAGGATGGCTGCCATATAAGAACTCGAGAATCCATTTTCTCTATGCAATTGTTATTTTATTTTACTTAGTAGTCCCTATGTTAATTGAAATCCCATGCCATAGATCATGGTCATTCAGAATGAGTACTTTCGTACCGAGTACGATATGTATAACTCTACAACGATGCCCGTGTGGTTAAGTTGTAGGTCTCATATAGCGTAATGCAACAATCAAACCTAGCTATAGAATAATTATGCCTTGACTGTAAAGTACACATGCCGCTTTTGTAGAAAATTAGTTGAAGCCTACGCGTGTCCATATGCCAATATTTGGGATCGGCTAGTCGATTGCAATGGTTCATAGTTAATATGAACGTGTTTCATTCAATTTCAATAAGACGACTAGCCAGCCTTTTAGTTCCAACTAGGAACGCATGATCAATTATTTAGTCAAGGTAACAATCAATGTTAATTCGTGCCAAGGCATGAAAGTCAAACTAGTATTTAGTATGGTCGAGTCTATAACTCTCAGGGTTAAATTCCAATCATACTGGGTATTTATAAACCAATCGAGACACAGGGCATATTCTATACCATAGTATGTATTAAAATATTAGCATATCATGATTATATCGAGTTCATGCAAAAATGCATAAAATAAGAGATGTCATATACGCCCAAGAAGTACGCTCGATGAATTATGCAAAGCCAGAAGAGTACGCCCAATGAAATATGCATAAAGGAAATTTATGCGTGAGGGAAGTTTACGCGTGAAGGAAAAAAGCTTGCGCGTAAAGGAGTACGCTCGAATAAAGGAACAAAGTTGCACGTAAAAACTTGTCTTACGCTAAGCCAGGAGAGTACGCGTAAATAATAAAGTTACATGTAAAACAAGTATGCATAAAGAGTCCATGTTTATGCATCAATCTTGTATGCGTAAAGAATAATCGTTACGCGTAAAACAATGTACGAGTAAAGGAATCGTTACGCGTAAAACAATGTACGCGTAAAGGAATCGTTACGCATAAAACAATGTATGCATAAAGAATACACCAAGCCAGTGTAGACTTGCGTAAACCGAATTCACACTGACACGAATGAACGTGGGCGTAGAGCTTGATATTACGCGGGCACATATAAACGTGTGCGTAGAGCCTGATATTACGGAAACAAGTATAAACGTGTGCGTAGAGCCTGATATTACGTAAGCACGTATAAACGTGTGCGTAGAGCCTGATATTATACGAGCACGTATAAACATGTGCGTAGAGAACCTCTGGAACTCCAATTCCATGAACTTCAATTTAAGCCAAAAATGGGAGTTCCACGGATCAAAAGAGGTTGTAACAGAAATCTCACAATCTGGAACGAACGAAACGTGAAAATAAGGAAGTTTGATAGATCAAAACCCACAAGATCCGAAAAATGCCAATTTCTAGATCTACTAAAAATGAAACTTCAAAATGCAAAATGCCAAGTTCTAAACTATCTTAGGATCACGAGAGGAAGTTAAATAAACCATAAAAATATGGGTTCTCATGTGTGTAACACCCACTTTTCTAAATTGAGGGTAATTTTGAACTTTTATAAAAGCTTATTATTTAATAATAGGATTTATGATTTATGGGAATTTTTAATTAATTTAATACTATTTAAAATTTGTGAATTATAATTTTGATGTGTTAGCTAGTGAACTCTAGAACTGTTGAGCCTAGAGACTAACCATGACCATGGGGACCTAACCATGTGATTAGAATGACTATTTACAACTTTTTAGGGTAAGGGTATTTTGGTCATTTTGTGACTTTTGAATTATTTAGGATTTTGATTAATTGGTGAATTTTAGATTATTTTATCAATATTTAAATTGATGTATTATGATTTTGATTATTTTTCATGTTTTAATATTTTGGGAAAATTTTATATTTTTAATATTGTTTTTATTGGATTTGTTTAGTCGGGTTTGAGTTTCGTCTCGTTCCGACTTGTATTGTGACCCGGGTAGCTTGAACTCTAGATGGGACCCAATATTAAGTTAAGCATAGCTCACAAGACCCAACATTTAAGTTAGTTAATTAAACTAATTTTTATCATGTTAGAATGGTTAAGTTAGAGACTCAAAACTAGATCATTTTGACCCCAAACTTGAACCTAGTCTAGACTTAACCATGTGAGACTAGAGAGGGGCAATTAGGACATTTCCCATTAGCCCTAATGGACTCTTTATGGCAGCCACCTTTAGGGAAGAATGATTCATTTTATTCATTACAATCTTGCCTCTTTTATTTTCCTTTTGTTCTTCCCCAATTTTAGAGAGCCTTCCCATTGATTTGATCTCCAAATCAAATCATTCCTTCACCAAACCTTCCCTCAATCATTCCTATTCTCCAAGAGAAGGGTGCTACCAAGGATTGGAAGAGGAGTGCTAGGAGGAGTGTCCACTTTGAGGGATCTTCGTATCGGAGCCGTGTCCTAAAGGATTTTATTGGGATTCCACTCCCAATAGGTAAAACCCATCCTCTAAATCGATTTTCTTTGCATATAAATTAGTTTTGAATCCGTAAGATCCATCCTCATGCATGTGTCCCATTTAGATTCAAATTTGAGGTTATTTGGAGCTCTCTTGAGGATTTTAGATATCTGTCTTGTGTCCTACTTGATAGATTCCAAATTAGGACACCCCATGTGTATGTATGTATGATAATAGTTTAAATAGATATTTAAATTTAGTTTTATAATGGTTAGAGAGTGGATTGATCTTAGTTAGGATGGTTAGAATGAGTTTCATTTGGATACCTATGTTTGTATCCAAGTATCTTGGCCTATATGTGTCCTTTTGTCCAAAACAACTCAAATTCGTCATAATATTCATCTACGTTTCTATTAACCAAAGCAACTTAGAAATGTCATAACTTTTATCTTAGAACTCCGATTTATCTCCCGTTTCGTTTAAAAAAACTGTATCGAAGTTAGCTTTCCAAATATATATTTTAATAAGCCAAATTCTTTCTGTAACTTTCTGTAGAATTATTTGATTATCAGCTGTAAGAAAGACGAACGTGTTTCAGTATTTTCACGATTTCGGGAGCTTCCGGACACAAAAATGCGATCCGTTTGAAGTTTCGGAAAGCTAACACGAAGGGCTACAACATAATTTAATCCTAGAATTTAGTAGAGTTCCAATTGGTACAGTATTGATTTTAAGTAGAAGAGCAAATGTACGATATATGCATTTTGTGTAACCTATGAGCCTATGTAGTATGGATATTAAATGAATATAGAGTATGTAATACCTGATATGTTAGATGAATGAAATGATATATATATGATATATATCCTCTATACATTAATGTATATATATATATGGTTGAATGCAAGCATGTAGGAATGCAATTAATATAATGTACGTAAGCAATGCATAAATACATGAATGAAAGAATGATATACAATGTATGCATGAAAGTATATAATGAATGCTAGATATAAAAGCAAGATATACATGTAATGATAGATATGGATGCATAATATATAAATAATATAATGCAATATACAATGATAGCATGTATGGTAATGTAGAATATATGATGCAAGCATGTATATGTCCTCTGTTTTCCCTTTTTCTTACATTTTCCTTCCCTTCCCTTTCCTTTTTCGTTTTTTTTTTCCCTTTTTCCTCTTCTATTTTTACATGTTGTATACAATGTATATGATGTATAGATGCATGTAAGTATGTAATATGCATGAATGACATGTATGTAATAAAAATAAGTATATATATGCAACTTAATGATATGTGAATGGATATAATGTCTGAACTGAAATATGCATGCATATGGGATATAAATGAATGTATATTACACAAGCCATGCAACCCCTTTAACTTGATGTAAAATCTGAACACACTTGTACACTATAACCCTTTCTTGAAAATGTGAATCTGGATAATGCAAACACTTGTATTAACACTTACACATTGGTCTTAATGCTGATTTAGTTTCACATGATGTATCACATGCACACTTGACACTTAACACTATCACACTCTATCTCTTAGCGTCTTAGTACATGACTTATTGTATGATATATATTGCCTTGTTATAGCCTAATATCTATAGATACCTTAACCTATTTTGGATGTATATATATATATATATATATATATATATATATATATATATATATACGATAAATATATATAGATGGTTGTGAGTGATGCCTTGTTTAGCCGTGTATTGTTGTGTGCTTGCTAGGATAGACTGGTTAGGCTTAGTGAGACTTGTTGGGATTAGGCTTGACCTAGTTGACCTAGTTTGACTAGTATTGAGGACTAGAGTTGACCAAGGTTGACTTTAGCCTAGATTGACCCGAAACATCATGTAGATGCATTGTAGCAGTCTATTTCCTTATTTTAGACATGTTGTGACTTATACTGTTCTATAGGAGACAGACACCACTCCTCGGACAGTAGATATTCTTCAGATACTCAGGATACAGGCGATTACATTCTCTGATCATTTCATATCCTGTTTAGAATTATTTTTCTGCTTTAAATTACTTTACTTGATACCGTCACGTTGGTCACACGGATTAGTACTATATGGATCCCTTCTTGAGATGCTATCCCCTCAGGGAGCATCGGATACTACATGTTCTGTGCGTTTCACTTACATGGTGTATCACTATGCTTCACGGTTCATTGATCACTTGTGATATGTACTCTCATGATCACAGAGTCTCCTTGAATCACCCACTTATGGGCATTCCCAGAATAACCCATTTATGGGCATCCATGTATCACCCCTTGTGGGCTATTGCATGGAATCATAACATAACCTGGCTAGATCCTTGTGTATTGATTGGGGGTACGTGGGAGTAGAAGTAGACATGTGAATAATATCCAAGTAGTGTAGCATCAGAATCTTTTCCGTAGTGTAGTATCAGAATCTCCTATGCCATTTACATGTCTATATTGTACTCTGACTCACTAGCCACTATTTGCTCTCTATTTATAGTAGATATTTCTATTACAGTTCTCTCTTTGTTTATATATTGTATTTCTTTCAGATCCTGTATCTTACTTTACTGCATGATTATATTTTCTAACCTACTATGATCTGTTGAGATGTACTGTGCTCGCTCCTGTCCTGACTGGACCTGTTGATAAATTTTATAGATAGCCTGGAGGTTGCCTGATAGCCTAGAGAAGACACAGTAGAGGTTGTATAGATAGTTATTCAGTTGTCCTGAGTTGTATTTGTTTTATGGATTACTGTATTGAGCTTTGAGATATTTTCTGCATTTGTGTATCTTAGACACTTAGACTTCTATCTGTTGTATCTCTTTGTGGATTTCATGTTTTATCTATCTTTTATCATGCTCTACCTTAGATGTGATTGAGACTGTATATGCTATGTCACCTCCATTCGGAGAGTATATACTATACAGGTACCTTTATATTGTTATATGTTTGACCTAGGACAGCGTTCTACCGCCGACACTGCGGCGTAGGCTGGACGTACCCACGTCTCGTGCCCTTTACTCTAGGGTGCGAGTTGTGACACGTTTTTAATGGTGGCCCATGCAGGTCGAGTCTATGTAGTGGTATTCGAACTAGAGTATCACTACAGCCTGCAGTAGGATTAGGATATTTTTGAGGGTACTCAATCACACTAGGAAAACTCTTAATCAGATTCCCTTATCTAAATTGTTGCTTATTGACTTCCCTTGGATATAAACTGTCCCCCTTTGAATTTTTGCTTCATTCTCAGAAATTGCTTCTTGTTTTGATCTGTCTTCATGATGGTTATGAAGACATGATCTCATCGCTCCGGTCCAGGGAATACTATCGAGAGGCTGGCCACCTCTCGTCCTATTCATCAGGGCCTCGAGACCGCAGCTCCTGTTGTGCCGACTCAGGTTGGCATTTCTGCTACATTGGAGGTGTACCTCTGTCTGTACAGAGAACTTTTTCTCGTCATTTCTGATTTCTCTCAGCAGCAGCGGTTCATGCAACATAATCAGCAGACCAGGGGAAACCAGCAGGACGAGCTATCGTCAGGACAGTCGAGGATGTACACACCATTAGAGATCTTGCTGCAAGTTCCATTCTTCTCTATTCTATTCCCGCAATTGTCTCTTATAACTATCTTGAAATTCGATTCCATATGTTCCTTGTTGACTGATCAATTTGTTCTGTTGTTCCTGTGTTTTGTTTGCTTTTTTCTTCTGAGAAAAAAAATTATATGGGCTAGGTCACCTCAGTTATGGGATCTAGAATCTTCGATAGTCATGTTAGCTGGCATAGTGAGGATATATAGTCAGATTTTGGACCTATTTCTCGGGTGTGGAAATTTAAGGTTTTCACCATCACATGCAACAATGCAAAAATTTTAAATATCATAAACCTAGAGGTATGTACCTTAGTCAAGGACTCTGTGATTATTATAGCCTTGCTTACTAGTATGACGAGGATTTGGAGCACCATGATTTTGGATAGACGCATATGATTATCAGATTGTACCTTAAATGCTCTTGAACAAGTTTTCTCTACTTTTGTTCAGTCTTTCAAAAAAAATTGTTTTGTTTGTTTTGTTTCTCATTATTTAACTTAGGAGTAGGAGTAGCTTTAGCTGTATTATAAACCTTTGTGTAACTTCTTACTATGAATCTCTTTTTAAAATAATGAATCAATAATTTTGCTAGACCTTATCTTGGATTTGATATTATAGCTCTGGTTTCAAAATGGTTCCTTCTTTTAAACAGATAAGCAGAACAGTTTTTATCGTTATTTCCTTCTTACTATTATTCTTGTATTAAGTAATAATAATAATAATAATAAAACTGTCTTGATTACATCAATCACCTGCTTTGCAATCTTGGTAGGAATCTAAATGTTGGTCTTGATATAGAATTTGATTTTTATATTAGGACATGAGAATATATATAGTGGACACAGACACTTTGTTTGACACGTATGCATGCTACACTTTGATTATCAACCCATCTAAATGCATATTAATACGTTGTTGATGTTTAAATTCTCAAAACCCCAATATTCTGATACAGTACAGTATCAGAGACTAGTTTTTTGCTTTTCCAGTTTAAATTCATAATTTAAATATAAATTTTATGTTATTAGTTTTGTTTACATCACTGCACATGTATCTTATACACAAGGTTTCAATTCTTAAAGAAATTGGTTGAGTTTTGTGTTTGAACTTGTCAAATCTGAGACTGTGTACATATTAACCCTTAATACTGGATTTTAAATATTAATTCAAATTATTGTTTTTAAATGTAATATTTTAAGGTATATACATTGTTGTATATAGGGATATAATGTTAGGTTTCATATTTTTACATGTTAGGTTGTGATAAACATTGGGTTGGTTTGATGTTTGAATTTCTCCAAAATCCTAAAACTGAATACATGTTAACATTTTTCACATTGATTTTAAATGTTTAGTTCAATTTTAGATTTAATATGTAATGTTAAACTGAACTGAATGATTGAACCCTTCATTTTAAGTTATAACCCCTGTACTCTTGACACTCTACACTAATGTACACTAATGTTCACAACTGTCATGTAAACCTAACCCTTCATCTCTATGTTATGTTCATATATCTATATAGGTATATATATATATATATATATATATATATATATATATATATATATATATATATATAGTTTATGCATACATGTTATAATGTATATAGATACATAACTAAATCTCTACATCTCTATACATATAGATATATGTATATATATGGTTAGCCATTCATGTTATGAGTAAATAGGTTGTGCATTGTAGATTGTTTAACCAATATGCCATGAGTAGTGTAACTTGATAGCTATTATTTTGAAACCCAAATCCTCCTATATACTTTCATGTATATTTCACACACACACACACACACACGTCTACTATCTAATCCTATGAACATGTCCACATACACCCATACACACACTAACCACATAACCTTTACATAATGCTAGCTTTTTCCTCTCTAACGCTCTCTCTCTCTATATATATATATATATATATATTGTGATTGGATTTCAATGTAATTGACTTTCATTCTTTAACTTTGATTTTGATTTTTCTTTGAATAGTACCCTATTATAGATAATTGGTAGTTATCTTATTTTATTTTCTGATAAGTACCAGTTTTCATATAGGATGGTAGACTGCCTTACAGTTTTGATGATTTGTTATTTCTGTATTTTTCCAGTTTAACACCCCTGATTGCTTTTATGTTTTGATACCCTATGATCGTTTTAGTTTAGCATGACTAGTATACCTAGATGAGACTTTCACTACCACCGTATGCCATGACCCTGTATGCCATTCTTTTAAATTGTATGATTTCGGTAAGTTCTGAGACTTTGATTGTTGGGGACGAGACTCTAAAAGACGTACGACCATCTTAACTTCGAGGACAAAATTTTCTAAGGAGGGTCGACTTGTAACACCCACTTTTCTAAAATGAGGGTAATTTTTAACTTTTGTAAAAGTTTATTATTTAATAATAGGATTTATGATTTATGGGAATTTTTAATTAATTTAATACTATTTAAAATTTGTGAATTATAATTTTGATGTGTTAGCTAGTGAACTCTAGAACTGTTGAGCCTAGAGACTAACCATGACCATGGGGACCTAACCATGTGATTAGAATGACTATTTACAACTTTTTAGGCTAAGGGTATTTTGGTCATTTTGTGACTTTTGAATTATTTAGGATTTTGATTAATTGGTGAATTTTAGATTATTTTAATAATATTTAAATTGATGTATTATGATTTTGGTTATTTTTTATATTTTAATATTTTGGGAAAATTTTATATTTTTAATATTGTTTTTATTGGATTTGTTTAGTCGGGTTTGAGTTTCGTCTCGTTCCGACTTGTATTGTGACCCGGGTAGCTTGAACTCTAGATGGGACCCAATATTAAGTTAAGCATGGCTCACGAGACCCAACATTTAAGTTAGTTAATTAAACTAATTTTTATCATGTTAGAATGGTTAAGTTAGAGACTCAAAACTAGATCATTTTGACCCCAAACTTGAACCTAGTCTAGACTTAACCATATGAGACTAGAGAGGGGCAATTAGGACATTTCGTATTAGCCCTAATGGACTCTTTATGGTAGCCACCTTTAGGGGAGAATGATTCATTTCATTGATTACAATCTTGCCTCTTTTATTTTCCTTTTGTTCTTCCCCAATTTTAGAGAGCCTTCCCATTGATTTGATCTCCAAATCAAATCATTCCTTCACCAAACCTTCTCTCAATCATTCCCGTTCTCCAAGAGAAGGGTGCTACCAAGGATTGGAAGAGGAGTACAAGAAGGAGTGTCCACTTTGAGGGATCTTCGTATCGGAGCCGTGTCCTAAAGGATTTTATTGGGATTCCACTTCCAATAGGTAAAACCCATCCTCTAAATCGATTTCCTTTGTATATAAATTAGTTTTGAATCCATAGGATCCATCCTCATGCATGTGTCCCATTTAGATTCAAATTTGAGGCCATTTGGAGCTCTCTTGAGGATTTTAGATATGTGTCTTGTGTCCTACTTGATAGATCCCAAATTAGGACACCCCATGTGTATGTATGTATGATAATAGTTTAAACAGATATTTAAATTCAGTTTTATAATGGTTAGAGAGTGGATTGATCTTAGTTAGAATGGTTAGAATGAGTTTCATTTGGATACCTATGTTTGTATCCAAGTATCTTGGCCTATATGTGTCCTTTTGTCCAAAACAACTCAAATTCGTCATAATATTCATCCATGTTTTTATTATCCAAAGCAACTTAGAAATGTCATAACTTTTAGCTTAGAACTCCGATTTATCTCTTTTTTTTTTTAAAGAACCATATCGAAGTTAGCTTTCCAAATATATATTTTAATTAGCCAAATTCTTTCTGTAACTTTCTGAAGAATTATTTGAGTGTCAGCTGTACGAAAGACGAACGTGTTTCGGTATTTTTGCAATTTCGGGAGCTTCCAGACACGAAAATACAATCCGTTTGAAGTTTCGGAAAGCTAACACGAAGGGCTACAACATACTTTAATCCTAGAATTTAGTAGAGGTCCAATTGGTACAGTATTAATTTTAAGTAAAAGAGTAAATGTACGATATATGCATTTTGTGTAACCTATGAGCCTATGTAGTATGGATATTAAATGAATATAGAGTATGTAATACATGATATGTTGGGTGAATGAAATGATATATATATATGATATATATCCTCTTTACGTTAATGTATATATATATGGTTGAATGCAAGCATGTAGGAATACAATTAATATAATATATGTAAGCAATGCATAAATGCATGAATGAAAGAATGATATACAATCTATGTATGAAAGTATATAATGAATGCTAGATATGAATGCAAGATATACATGTAATGATAGATATGGATGCATAATATATAAATAATATAATGCAATATACAATGATAGCATGTATGGTAATGTAGAATATATGATACAAGCATGTATATGTCCACTGTTTTCCCTTTTTCTTACATTTTCCTTCCCTTCCCTTTCCTTTTCCGTTTTTTTTTCCCTTTTTCCTCTTCTATTTTTACATGTTGTATACAATGTATATGATGTATAGATGCATGTAAGT
This sequence comes from Iris pallida, assembly GCA_029216955.1. Classification (NCBI taxonomy): domain Eukaryota; kingdom Viridiplantae; phylum Streptophyta; class Magnoliopsida; order Asparagales; family Iridaceae; genus Iris; species Iris pallida. The sequence goes on along the minus strand of JANAVB010040419.1, from coordinate 14,253,175 downwards.
ATGTAATATGCATGAATGACATGTATGTAATAAAAATAAGTATATGTATGCAACTTAATGATATGTGAATGGATATAATTTCTGAACTGAAATATGCATGCATATGGGATATAAATGAATGTATATTACATAAGCCATACAACCCCTTTAACTTGATGTAAAATCTGAACACACTTATACACTATAACCCTTTCTTGAAAATGTGAATCTGGATAATGCAAACACTTGTATTAACACTTACACATTGGTCTTAATGCTGATTTAGTTTCACATGATGTATCACATGCACACTTGACACTTAACACTATCACACTCTATCTCTTAGCGTCTTAGTACATGACTTATTGTATGATATATATTGCCTTGTTATAGCCTAATATCTATAGATACCTTAACCTATTTTGGATGTATATATATATATATATATATATATATACGATAAATATATATAGATGGTTGTGAGTGATGCCTTGTTTAGCCGTGTATTGTTGTGTGCTTGCTAGGATAGACTGGTTAGGCTTAGTGAGACTTGTTGGGATTAGGCTTGACCTAGTTGACCTAGTTTGACTAGTATTGAGGACTAGAGTTGACCAAGGTTGACTTTAGCCTAGATTGACCCCAAACATCATGTAGATGCATTGTAGCAGTCTATTTCCTTATTTTAGACATGTTGTGACTTGTACTGTTCTATAGGAGACAGACACCACTCCTCGGACAGTAGATATTCTTCAGATACTCAGGATACAGGCGAGTACATTCTCTGATCATTTCATATCCTGTTTAGAATTATTTTTCTGCTTTAAATTACTTTACTTGATACCGTCACGTTGGTCACACGGATTAGTACTATATGGATCCCTTCTTGAGATGCTATCCCCTCAGGGAGCATCGGATACTACATGTTCTGTGCGTTTTACTTACATGGTGTATCACTATGCTTCACGGTTCATTGATCACTTGTGATATGTACTCTCATGATCACAGAGTCTCCTTGAATCACCCACTTATGGGCATTCCCAGAATAACCTATTTATGGGCATCCATGTATCACCCCTTGTGGGCTATTGCATGGAATCATAACATAACCTGGCTGGATCCTTGTGTATTGATTGGGGGTACGGGGGAGTAGAAGTAGACATGTGAATAATATCCAAGTAGTGTAGCATCAGAATCTTTTCCGTAGTGTAGTATCAGAATCTCCTATGCCATTTACATGTCTATATTGTACTCTGACTCACTAGCCACTATTAGCTCTCTATTTATAGTAGATATTTCTATTACAGTTCTCTCTTTGTTTATATATTGTATTTTTTTCAGATCCTGTATCTTACTTTAATGCATGATTATATTTTCTAACCTACTATGATCTGTTGAGATGTACTGTGCTCGCTCCTGTCCTGACTGGACCTGTTGATAAATTTTATAGATAGCCTGGAGGTTACCTGATAGCCTAGAGAAGACACAGTAGAGGTTGTATAGATAGTTATTCAGTTGTCCTGAGTTGTATTTATTTTATGGATTACTGTATTGAGCTTTGAGATATTTTCTGCATTTGTGTATCTTAGACACTTAGACTTCTATCTGTTGTATCTCTTTGTGGATTTCATGTTTTATCTATCTTTTATCATGCTCTACCTTAGATGTGATTGAGACTGTATATGCTATGTCACCTCCATTCGGAGAGTATATACTATACAGGTACCTTTATATTGTTATATGTTTGACCTAGGACAGCGTTCTACCGCCGACACTGCGGCGTAGGCTGGACGTACCCACGTCTCGTGCCCTTTACTCTAGGGTACGAGTTGTGACACGTTTTTAATGGTGGCCCATGCAGGTCGAGTCTATGTAGTGGTATTCGAACTAGAGTATCACTACAGCCTGCAGTAGGATTAGGATATTTTTGAGGGTACTTAATCACATTAGGAAAACTCTTAATCAGATTCCCTTATCTAAATTGTTGCTTATTGACTTCCCTTGGATATAAACTGTCCCCCTTTGAATTTTTGCTTCATTCTCAGAAATTGCTTCTTGTTTTGATCTGTCTTCATGATGGTTATGAAGACACGATCTCATCGCTCCGGTCCAGGGAATACTATCGAGAGGCTGGCCACCTCTCGTCCTGTTCATCAGGGCCTCGAGACCGCAGCTCCTGTTGTGCCGACTCAGGTTGGCATTTCTGCTACATTGGAGGTGCACCTCTGTCTGTACAGAGAACTTTTTTTTGTCATTTTTGATTTCTCTCAGCAGCAGCGATTCATGCAACATAATCAGCAGACCAGGGGAAACCAGCAGGACGAGCTATCGTCAGGACAGTCGAGGATGTACACACCATTAGAGATCTTGCTGTAAGTTCCATTCTTCTCTATTCTATTCCCGCAATTGTCTCTTATAACTATCTTGAAATTCGATTCCATATGTTCCTTGTTGACTGATCAATTTGTTCTGTTGTTCCTGTGTTTTGTTTGCTTTTTTCTTCTGAGAAAAAAAATTATATGGGCTAGGTCACCTCAGTTATGGGATCTAGAATCTTCGATAGTCATGTTAGCTGGCATAGTGAGGATATATAGTCAGATTTTGGACCTATTTCTCGGGTGTGGAAATTTAAGGTTTTTACCATCACATGCAACAATGCAAAAATTTTAAATATCATGAACCTAGAGGTATGTACCTTAGTCAAGGACTCTGTGATTATTATAGCCTTGCTTACTAGTATGACGAAGATTTGGAGCACCATGATTTTGGATAGACGCATATGATTATCAGAATTTACCTTAAATGCTCTTGAACAAGTTTTCTCTACTTTTGTTCAGTCTTTCAAAAAAAATTGTTTTGTTTGTTTTGTTTCTCATTATTTAACTTAGGAGTAGGAGTAGCTTTAGCTGTATTATAAACCTTTGTGTAACTTCTTACTATGAATCTCTTTTTAAAATAATGAATCGATAATTTTGCTAGACCTTATCTTGGATTTGATATTATAGCTCTGGTTTCAAAATGGTTCCTTCTTTTAAACAGATAAGCAGAACAGTTTTTATCGTTATTTCCTTCTTACTATTATTCTTGTATTAAGTAATAATAATAATAATAATAAAACTGTCTTGATTACATCAATCACCTGCTTTGCAATCTTGGTAGGAATCTAAATGTTGGTCTTGATATAGAATTTGATTTTTATATTAGGACATGAGAATATATATAGTGGACACAGACACTTTGTTTGACACGTATGCATGCTACACTTTGATTATCAACCCATCTACATGCATATTAATACGTTGTTGATGTTTAAATTCTCAAAACCCCAATATTCTGATACAGTACAGTATCAGAGACTAGTTTTTTGCTTTTCCAGTTTAAATTCATAATTTAAATATAAATTTTATATTATTAGTTTTGTTTACATCACTGCACATGTATCTTATACACAAGGTTTCAATTCTTAAAGAAATTGGTTGAGTTTTGTGTTTGAACTTGTCAAATCTGAGACTGTGTACATATTAACCCTTAATACTGGATTTTAAATATTAATTCAAATTATTGTTTTTAAATGTAATATTTTAAGGTATATACATTGTTGTATATAGGGATATAATGTTAGGTTTCATATTTTTACATGTTAGGTTGTGATAAACATTGGGTTGGTTTGATGTTTGAATTTCTCCAAAATCCTAAAACTGAATACATGTTAACATTTTTCACATTGATTTTAAATGTTTAGTTCAATTTTAGATTTAATATGTAATGTTAAACTGAACTGAATGATTGAACCCTTCATTTTAAGTTATAACCCCTGTACTTTTGACACTCTACACTAATGTACACTAATGTTCACAACTGTCATGTAAACCTAACCCTTCATCTCTATGTTATATTCATATATCTATATAGGTATATATATATATATATATATATATATATAAATATATATATATATATATATATATATATATATATATATAGTTTATGCATACATGTTATAATGTATATAGATACATAACTAAATCTCTACATCTCTATACATATAGATATATGTATATATATGGTTAGCCATTCATGTTATGAGTAAATAGGTTGTGCATTGTAGATTGTTTAACCAATATGCCATGAGTAGTGTAACTTGATAGCTATTATTTTGAAACCCAAATCCTCCTATATACTTTCATGTATATTTCACACACACACACACACACACACACGTCTACTATCTAATCCTATGAACATGTCCACATACACCCATACACACACTAACCACATAACCTTTACATAATGCTAGCTTTTTCCTCTCTAACGCTCTCTCTCTATATATATATATTTTTTTTCCTCTCTAACGCTCTCTCTCTCTCTCTCTATATATATATATATATATATATATATATATATATTGTGATTGGATTTCAATGTAATTGACTTTCATTCTTTAACTTTGATTTTGATTTTTCTTTGAATAGTACCCCATTATAGATAATTGGTAGTTATCTTATTTTATTTTCTGATAAGTACCAGTTTTCATATAGGATGGTAGACTGCCTTACAGTTTTGATGATTTGTTATTTCTGTATTTTTCCAGTTTAACACCCCTGATTGCTTTTATGTTTTGATACCCTATGACCGTTTTAGTTTAGCATGACTAGTATACCTAGATGAGACTTTCACTACCACCGTATGCCATGACCCTGTATGCCATTCTTTTAAATTGTATGATTTAGGTAAGTTCTGAGACTTTGATTGTTGGGGACGAGACTCTAAAAGACGTACGACCATCTTAACTTCGAGGACAAAATTTTCTAAGGAGGGTCGACTTGTAACACCCACTTTTCTAAAATGAGGGTAATTTTTAACTTTTGTAAAAGTTTATTATTTAATAATAGGATTTATGATTTATGGGAATTTTTAATTAATTTAATACTATTTAAAATTTGTGAATTATAATTTTGATGTGTTAGCTAGTGAACTCTAGAACTGTTGAGCCTGGAGACTAACCATGACCATGGGGACCTAACCATGTGATTAGAATGACTATTTACAACTTTTTAGGCTAAGGGTATTTTGGTCATTTTGTGACTTTTGAATTATTTAGGATTTTGATTAATTGGTGAATTTTAGATTATTTTAATAATATTTAAATTGATGTATTATGATTTTGGTCATTTTTTATATTTTAATATTTTGGGAAAATTTTATATTTTTAATATTGTTTTTATTGGATTTGTTTAGTCGGGTTTGAGTTTCGTCTCGTTCCGACTTGTATTGTGACCCGGGTAGCTTGAACTCTAGATGGGACCCAATATTAAGTTAAGCATGGCTCACGAGACCCAACATTTAAGTTAGTTAATTAAACTAATTTTTATCATGTTAGAATGGTTAAGTTAGAGACTCAAAACAAGATCATTTTGACCCCAAACTTGAACCTAGTCTAGACTTAACCATATGAGACTAGAGAGGGGCAATTAGGACATTTCGTATTAGCCCTAATGGACTCTTTATGGTAGCCACCTTTAGGGGAGAATGATTCATTTCATTGATTACAATCTTGCCTCTTTTATTTTCCTTTTGTTCTTCATCAATTTTAGAGAGCCTTCCCATTGATTTGATCTCCAAATCAAATCATTCCTTCACCAAACCTTCTCTCAATCATTCCCGTTCTCCAAGAGAAGGGTGCTACCAAGGATTGGAAGAGGAGTGCAAGAAGGAGTGTCCACTTTGAGGGATCTTCGTATCGGAGCCGTGTCCTAAAAGATTTTATTGGGATTCCACTCCCAATAGGTAAAACCCATCCTCTAAATCGATTTCCTTTGCATATAAATTAGTTTTGAATCCATAGGATCCATCCTCATGCATGTGTCCCATTTAGATTCAAATTTGAGGCCATTTGGAGCTCTCTTGAGGATTTTAGATATGTGTCTTGTGTCCTACTTGATAGATCCCAAATTAGGACACCCCATGTGTATGTATGTATGATAATAGTTTAAACAGATATTTAAATTCAGTTTTATAATGGTTAGAGAGTGGATTGATCTTAGTTAGGATGGTTAGAATGAGTTTCATTTGGATACTTATGTTTGTATCCAAGTATCTTGGCCTATATGTGTCCTTTTGTCCAAAACAACTCAAATTCGTCATAATATTCATCCATGTTTTTATTATCCAAAGCAACTTAGAAATGTCATAACTTTTAGCTTAGAACTCCGATTTATCTCTTTTTTTTTTGAAAGAACCATATCGAAGTTAGCTTTCCAAATATATATTTTAATTAGCCAAATTCTTTCTGTAACTTTCTGAAGAATTATTTGAGTGTCAGCTGTACGAAAGACGAACGTGTTTCGGTATTTTTGCAATTTCGGGAGCTTCCAGACACGAAAATACGATCCGTTTGAAGTTTCGGAAAGCTAACACGAAGGGCTACAACATACTTTAATCCTAGAATTTAGTAGAGGTCCAATTGGTACAGTATTGATTTTAAGTAAAAGAGTGAACGTACGATATATGCATTTTGTGTAACCTATGAGCCTATGTAGTATGGATATTAAATGAATATAGAGTATGTAATACATGATATGTTGGGTGAATGAAATGATATATATATATGATATATATCCTCTTTACGTTAATGTACATATATATGGTTGAATGCAAGCATGTAGGAATACAATTAATATAATGTATGTAAGCAATGCATAAATGCATGAATGAAAGAATGATATACAATCTATGTATGAAAGTATATAATGAATGCTAGATATGAATGCAAGATATACATGTAATGATAGATATGAATACATAATATATAAATAGTATAATGCAATATACAATGATAGCATGTATGGTAATGTAGAATATATGATGTAAGCATGTATATGTCCAATGTTTTCCCTTTTTCTTACATTTTCCTTCCCTTCCCTTTCCTTTTCAGTTTTTTCCCCTTTTTCCCTCTTCTATTTTTACATGTTGTATACAATGTATATAATGTATAGATGCATGTAAGTATGTAATATGCATGAATGACATGTATGTAATAAAAATAAGTATATGTATGCAACTTAATGATATGTGAATAGATATAATGTCTGAACTAAAATATGCATGCATATGGGATATGAATGAATGTATATTAGACAAGCCATGCAACCCCTTTAACTTGATGTAAAATCTGAACACACTTGTACACTATAACCCTTTCTTGAAAATGTGAATCTAGATAATGCAAACACTTGTATTAACACTTACACATTGGTCTTAATGCTGATTTAGTTTCACATGATGTATCATATGCACACTTGACACTTAACACTATCACACTCTATCTCTTAGCATCTTAATACATGACTTGTTGTATGATATATATTGCCTTGTTATAGCCTAATATCTATAGATGCCTTAACCTATTTTGGATGTATATATATATATATATATATATATATATATATATGATAAATATATATAGATGGTTGTGAGTGATGGCTTGTTCAGCCGTGTATTGTTGTGTGCTTGCTAGGATAGACTGGTTAGGCTTTGTGAGACTTGTTGGGATTAGGCTTGGCCTAGTTTGACTAGTATTGAGGACTAGAGGTGGCCAAAGTTGACTTTAGCCTAGATTGACCCTAAATATCATGTAGATGCATTGTAGCAGTCTATTTCCTTATTTTAGACATGTTGTGACTTGTACTGTTCTATAGGAGACAGACACCACTCCTCGGACGGTAGATATTCTTCAGATACTCAGGATACAGGCGAGTACATTCTCTGATCATTTCATATCCTGTTTAGAATTATTTTCCTGCTTTAAATTACTTTACTTGATACTGTCACGTTGGTCACACGGATTAGTACTATATGGATCCCTTCTTGAGATGTTATCCCCTCAGGAAGCATCGGATAATACATGTTCTGTGCGTTTCACTTACATGGTGTATCACTATGCTTCACGGTTCATTGATCACTTGTGACATGTACTCTCATGATCACAGAGTCTCCTTGAATCACCCACTTATGGGCATTCCCAGAATCACCCATTTATGGGCATCCATGTATCACCCCTTGTGGGCCATTGCATGGAATCATAACATAACCTGGCTGGATCCTTGTGTATTGATTGGGGGTACGGGAGAGTAGAAGTAGACATGTGAATAATATCCAAGTAGTGTAGCATCAGAATCTTTTCCGTAGTGTAGTATCAGAATCTCCTATGCCATTTACATGTCTATATTGTACTCTGACTCACTAGCCACTGTTAGTTCTCTATTTATAGTAGATATTTCTATTACAGTTTTCTCTCTGTTTATATATTGTATTTCTTTCAGATCCTGTATCTTACTTTACTGCATGATTATATTTTCTAACTTGCTATGATCTGTTGAGATGTACTATGCTCGCTCCTGTCCTGACTGGACCTGTTGATAAATTTTACAGATAGCCTGGAGGTTGCCTGACAGCCTAGAGAAGACACAGTAGAGGTTGTATAGATAGTTATTCAGTTGTCCTGAGTTGTATTTATTTTATGGATTACTGTATTGAGCTTTGAGATGTTTTCTGCATTTGTGTATCTTAAACACTTAGACTTCTATCTGTTGTATCTCTTTGTGGATTTCATGTTTTATCTATCTTTAATCATGCTCTACCTTAGATGTGATTGAGACTGTATCTGTTATGTCACCTCCATTCGGATAGTATATACTATACATGTACCTTTATATTATTATATGTTTGACCTAGGACAGCGTTCTACCGCCGAGACTGCGGCGTAGGCTAGACGTACCCACGTCTCGTGCCCTTTACTCTAGGGTATGGGTCGTGACAATGTGGAGCAAGATGTACTTGCCTAAGCTCTTGGTAGGTGGAGAGAGTTATAAAGAAGAAGAAGAGTAAATGAGAAGGAGAAGTAATAAAGAGAGAGAGGGTTGGGGCTTTAAATGGAGATGTGGTTGGTGGGGGTTGGTCTGGTTCATGGTGAACCACCAAAATCTGAAAATAAACCAACCCAAGCCGAACCCAAGAGCAAAGCAAAAGCAGAAAATAAAATACTGAAAAATAACTAGCGTAAAATTAAAGAAATTAAATACAGAACAATTGCATGATAAATATTAAATAAATGTATTCAAGCAGTACATGTATTAAAATACGCATTCTGGGAACAGGGAGTGACAGATGGCGAGTATGACTTGGACATTCCCGTGGAGCCGGTGCTTATTGAGTATGCACCGTCTGCTTAGACTAGTTAGTTAGCCTTGATTGGACTGCGATCCAGCTAGTACTTGAGACTTGTAGTATACTTATTATTTTGGGATCTTATGTTATGTTATGAACTATAACTTGTGTTGGGATCTTGCATCTATTTTCAGTTATTTCCTTTATTCATATCTTTTTTAATTCGTTCTATCTTCCTTAGATGTCTTGTGATAGAGTTGTGACATTATATACCTCCGTGAGGAGATGACAGGTACCTTTATATTGTGTCTAGATGTTGTATGTTATAGATGACCTATACAGCGTTCTACGGCCGATTCTGCGGCATAGGCTGGACGTATCCACGTGATCGTACCCCTACTTAGGGTGCGGGTCGTGACACTTCTCCTGTAGCAATATCCGAAGGTGGAGGTTCATCTCCTTCTCCAGTGATCTCCATCTCCGACAACGGCAAGAATTCTCCGACGATCGTTCGCTTTCGTTTCCAATACACCACAGTGAGTTCGTCGTCTTCCTTCGATCAAACGACTCTGGCTATTGGTAAGCCTCGTTCGCTCAGTACAATATAGTTCGAATCAAGAAGAATGATTAATCCTTCTCCTAACCGATTTTTTTCTTTTTCGGTTCAATTGGACTGTGCGATGTTGTTTTGATTCGACAGAGCTTCTTCTTTGATGATCCCCATGAGCTTACTATCCAATTTCTATGACGACGAACAGATCAGATGATGAATTATCGGTTGTATAAATTTCAAATTGGTTAGATCTGAAGAATTTATTGAGTGTTTTACTAGATTAAGTGGTGACTGGATCTTCCCTGCTGATTAAATCGATCAGGATGTGGATCGATAGATCGTGGATTCCTCTGAAGATTAACCTTCGTTTTAATCGAATTATTTAGTCTCGATCCATTTTTGGACATGAGGGAGTTGTGTTCGTTTACCTATGGGTGTGTTCCAGTTTCAGAATGAGTTCTTCATTTTTAGGTACTACTCTATTATTCTTGGATGTTGTTTGTTTAATTCGTACCTAAAATTAATGAACAATTGGTCGGAGGGTGGTCGGAATGCAGGGAAGTGGAGTTTGGGTGTTCGTATCCAGTGTACATGTGTCTAAGCTTGTTCGTGTCCGATTTTTGTTCGTGTCTTATTGAATTATGTCCAGCTTTAGTTCGACCAGCTTTTTGTGTGGCCAAGTTGGAGATGACGGGAAGGGAATTAAACCATGGATTCAATATAGTAGAAATTTCTTTGTGTGTGTTTTATTAGTTAGCTTTGTGCAAATAATAATTTGCAATAGAGTTGTATATAGTTCAATTAAATGATGTTGGAGAAGTTACTGGGCTATAGCTAGTTAGGTTAAAGGACCTTCATATTCAAAGATGTGAAATAGTAGTACTTTTGAATATTGATGGGTCAGGCTATGTGTAGTTCGGCAAGCTAATTGTGCATGTATTTTGAGTTCAGACTGTGACCTATGTTATATTGAGTTGCATAGATATCCTAATGATGACTAAATTCTAAATTTTGAGTTCCGTATATACAGATGATAAGTATACTGGAAGGTGTAGTGTTATTGGATTTTGGCATGAATAGTTTTAGAAGGAGAATTTTACAAGCTATAAGCTAACTTAGGTTCAATTACGAATGAAGATTTGAAGTTCTGTAGCAATACATGGGGGAAGTTGGGTTGCACCTATTTGGTAAATTTTGGTCTTTGCAGATTTAGCTAAATGATGGACCAATGAGTATTGCTTATGTGTTGGGATATCAAGCCAATTACGTCTTAACCATGTCCAGACTATATATGCAGATCTGGGCCGAGGCTAATTAGTTTAGTAGCAGTAGTATTGCTAATCAATTTAACATTAATAAATTCTTAATGTCATATGTATATCTTTGTCCTAATAGATATATTTGTCTAACTAATTTTATTTAGTATTTTGTTGTCACTTATTTGATAGGAAGCATTTTCTATAGAGTGCTGGGTTCCTAATTGCCAGCTAGTTATTAGCATATTATTTTCTTACAAATCCTAGGTGTATAAATATGTAGTTAGTCAACTGGAATTTATAGTTATAGTATTGTTTAGCTAAGTTAGGCTATATAGCCCACCATGCCATATGTATTAATTTTCCATAAATGGTAAGTTTATAAGCTAATGTCTATATAAGTAATTAACTCATAGGTAAGTTAGCTAGTTAACCATAAATAATTAGTTTTAGAAGCTAACCAAAATGTACCTATTATTAGGTGGACATACAGATCTACTCCATTTTTTCGATCACCCTGAGTAAGGCAAGTATATTCTATGGTTTTGTTTATTTACTTCATATCTTGTACTCTACCATGTTGGACACATTGTAACATGGTATATCATGTACTTTTGGTGCTTTTTAAGATTCATGTTCTTACTTGTACTTGGGGACGAGAAATGCACTAGATATGTGACCAAACCCGAAACTAGGATTCATATGAATAGCTTAGGTCTCATATCGTGCATGTGGGACTCTAAGCCGTACCTGTTCATTTACTCATTCTTGTACTCACCCCAGCCGGTCACATATTCTAGTTGTATTTTAAAACATTGTGCACATGTCAGGTTCCTTGTATTTGATGTTCAGGATTCATTTCATGTATTTTCTTTTATATACTTCCTGTATTTACTTTCTGGTACTTCAGGTTCATTACTTTCTTATACTTCATATTCATATGTTCTCTTGTACTTATTTTCCATATCATGATGTCCTTATTCATTACATAGAATTGTACTTTGCTCCTCTCCTGACTGGATATATTGCAGGTGCACTGGAGAACCTTATCCAACCTTTATGGGCCAGAGTCCAGGATCTTAGCTGAATAGGATGGAGTTGTGACTCAGAACTTAGGGATTATATTGGAGATTTAGGTTCATCCTTGTATTAGGGTTTCATAGTTGTATTTTATTTTGGTTGCCGGATTTATCTCCAGTATTATTTCTGTAAAGGTTGTATTAATGACTAGTAGTGCAGTGATTCTATGGGACAGTTAGATGCTGTGATGTTTTACTTTCATATTTTTTACTTGGTTTTTTTTTAGATATTTACAACTTATAATATTGTGTCTTCCAACGTAGGCTGGGCGTGTCCGATTCCTGTTCGATTATTTGGGAGTGGGTCGTGACATGTTTTTAGTGGTGGCCCATGTAGGTCTATCCTAATGGCACTTAGGCTATAGCGTTCTATTGGGGAACCTGTTAGACTAAGGAAAACTCATCACTGCAAAGGATTGCGGGAAAATGGTTATGGGTATATTTTACTAAGTTTGGTTATACTTATTATCTTGTAGTTTAGGTCATTTTAACAGTTTTCTATTTTTACAGATGGTTCAGACACGCAACACCAGAATTGTTGATCCACCTGTACTTGAAGCTTCCGAGCTTTTATCACCTAAAATCGTCTCTACTATCACCATTGGTAAAACCCAGTTGATGGAGATGTTTCAGGAGTTCTTCGATGCCCAAAGGAAGCAAGCCGTTCTTTTTTAAGCCAGACTTGTAGATACGCTTTTTTAACTAGAGAGGAATTCTGATTTCCAGACTCTTGGACATTTGGACTTCCCCGACACCGAGTACATTCCTTACGCCGAGGAGCAGATCGAGAATCTGGAGCCGCCACTTCCGAAGTTCATTCAAGTCTCTGAGGATCCGACTTCTCTGAAGGTTGAAGCTACTAGCCAGGAGATCCTGAACATAGCCCGAACCATAGAACGAGACGGGAAGCTGAAGCCCAAGAGAGACATGAAGACATATGATAGAGGTAGCAACTACCCTGGACCCGTAAAGCGTCTTAATACTCAGACAACGCCTCTTCAGTCGCATCTTCAGCCCGTCATCAGTGGCAAATTTAGACCCACCATCCTTGTGCGTTCTGCAAGAGGACGGGACATCATATTAATAAATAACGCAAGAGGCTCGGACTCTGCCTATTCTGCGGATTACTTGCCTACCAGATCATGGATTGCCCGGAGGCCGCTGACCGTATTGCCTAAGGACGAGCACGAGGAGCACTAGGACCGCAGCAGAGGGGCCTACCTCTCCAGATTCAGCAGCCGCATGGAGCTCTACCGTAGGGACGAACCCACATCAGGATAGCTGAAGAAGTTGAAGTGATTCCAGTTCTGGAAGAAATACCGAAGATGGACTGAAGACATAACTCTTTGGCTTGGTTGTATAAGACCATGGATCATGATTTACATTCCAATTCCCTATAGATTTTCTTTTAGCACCTAAAAACTCCTTGTTTCCTAATTGAGATTTTGTTAGACTTCGTTTCTATTTTAAACTTTGGATCTTCTTCGAGATTTATTTCGAGATAATGTTTTCTATTCTAAAGATCTTGTTTCCTATTCGAAACTCCTGTTTCTATTCAAGGTTTTTCTTTTTTGTTCTAGACTTGTTTCATGATCACTATTAGATACCCTGTTTCATATTGACTATGCATGACTTTGCCTCCTATTTTGGCTTCTATTTGAAAATTTGTACCCCAATCAAACTTTGTGCTATTTGAGATTTTATTTCCTACTCGAGATTTCATATCGTAACTTTTCTTTTTCATTCAAAACATTGTTTGAGCTTTTGTTCCTATTCAAGACCTTGTCGAGGATTCCTTCGAGAGTTTTAAAGATTTTGTTTCCTATTTGAAATTTTGACTAGTTCTCTATAAAAGATTTGTTTTCTGTTCATGACTTTGTTTTCCATCAGAGATTTTGTTCCTATTTGCGACTTGTTTCGAACTTGTTTCCTATTTGAGATTTTGTTTGTTTCATATTCACGATTCGATACATTGTTCATATTTGCATATTGATACCCTGTTTTATAATCACTATTCGTAACCTTGCTTTCTGTTTGAGGTTTCTATTTGAATTTTTGTGTCCTATTCGCGACTTTGTTGATATTTGATTTCTATTTAAGACTTTGTATCCTATTGGAGATTTTTTTTCTCGTTCGAGATTTTGCTCGAGATTTTGTTGTTATTAGAGTTTTTGTTGAACTTTGTTTCCGATACGAGATTTTGTTCTTTTTTTGGGACTTTGTTTTCTGTACGTCGCTTTATTTCCTATTCATCCATCGAGACTTTGTTACCTATTCGGGACTACATTCCATATACGAAATTTTGTTTGCCGTTCGATATTTCATGTTCTATTCGAGAATTTCGTTTGCTATCCGAAACTTCGTTTTAGTTCAAGACTCATTACTAAAATATCTTTGTTTGCTTCTTTAGTACCTAATACCCATTGTTGGATCTTTTGTTGTTTCTTGGTACCTAGTGAAACTCCTTGATTTCAAAAAGCAGATAACGTCATTTTCTATCATGAGTATCATAAACCCTTTGGAAAATTTTCATGGATAAAGTTTAGGGAATATTCGACTACCTACTATGACGTTGCAGTTGCGCACTGCCACCATTATCTAGATTATGGAGACTGAGGGTCCACTGCAGCCAGCTGCACACTAGCGAGGTATGAACTCTAAGTTGAAGTGATTTCAGACATTCATAGGCTTTCGGGTATTATTGAGACTTTTTCCTAAATTTCTTTATATTTTGATCTCTTGAGTTCCTTCGTTAATAATTGCTTGAAAATGGATAAAGTTGATATAATATTCGGTAACATATCACTATTTGAGTTACGGAGCCAAAAAGTTTACTGCAGGCAAGATACAGTGGCAGGGCATGAATTTTAAGTGAAGTGGCTTCAGATATATATATATATGTTTTCGAGTACCATAGAGACTATATTCCATTTTCATATGGTTATTGATTTTCGTGAATCACAAATCCTTCTACTTTCACCTTGATTTGGTACTAATACCTCCTGGGTAGTTTTCATATATTTTCTCAATCAATCCTATAATTTTCTCTTCTTACATTTTATCGTTGGATCATTGATTTTTCTCAATATATACATATTGCTGGATGATGACTCTATTTTTTATTTATTTATTGCGCTTATATTATGATCATGTTGTCTAAACCTTAATTTTAATCACACCTATATAACCGTGACTTCCCTGTTTGGTTCCATTCTCAATCATGCTAAATTTTCAATGTTGATCATGCTTGGAAGATCGTGCTCTCATGATTTACTCCTCTAAGTCGTAATAAAAAATTATTTGACCTTGTGCATGTTTAACTCTCGATCATTTCTACATCGTGTTATTTCAACTCCCTATATCAAATTATCATACTGGTCTTAATTAAACCTTGTATCACTTCGTGCCTGACCAATTTTGATCATTATCGATCATGCTAATTTTATCGTTATTTTGTCATGTTAAGTCATTTCAAATCCTTATGATTACATAGCTAGTTGTTGAGCGTTTTCACACCCGTGCCTAACCGAATCTGCACCTCGTGTCATTTCAGTATCGTACCGTACTTCTTGAAATTTCGAGGACAAAATTTTTGTAAAGTGGTTAGGTTTGTAACCCCGCTTTCCTGAAATTTTTGAATTAGTATTTTTCCTGTATCTTCAAACTTTTAGAAATAATTAATTTTTCAATTTATTTTGATTAATCATAAGACTCTTCCTAATTTTTATAATTGAGATATTGTGAATTAATTATTTTAGGAAGGATTTTTGGAGTGAAGATTCTAGCAATTAGTTGGAGTGCTCCCTAAGGTTTCTAACAACCTTATAACCAACTTCCCAATAAACTTCTCTCTCTCTCTCTCTCTCTAACAAATTTTTGAGTCAATTTGTAATAAACCAATTATGGTAGCCCGTAATTGCAATTTCTTTTCCATTCTTTATTTCCCTTATAAACAGTAGAGGAGGAGAGAGACTCATTCTCAATTTCTTTTTTACTAAGCTCCTCCACAAATCGTGCTTCACTCCTCACTTTTCTTCTTTCTCCAAATTGTGTCTAAACCCTAACCCTAATTTTAAAAATTGACCATGGCGGTGCAGGCACCACTGCAATGGCCGACGATCAGGCGACATCTCCGTCGTGGCTAGGAGATCATCCTCTCAGTGACGTTCATGTACGGATCAATTTCCTCGGCGAGCATGGCCAGAGGCTAGGCGCCAGTCTTTGTAACACCCAGTTTCTAAAATAAGGGTAATTTTGAAATTTTGTTTTTTAATTTATTTAATTATCGTATTTAAATAATAATATGATTTTTATTGATTTTTAATCATTTTAAAACTATTAAATATCATGACTTGTGATTTGGTGTGCAGCTAGTGAAACCGTAGAGACTGTCTGCCCTAGAGCCTAGCCATGTGATTAGGGTATTTTATTTATCATTTTTAGTTTGAGGGTATTTTGTCATTTTTGAATTATTTGAATTTAATATATATTATTGGAATTTAAAATGATTATTTAGAATGGTGTGATTTAAATATTATTTAATTGATTGTCTTGTGTTGTGTTTAGCCCTAACCTAGATTGGACCTAACCTAGATTAGTCATAGCTAGTCTAGTTAGCCATGGTTAGTAATAGTTAGTATTGGTTAGTTGATTTAAGTCATGATTAGTTAGAATGAAATAGGTTGCATTTAAGTCAAGTGTGAACCTAGGTTGTAGGCCCTTGATTGGACTTGATGGATTGACAGCCATTAGATTCACCCTAAAAACCCTAACCCTAACTTGGTGGATAGCCTAGGGATCTCCCCCCTGCTATAAAGTCTCTCTCAAAGTTTGTGCCTCCTCTTTATTCATCCCTTCATTTTCTAAGGAAAGGTTTGTTCTTCATTGAAATTTCTTCATAGTTTATTCAATATTAGTCCATTTTCATTTAAACATCTTCCATTGTAACCTAATTAGTGTCCCCTACTGTTGGTGGAGGCCATTCTCAGGTTTGATACAATTTGGAGCCATTGGATAGCTTGAGGAGATCTCACTTTTGGGAGTTTTCTTGTGAAGGAACACACGTAGGTAAATCCCATTTTCCTCCATGAAATTTTGGTTTCTTTGCATGAACACCAAGCCCTAGGTGTCCTCTTACTGTATGGATAGGTTTTGCACCCTCTCGTGTCCGAATCGGACACGTATCATTTGAAAGTCGCAAGTGTTTGATGAATTGCCACAGTGGGCATTAACTTCTCGTTTTCTGATTTTGTTTGAATAGGAAATTAGGGTTTGGTCTCGCTTATCGATTTCTGTTGGACTGAGGTGTCTATTGTGTCGTATCGTGTCTGAATGGACATGGGAACACACTGTTTCTACGTACACCGCACGCGAGTAGCAGTCCCCTGCTACTCGGGGGCTATAACTTCCTGGACACGTCACTTGGATACGAGATTTTTGACACACACGTTGGGGCGGACACTGACACGAGGCTCTCCAAGTTGCACGAGTCCTTCTGTCGTATCGAACACGTATTTGTACGTGTACGGGTACTCTTCTGTGCGTGCACAGAACACTGATGGGCTCGTACGAGTTCTGGACACGTTTGTGTCAGGTTTGGGACACGACACAGGGTGTACACTACGTGCAAAGATTGTAGGTTAATTACCAACTCTTATTTCAACACATTTTTGTGGTTTGATTTATCGAATGTGAAGTTTCCTGTAGGACTGATACGTAGTGTAGTTCTTAATTTCTTGTGATTTCCATTCCTGTTTTAAACTAATTTGAATGATTAAGACTCACGATTAATCATCTAAACATGTGTAATTACATCATTGTGGTGTTGTTTACTGATTGTGTTAGTTTTGCATTTCAAAAAGAATAGGATTTCGATATTGAAAAGGCTGTTGGCTGATACGCAGGCCAATGTTAAAAACCTGAGATTAAATTTCTATTTTAATCTACTTTAAATTAACGTTTAAGTATCATGTTTGAGTCTACATGTTATTTAGCACCTGTTAGTTCGATTTTATATTTTGATTAGGCTTTATGTCATAGAATGAGAATATTAGACATTGCATTGGGTTTTGATAATGTATTGACTGAACCTTGAATTCCATATTTAAACCGACTAAGTGATGTTTAACTTGCCATTTTGATTCTACACATGTATTAACTACTGATAGGTTGTATTGGCATCATAGATAGGGTTTTATGATCGAGTAATAGAATTTCTAATATGGAATGGTATGCTAAAATATGTGGACTGTTACACAGTCCTAGTAAATAAAAATCCTGATTTCATTTCCTTTCTAAAACTGACTTGTTAGTTCATTTCCATTTTTTTATTTCCCATTGTTAGTTTACTGGTAGTTTAGAATTCAATTAGTAATTAGAAATTGAACATTGGGTTTTGGCTGTGCTAGGTGGACTGATACACAGTCCTGGGAATTCAGTTTTCTGAATTCCCATTCTTCTAGCACTGATCTGAAGATTCATCTTTCCATATTAATTCATTTAATTATACTAGCTAAACTGTCATATGTCATGCTTTATGAGAGCATAAGCTTCATATACATTGATTATGAGCACCTGAACCTGAGTAAACTGTGACACATTGCACTGTCCTCCTATCCATTTACACACTATGAACTAGGGAAAAACATTTCAAAACCTGAGAAAGCCTATGTGTATACACCCATACTGATTTTCTCCCGGGGACACACTAGTTCACTTGCACACCAATCTGAGATTCCCTTCTCTTTCTGAAAACTGAGAGCCTAGGGGGAAAACTCTTCAACACACACAATTTCCTGTCAACTGAGAACACACAGGTCCTCCTCACACACACATTAGCTCACTCATACACACACACACAACCTGAAATCTGTCATACTATTTTGGGAACCTATTGCCTAACACCCCACCTTATCATACACACACATAGGTATCCTCACCCCCACTATTTTCCAGTTTTAAAATGTTTTGAAAATCTAGTTGCCATGACTGAATTCAATATGGGTTAGAGAGTTACTGTTAACCAAATTAACAGGAATCCCAAAATCTGGAATTGAATTCCTTTCCTTATTATTGAGTGTTGATTCTCATGCTTGTGTTGGCAATGTTAGCTCACTGTCATTAATGAACCTGAGAACCACCTTGCCATTTCACTGTTCTTCAAACCCTGAGACACTAATACACACACATGTTTTATGAATGCAACACACCACAATGAGACTCTATGCATTGATATTTGATTTTCTGAGACACCAATGCTTACTGAAACCTGGGTTGAGACATACTGGATTCCTGTACACAGAACACTCATTCACATTCACACACACAGAGGACCCTATTTAACACACTGTTTTGACTAAACCTGAGAATGGGATGCACTGTTTTGTTTCCTGGGACACCTACACACTGTTTCGTTCAACACTGAATGACTAAGACACTGTTGTTTTCTTGAGTTGTGATACACTGAAATGGTTTCCTAAGACACTATTTTGAATTCCTGATTTTCCTTTTTGTGTTGTACACACACATATACATATGCACACACACTCTCATGTATACACACTCACATGCCTAGGCTTGACACCATTACACAATCACATGTTCTTCTCTCCTTTTTCCCTCCCTATATAAATGTAATAAATATAAATAATGTGTAAATGTGAATTTATAATGTGATATGTATATTGCTATGGGTATATACATATATGTGTATGTAGATATATATAATATATGGGTGGCATATTATATATAGGCCTAGTATTGTATGCTAGTATATGCATGTATGTTCACACTAGCTCATTGATATGTGCCTATGAATGCCTAATGTATATATAGTTGATTGCCTAAATGTATATCTATTATATGCAATATATGAGTTGTATATATAATATAAATTATGTGATTGATGGCTTGTATAGCCTTGTGATTGGTGTGTGATTGCTAGACTAGGCTTGGTCAGGCCTAGTGAGACTTATCAGGCTTGTTTGGGTTAAGTTTGACCAGTTGACCTAGCCTTGACTAGTATAGATTACTGGAGTTGACCAAGTGTTGACTTTAGTCTAGTTTGACCTAGACAGCATACAGACGCATCATAGATTACATTTATCATCCCCTGTATACATCTTGACTTGTGTTGCCCTAACTAGGAGTAAGGTACCTCATCTCGGACAGTACATTTACTTCAGACATTCAGATACCAGGCGAGTACATTCTCTGATCATTTTATAACTTGCTTAGAATTATATTCCTGCTCTAGTTTACCTTATTTGATGCTGTCAAGATATTATCACAGATTGGTACTATATGGATCCTTTTATGCGATATTATCCCCCTCGGGAGCATCGGATACATCATGTCGTGTGTTTCATGTACATCGTGTATTCCTCGCTCTCATGTTATTCATGTTATTATGTGCTTCATGCTCATTCGTGCTTGCTCATGTACTCTCATGTGCTATAATGATTGGTCATGTTTCTCATGTATCTGATGTATAACCTATACTTCATGTGCACTCATTTATGAGCCTTCATGTGAATTTCATGTGCACCCATTTATGGGCCCCCATGTGAACTTCATGTGCACTCATGTATGAGCTCTCATGTATACTTCATATGAAAATCATGTACGTAACATAACTTGTCTGGATCCTTGTGTATTGATTGGGGGTATGGGGGAGTATAAATAGTCATGTAAACAATTCCAAAGTAGTATAGCCATGTACGCCTCTTTAGTATAGTCATGTGCAAATCAAGCCGTTCACATGTCGACTTTGTACTCTAAATCACTAGTCACTGGTAGCTCTCTAATTATAGTAGACATTTGTATTACAGTTCTCTCTCTGTTTACATCATGTACTTTCTTTCAGTTTTATGTATCGTACTCTCTTGTATATTTATATTCTCTAACCTTTTATGATCTGCGTGAGATGTATTGTACTCGCTCCCGTCCTGACTGGACCTGTTGAAAATTTTACAGAGGATGATGAGGAACCCTGCACCCCTTACTATAGAGCTTGCCTAGATGACACTCGCGACTTGGACCCCTAGGGAGGTTCAGGCAGCAGCGGAGGACGATACCTTGCATAGTGTAGATAGCTTAGACTGTTTCTTTTCATGATTAGTTGTTGTCCTTATTTTCAGAGTTGTATATTTAGAGATATTGAGACTGGTAGTTGTTAACTTATGTTATTTCATTCTGTTGTGCCTCAGTTGAGGATTTTCTTATCTATTTTATCGTGCCAGATTCTATCTCTAGTTGTGATTGAGTTGTACCTTCTATGATTAGCCTCCAGTTGGAGATTATTCTATTTTTTGTTAGTTATAGTTCATGACCTAGAACAGCATTCTATCGCCGACACTGCGGCGTAGGCTGGACGCAGTTACGTACTTGTACCCTCACGGTGGGTGCGGGTTGTGACACGTTTTAGTGGTGGCCCATGCAGGTCGAGTTTATGTAGTGGTATTCGAACTAGAATATCACTACAGCCTGCATTAGGATTAGGATATTTTTGAGGGTACTCAATCACACTAGGAAAACTTTTAATCAGATTTCTTTTATCTAAATTGCTACTTATTGACTTTCCTTGAATATAAACTGTCCTCCTTTGAATTTTTGCTTCATTCTCAGAAATTGCTTCTTGTTTTGATCTGTCTTCATGATGGTTATGAAGACACGATCTCATCGCTCCGGTCCAGGAAATACTATCGAGAGGCTGGCCACCTCTCATCCTGTTCATCAGGGCCTCAAGACCGTAGCTCCTGTTGTGCCGACTCAGGTTGGCGTTTCTGCTATATTAGAGGTGCATCTCTGTCTGTACAGAGACTTTTCCCTTTATTTTTGACTCTCTCAGCAGCAGCGGTTCATGCAGCATCAGCAGCAGACCAGGGGAAACCAGCAGGGCGAGCTATCGTCAGGACAGTCGAGGATACACAGACCTGTTACTGCCACTTTTCTAGCTTGAGGATATTTTGGTCATTTTTAAAATTTTGGAATTAATTTAGAATTATTTAGTATTAATTATAATTATTAGGATTTTCAGTAATTTTTAGTATAATTAATTTGGTGCTATTATTGACTTTGACTAGTGTTGACTTGGAGACTGTCCTAGAAGCTAACCTAGGTCTTGACTATTTGGTTAGGTTATGGAACCCTGGCTTGACCTAAGTTAGAGACATTTAACCCATTAGAATTATTTTGGAGAAATTAGGAATTTATTTGAATAGGAAATGGCTTGTGGTTTCACAAGTCATGACTTGTGACTTAGCCTTGGAGGCCCAACCAAACACTAGTGCAACCTAACCCTAGCCCATTCCAGCCCATGGCCGGCCACACTTAGGTCTTTCCCTCTATTTAATCCCTCCTAGAAATTAGGGCTAGCCTCCGTTAGAAATATTTGCAAAGTTTTAGAAAGAGGTTAGTCTCCATCTTCTTTAATCCATAGAAATTCCTATTTAATTCCTTTTCCACCCAAACCAATTGCATTAGGTTCTAATTCTTCTGTTCTTGCTGTTATTGTAAGAATACTTCAGAGTTTGGGCAATTTGGAAGAGTTTTGGTGGTTTGACGATCCTCTCATTTGGGGCTTTTTGTTACATTGCAAATCCCTAGGTAATATTCTAATCCCTTCTATAAAATGTTGATTTTATTTCATATCTAGGAAGCCCTAGGCCTAACCTAACTGTAGGACTAGCTAACCCTAGGTTTTGAGTCTTGTACGTGTCCGTATCGGATACGTATCAGTTCATGACTATAGGTGTTTGACGAAATGCCCCAAAGGGCATTTCGATTTGTTTTTAGAAATGTA
This sequence comes from Iris pallida, assembly GCA_029216955.1. Taxonomy (NCBI): domain Eukaryota; kingdom Viridiplantae; phylum Streptophyta; class Magnoliopsida; order Asparagales; family Iridaceae; genus Iris; species Iris pallida. The sequence continues at coordinate 14,230,345 of JANAVB010040419.1, read as the reverse complement.
TTTGAATAGAAATCTAGGTTTTAACCTTGCTTATGGGTTTTTAGTGTACTGAGCATGTTTTGGTCTCGTGTCGTGTCGCCACGGACACGGGAACACGCGGGTGCACCTCACGCGCGCGCACAGTTTCCTTTCCCTGCTACTCGGGCTGATTTCGAGCTGGACACGCCACTTCGACACATGATACTTGTCACACACATAGGGGCGACCACTGACATCGCGTGTGTCAAATTACACGGCCCCTCGTGTCGTGTCGGACACGGTGTCACGCGTGCACTGTGCGTGTGCAGTGTGTTAGTTTGGTTCTCTGTTGAAATCCAGTTTTATAAGTTTAAATAGTGTTTTTGTTTGCTAAATTAGATCTAAATATGATGTATTATCTATGGTTAATTAGGTTTACATGATAGTTTAGGGTTGAATGGAATATTTGGATTCGAACATGGAGTTAAATGGCATATACTGATATATTCTGATACGCTATTGTTTCAGTATTCCTAAACATTTTAATTCCCTGTTATTTGATGTTTTCTACTGTTAGATCACCCCCACATGATTGTTGATTCGTATTAATGAAGTATTTCAATTTGAATTTGGTTTTTGGTTTGAGAATGAGAATTTAGACATTGGATTGGATTTCGAATTTGCTTAAACTGAGAATTGGGTTCATTCCCTTAATCTGAGAATTGATTTCCTTTTCAAATTCTGAAGTTTAGCATTGTGTTCACTGACATTCCTTTCCCTGTAAAGCTGAGATAAAATGAATGTTTAATTCATGATTAAACTGTCAAAACTGGGAAATTAGTACTGTTCTTTTTACTTAACTAAATTGATTTACAGGTTATGTGATTTCCTGTTTCCATTGCACTGACTGAAATATAGTTTTGATATATGGGACTGTCAACTACATTTTCCAGTTTTCATACATTGTTAGATCTGGATTCAGGATAATATATTCCCACACTATTTTTTTAATTTTCCTGTCCACACAAACACTCTCTTGTCTTTCACTCACACACACAAGTTCATACCATATTATACTCCACTGTTTCTACTGAATTCTTTCATGAACTGATTCCTTTTTCCTTAACTATAACTGAACTGAGTTTGAATGGTTTGATTCCTATAACCTGTCAACTACATTTCCAGTTTTATATTGTTAGTTAGACTTCACCGATTTCCCTGTTTTCTATTCCTATTTATTAACTGAAATTAGTTCCTTTCCTTCTTTCCTGTAAACTGGTTTGAAGGTTATTCCTTCTTAATACTGTATTGCCTGTTAACTGAGATAATTCCCTGTTTTCCTATTGGCATATGTGCACTGTTTCCTGTGTTCTATTGGACACTTGTTAGCTCACTATTTTGTATAACACTTGAACTCAGGACTCCCAAGCCTAACATGAACACACACATGCCATGTCTCACACCCTCTTGCACACACATGTCTATCTCTCTCACACACACACACATGACACATGAGCACATGTGTCCTCCCTTTCTCTATACATATGTATATATATATGTACTTGAGATATATACATAGGTATCATATATAATATATAAATGTGTGTGTATCAATATATATATATTTAACATATAGTGTATGTGTGATATGTATATAGGTAGCCTATATGCTAGTGTATTTCTGTGTTGTATTATATAACATATCAATATGTGTATTATTTTAGATATAGATAATGTCATGTGGTCATGTGTTATGGGTTGGTTCATAGGCATGGTATAGCCTATGGACTATGGGTGGCTTAAATGCCAGTATAGATTCTAGATTAGTCTTGTGTAGCCTTGTTAGACCTAGAATAGAATAGTATATACTTGTTGACTTAGGTTTGACCTAGTTTGACTTCTAGGGTTGACCAGAGTTGACCAAGAGTTGACTTTGGTCTAGATTGACCTAGATTCATGTAGAATGCATTGTAGTGCATCTTATTACCATTATGGACTTGTTATGACTTGTACTGTTCTAAATAGGAGCCAGACACCACTCCTCGGACAGTACTTTCATCTTGGACATTCAGATAGCAGGCGAGTACATTCTCTGATCTTTTCATACCTGTCTGGACTATATTCTTGCTCTAGATTATTCTACTTGATGCTGACACGTATCTTCACGGATTAGTACTATATGGATCCTTTCCTGAGATGATATCCCTCTATGGGTGCATCGGGTTTTCATGCTCATGTACTTTATCATGTGCATCAGGTACTCCTTGTACTCGTACTAGTTCATGTTTTTACATGTTCTCATGTGCTTTCATGTACTATCATGTGCCTCATGTACTACTCATTACATGAGTTCACGTATCTTAGCTGTATTCATGTGCCTATAACGTAACTTGAATGGATCCTTGTGTATTGATTGGGGCGGGATGAGTAGAATTGGTTATGTGATCATTATCCCCAGTAGCTGTATTCATGCGCTTCTTAGTTGTATTCATGTGCTCCTAAGCCGTTTACATAACCATATTGTACTCTAAATCACTAGCCACTTACAGTCTTTACTTATCATGTATTCACTTTCAGTTACAAATATCTCCTGTTTTCTTGTACTTTCTTTTCAATATATCCTGTATATTACTCTATTGCATGATTTATACTCCTAACCTGTTATGAACTGTATTGAGAGATATGTGCTCGTTCCCGTCATGACTTGACCTGTTGAAAATTTTACAGAGGACGAGGAGGAGGCCTGCTTAGATACTTTCTATGGGAGAGCCTTAGAGGACACTTGCGATCCGGACTTCCAATCGGATCCTTTAGCAGTAGAGACTGTTGCTCCATAGATATTTATCTTATTTCATAGTATTGGAGATTGAGTTGTATATATTTGGATCTGTATTATTCTGGATGTTTGTGGAGTTATCATAGACACTTAGCTTTCTCTCTATTGTATTTCCTGTGGATTTTGGATCTTGCATCTTTTATATCATTCCAACTTTATCATGTTCTACCTTAGCTGTGATTGAGATATATTCTGTTATGTCACCCCCATTCGGGGAGTATAACTGTTTATTACCTTAGACTGTTAGATGTTGTAACCTAGGACAATGTTCTACCGTCGATACTGCGGCGTAGGCTGGACGTACCCACGTCTCGTGCCCTTACTCTAGGGTGCGGATCGTGACACATTTTTGGAGGTGGCCCATGCAGGTCTAGGTCAAAAATGTAGTGGTATTCGAACTAGAATATCGCTGCAGCCTGCAGTAGGAATTAGTGAATATTTTTTTTAAAGGTACTCAATCACACTAGGAAAAACTCCTTATTAGATTTCGTATATCTACTTTTGCTGCTTATTGTCTTCCTTAGAATTTTAAACTGTCCTCCTTTGATATTTTGATTTATTCTCAGTAATTGTTTCTTGTTTGATCTGTGTCTCCAGGATGGTTGAGACGAGATCGCATCGCCCTGGACTAGGAGACGCTGGAGAGGGGTCTAGCACCTCTCGACCTCAGCAGCAGCCAGCTCCCGGTGCCACAGGGCCAGTGCAGCCCTCAGGAGTCGGTGTCTCTGCAGCTTTTGGAGGAGCACCTCCACCAGTCAGGAGGCCGAGCGTTGTGATTCGTGAGATCCTTCCACCGCAGCAGCCTCCGCCTGCGGGGATGGTAGATGCTGCACATCTCTTCTCCTTCGTGGAGAGGATTCTGGAGTCCCACCAGCAACAGCAGACGAGGCAGACTGTAGATTTCTGTCAGGGGATCGATGAGGCACACCAGCTGGTTCGCACTATAGTCGAGATGATTACTGCCCAGGGGACCCAGCAGCAGCCCCGTCGGAGGGAGAAGGATATATAGGACTTCCAGAAGATGCACCCTCGGGAGTTCTTCGACACAGAGGGCATCTGTAACACCCAGTTTTCCAAATGAGGGTAATTTTGAAATTTTGTAATTTTAATCTTTTAATAATGATATTTTAAATCATGATATAATTTTTAGTAATTTTTAAATCTTTTTAAAACTATTTTAAATCATGACTTATGGTTTTCGTGTTTTGATAGTGTAACACTAGAGACAGCTTGACCTAGAGCCTAGCCATGTGAGTAGGATGTTTCATTATCATTTCCAGTTCAAGGGTATTTTTGTTATTTTGAATTTAATTAATTTAATATATATTATTTGGAATTTAATGTATTATTAAGAATGGTATAATTTTAATACTATTTAATTGATTGCCATGTATTGTGATTAGCCTAACTTGGTTTGGACCTAACCTAGATTAGTCATAGCTAGTCTTAGCTAACCATGGTTAGTGACAATTAGTATTAATTATATTTATCAGAATTTTTAGTGATTTTTAGTATAATTGATTTTGGTATTTTAGTTGACTTTGACTTGTGTTGACTAGGAGACTAACCTAGGTCATGACCACTTGGTTAGGTTAAGTAACCTTAGCTTGACCTAAGTTAGTGAGGATTAACTCATTAGAACTTGTTTGGAGAGATTAGGAATTGATTAGGCTAGAATGGCTTGTGACTTCATAAGTCATGACTAATGACTTGAGCCTTAAAGCCCATAGGCCCACACCATGAACCAAACCCTAACCCAAATCAGCCCATGGCTGGTCACATTGATCCCTTTCCGCTATTTAATCCCCTCCAAGAAATTAGGGCTAGCCTCCATTGGAATTATTGCAAGTTTGGAAAGAGGTGAGTCCCCATCTTCCTTAAATCATAGAAATTCCTATTTAACTCCTTTTTCCCCTAAATCAATTGCATTAGGACCTAAAATTATTGTACTTGCTGTTGTTATTGAGAGATTTCAGGGACTACACAATTTGTGGATATTTTGGGAGCTTGAGGAACCAATTCATTTGGGCCTTTTGGGTGAATTTGCACCATAGGTAAAACTTCTATTCTACTCCATAAATTCCTAATTTTATTGCATTACTAGGATGCCCTAGCCCTAACCTAACAGTAGGATTAGCTAACCCTAGAATTTGAGTCCATTATGTGTCCGTATCGGACACGTATCAACATGTATAGGAATGTGTTCGACGAAATGCCCTAAAGGACATTTCGGTTGAGTTTTAGAAATGTATTTGAATAGGAAATTAGGATTTGATCTCGCTTGTGTGATTCTTGTGTTCTGAACACGTTTTCGTGTTATGTCGTGTCGGATTTTGGACACGTACACGCTGTGCCCACACGCGCGTGCGGGCAGGTGGCGTGCCCTGCTGCTCGGGTGTATTTGCTCAGTGCACACGGCATTTTGGCCCACGAAATTTGACACACGTGTCGTGTCCATGACTGACACGGGGTCCCCCAAGTGGCACGACCCCTCGTGTCGTGTCGGACACGATATTGCACGTGCACGAGTGTGCACTATGCCTGCACAGTGTGTACCAGTGTGTGGAGTTTGGTTTTTTGTTTTAATTCGATTTTTAATGCTTTTAATTATGTTTTAACTTACTAATTAGATCCTAAATGTGATGTTTAATCTCTGTTAAAATTAGATACATATTAATTTAGGTTAATGAGGAATTTTGGTTCGAGTGGGGGTTTGAACTGTATATGGCTGATACCCGATTCTGACCTGGGTTCTTTAGAAATCCTTGAACTGTTAACTCCTATTTTATGGATGTTCTTCACTGAGAATTACTCACCCACATGTTTGGTTGTTATGTTAGCTTAGAAATTTACTTTCGAAATTGACTTTTTGGGTGTGTTAATGGAATGTGACATGTGAAGTTGATTCAAATACTGTTAACTGATACACTGGGATAGGTTTCAGTCCTTCATGAACTGATTTCCTTTCATTTTCGAATACTGAACTGAAAATGGGACTCTAAATAACCTGAACTGATTTTCTTTCTTTTTTTTCAATTGTATTAGTTCCTTTAAACTGATTTGATTCACTGTTTATTGTATTCCACTGTTTTCCAGGATTCCTAATACCTGAGATTGGTTTTATGGGTTGTGAGTGAGTGATTTGTTCATTTAGACTGATTTCCCAATATCCCTGTATTGAATGGTTTAATCCTATTAACCTGAGGTTTACTGATAACTGGAATTGAGTATTGAAATGTTTTCCTTAACCTAAACTTAATTCCTGTTAACTTGAGTTCTTTTGAATGGTATTATTTCATTAGTTAACTAACAGGTTTCCTTAATAAAACCTGTGAATGCATTGACTCATAGCATGAACCTGAGAATTGATACACTGAGTCATAGCTCACTGATTCTTCCTTTTTCTTACCTGAACTGTTTTCCTTCTAAATACTATATGGTCTATTTTTTCCTGAGATTATGGACTGAAATAAACTGATTGTTCATTGGGTAGCTGAGATTGAATCTCTGAATGCTATTTACTGTTTTCACATATATATAACTTCCCTGTTCCTGTCAAACTTTTCCTATAACCTGTAATTAAGTTTTAAGTAAACTATCAATGCATTACTTCCTGTCAACTGCCTATTTACAGATTTCTCATGGTTGTTGGTACACTGTTTCACACATGTTCCTCTCACACACAAGTGTATGTCATTGTCACACACCCTATTGGCTCTCTTGACACACACACACACACATACACTTGGACATTGTGAGTTTCCCTTCTCTCTATACATATGTATATATATGTATTGAGAGATATATATAGGTATCCTATATAATATATCAATGTGTTGTACTTTTATATATATATGATATATATATGTATGTGTGACATGTATATAGGTAGCCTATAAGCTAATGTATGTTCTATATTATATTATAGCTATATCAATATGTGTAATATATATTATATATATATTGACATGTATTATGTGAGTATGGTTGGTTCATGAGGCATGGTATTGCCTAATTAGCCTATGGCCTAGTCACTTAGCCTATGGCCTATCTGTGTGTCAGTTTAGAGCCTAGTTAGTCTTGTGTAGTCTTGTTAGACCTAGAATAGACTTGTTAGACTAGTGTAGACTAGTTTGACTTAGGTTTGACTTGGTTGACCTAGTTTGACTTCTAGGGTTGACCAAGAGTTGACTTTGGTCTAGATTGACCTAGATTCATGTAGAATGCATTGTAGTGCATCTTATTACCATTCTGGACTTGTTGTGACTTGTGCTGTTCTAATAGGATCCAGACACCACTCATCGGCCAGTATATATTCTCCAGATTCTCAGGATACAGGCGAGTACATTCTCTGATCATTTCATATCTGTTTAGGATTATATTCCTGTTTTAGATTACTTTACATGATGCTGACACGTTGGAAACACGGATTAGTACTATATGGATCTGGTTGTGCGATGTTATCCCCTTAGTGGATACATCGGGTATTCGTATTCGTGTACTTTATCGGGAATATCGTGTACTCTTTGTATTTGTTACATTCGCGTACGAAACGTGTGAATCGTGTATAATCATGTATTCACATGACCTTCGTGTACAATAACATAATGTAGCTGGATCCTTGTGTATTGATTGGGGCGGGGGAGTAGAAGTGGTTATGTATTCAATCCAGTAGATTACTCGTGTAAAAACCTTTGTAGATTACTCGTGTACAACATCGTGCCGTCTACATAACCATCTTGTGCTCTGAATCACTAGCACTGTTAGTTCTCTATATATTGTAGCTATTTACTTACAGTCTCTCTCTTTTTATCATATTATTTCTTCAGATCCTGTATCTTACTCTCTAGCATGTTTATATTTCTTAACCGGTTATGATTTTGTTGAGATGTACTGTACTCGCTCCTGTCCTGACTGGACCTGTTGAAAATTTTACAGTGAATGATGAGGCTCTGGTGTCTATCCCTCTTGGTGCAGCATTAAACATCACTAGTGACTTGGACCTGCTAGCAGTTGATGGCACTTTTCTAGATTAGGATGCCTTATCTTTTCTGGATTTCTGTATTGAGTTCTGAGATGTTATTGGGATATATACTTATTTAGTCACTTAGAATTCTGGGTTGTATCTCTGTGATATTTTCTGTTATGGATATTATCTTTTATCTATCTATATTTATCATGTTCTACCTTAGTTGTGATTTAGTTATATTTTGTTATGTCACCCCCATTCGGGGAGTATAATTGTTTATTACCTTTAACTGTTAGATGTTATGACCTAGGACAGCGTTCTACCGCCAACACTGCGGCGTAGGCTGGACGTACCCACGTCTCGTGCCCTTACTCTATGGTCCGGGTCGTGACAGCATCCACTATGCGGACGACTAGATAGAGCATATCGAGGAGATCTTCCGACTGGCAGAGATACCAGCTCGACTCCAGATCGAGGCGGCGGGCAGTCAGATGCAGGACTTAGCCCGTACGTGGTATCAGACAGATCCCAGGGTGGGAGATGAGGGCCAGACTCGGGCCCAGTTCAAGGAGCTGTTTAAGGAGTAGTTCTTTCCTGATGTGGCCTTGGGAGGTATCGAGGCACAGTTCAAGGGTCTGGTTCAGAGGAACCAGACGGTAGCTGAGTATGCTGGGAAGTTTTGTAGACTGGCCCATTTTATAGATGACTTGACATAGAAGACGAAGGTGAGGAAGTTTCGCCGAGGTCTGATTAGAGAGGTTCGGTCGCTGACTAAGAGCGACCGGATCGCTACATTTGTTGAGATATTTTCTGGGGCTATGGCGGCGGAAGATGACCTAGGACTGAAGCAGAAGAGGGGTCATGACTTCCAGGGTGGTAGCAGCAGTCAGGGGCAGGCCAAGAGGCCTCACTTCCAGCAACAGCAGCCACAGAGGCCAGTTCAGCAGTATCAGCAGCAGCACCAGCAGCAGTATCAGCAGCAGGGTCGTGCAACTTTTGAGCAGGTGCAGTACCAGCAGCAGAGAGGGCAGCAGACACCCCGTCAGCAGCAGGTAGTCATTTGTGACTTCTGCAAGAAGCCGGGGCATATGATCCATGAGTGCAGGAAGAAGCTAGGCAAGTGCCTACTTTGTGGTGCGGGAGATCACCAGTTGAGGGATTGCCCTGGGGCTTTTGGGCGAGGAGCTCAGGAAAGTGGAGCCAAGGCTCCAGCAGGCCAGCAGAGGGGACCAGCACTACAGACCCAGCAACAGAGGTTCCAGCAGCACCAGCAGCAGGTGTAAAGGTCCAGTCCCAAAATACGTAGGACCGAGTACGTTAACATGCCAGCTGTACACATACGAAGAATACTCCAATATATAGAATCCTCGTATACGCACATAAGCTGTAAATAAAATAATCACAGGCCGGAATAACATATCTAATCTCATCACAGCTCAACACAGAAGATAATAGAGTCCAATTAAATAAAGTAGAGTATCAAAAGATAGCCGGGTGAACATACTCACTCCAAACAGCTATGAAAAATAGTCTCACAAGGTCGGAGTCCAACCTCCGTAAATAGATAGAAAAGAGATGTAAAATAATGTCTACAACTGTCTCAGATAAGAAATAGTCTAGAAATCAAAAGGCACTGCCTCGTCATCAATGTAGGATAGCTCCAATGTCGTTCCGTACTCCTGTGGAAAATCGTCTAAACCTGGAGAGATAACCAGGTCCTCAGGGGATATAGCAAGATACAAAAAAACACCATGCCATATAAACTGTGATAATATAATAAGAAAAAAAGTATGCATGCAATCGGGTTCCTGACCATTCTACTGTGAATATGGAGTTGAGATACAATACTTCGACGCATGAGCCCTGGCTGTAAATGGGATCGGCATAGTTCCCATAGAGGGTACCAGGGGCCTACGTCCATAACGCTCTGGAAGCGTCAGAGGGCACCATGTGCAAGGGGCTACGTCCATAACGCTCTGGAAAACGTCAAAGGGCGCCTGGAGCCTGCGTCTCCGGAGGAGCGCACAGGTAATCAGGGAAGTACAAAGAAGCCCTTACGTCAGGTATTGTTCTCCTCACCCAATGCCTAGTATCATCATCTCCATGACTGATATGAACCTCTAGTAACCGCCAAGTCTTCTAACATGTAATACTATTGGCAGTTACTCCTATCCGTCGCACGCTCCATACGTATCGGTGGCCAGCCGACTACGCGGGTACGTGTCCTACATGTGACTCACATCACGTGATACAACAAGTGTCAGGGCCGTATGAGATATACCAATACCTCAATATGAATGGGTGGTCACTAGACTAAGTCAATGCAAGAGAAATAAATAAGGCGAGGTAAACGACCGATAGAGTCGCTTGCACCCAAGTGTGACTTGGACGCACAGTTTAAATATCAAGAAACAAAATGCTAAAAATAACAACTGAAAATAAGAAATATAATAATCACAGAGTAAGGTGGCAAGGTATCTTGCCTGATGGTGCAAAGTGGCAATCCCAAGAAATCACAATGTCAGCAAAAAAATGTCACAATCTCCAAACAACTCCGGACGTTGAAACAAACATAAAAAATGCACTCGGTATAAAATATATACCTAGGAAATGCCTGTCCAAAAAGTCAAATTCTGCAACAGGGGCAAAATCGTAATTTTGGGTCAAAACGATATCCGCCGTTGGACCCGCTTTGCACCGAAATGCGTGTCGAAGTCTATGGTCTCTAAAGTCGTCAAACTACATGTCTACGGATTCAGTTTGAGGAGTGGAACTCAACGGTATGTCCAGTTTTTGATTCCGATGAGCCGTGCACAAAATCGCCCATTTGAGTGGGTCGCGGGCCCGCCAAAAAGGGGTTCCGATTCGACCTTCTCAAAGAATCGAACCAAACATGGCATGCAGGACCAGAATTTCGATCCGGACCTGTTGGCACAAGTTTCGTCTCGAATCAACGACTGTACACGAAGTTATGGGCAAGTTTGCAAAATGTCGATACGGGGTATCTCGACGGATACGCATTGGTTTCGTCGTGCACATACGACGAAACTGGGTTTCGTCAGTTCTCACATGTCCGCAACGTCCATATGCGCCTTTCGATGCATATAGCGCACGACCACGTTGCCCGGTTTGTCGGGCGCACACCGTATCGGGAAGTTTTCTAAAATTTCTAGTTTTGAGCAATATAGTTTTTCGCTAAAATTTGAAAGTAATTTACTAACAGATTAATCTAGTAAAAATAAAAATACAAGTTGGGTTTCCTTATGGTATATGTTGTTATCAAACCTGGCCACACAAATTTACAATACAGTCGAGGAGTCGGCAAAATTTTGCCTTCCACAGGAGGGTATTGCATTGGTTTTTAGGTGTTGTTTCAGTCTGTTTTTCTTCAACTTTACGCCGATTTCTCGGACTGGTCACGCAATACTATATGAATCCTCTTGATAGGAATTTGAGATGGTTACGTATGGTTTCTAGGGGATCTGACGGAATCAAAAACGATTTAGTATGCGAGAAGAAAAGGATTCGGAAAGGTGGGTACCTCGCAGTTTGCAAAACTTGGAACCTTCGGAAGTGTGGTCAGCCCGGGGCTCTCCGGCGGTGTTTGCGCGGTGGTGCAGCGCCGTTAACGGCCAGGTAGTTCGCCTGGGGTCGAGGTGAAGAGGAGATATGAAGGATGAAGAATTTATGGAGGGTTAGGGTTTCGGTTTGATGTTCGTTGTATAAATACTGCCGACTACAACTAATGGTATTAGGACTCAATGGGGGCTCGGTTTTGGGAGTATACCAGCTGATGCTACTGTGTTGGTTTGGGGGGTATTAGGAGTAGGTGGGGTAGGGTTGCTGGCTAAGGCGTGGGGCTCGAGTGCATAACAATTGCAGCTGCTAGCTGCAATTCTTGGTGGTTCGGTTTTAGGGTGTGGGGTCGGGCCCCCGCAGCTTTAGCTGCTGTTGGTGGGGGTTCTGCCACCACTAAAGTTTTTTTTAACCTAATTATTAAAACAATTATATATATATATATATATATATATATATATATATATATATATATGTATATATATATCAAACTATAGTATATATATATTTTAGGCTAATAAAATTCCTAAAAATTTACAAATATTTTCCTAATAATTCTAGAATTTATATTATTCCTTATTTAATAGGAATACTATCAAGCACACATATAATATGTACACACATGCATTTATATTTACGTACATATACCAAATAAATTCTAAATAATATAGAAAGATAATTTTTAAGGCACTAAAATAATTAGGAAATATTGGGGGTTTACATCCTACCCAACTTAAAGAAAATTTCGTCCTCGAAATTAAACTAAGGTCGGGGGATCAATGCAATGCAAGGAATATAATGGTACTTAATATGCAAGACATACCTTCACCTTCGAACAAATGTGGGTAGCGGTTTCGGATGTCGTCCTCACGCTCCCAAGTAGACTCCCCTGGCGAGTGATGCTTCCATGCCACGCGAACCAATAGAATAGATTGATTCTGTAACACCTTCACTCGGCGATCGAGGATACCTACTGGTTGCTCTTCGTACGACAAACTCGGTCCAACTGTGATCTCGGAGTGATCAAGCACATGATTGTTGTCTGCCACGTACCTCCTCAACTGAGATACATGGAATAAGTCATGCACTCACTCTAGCGACGGTGGCAATGCCAATCTGTAGGCAACCTCTCCAACACGTTCTAAGACATCGAAAGGCCCGATGTACCTTAGTTTTATGTTAAGGTTCATATTTGGTCTTCATGATCCGGAATTGAATCATAAAAATAGAGTATAAGGGGACATATTTGAGTGGGACATGATATGCCTAGATGAAGGGGCTTGTCTAGGTCTTGCATATGAAATTTGTTGGAAGGTAACAGCTAGTCTCGTGCTTCGAATGTCGATGTCATGGTAGGGGACATCAACTGACCTAAATAGAAAGTGGGTGTTCATGAGCCACTAGTTAACACCTTAATATAAACCAACTTATTCCAATCAATCACTTGTACTAGTGTATCTTAGAATTTAGAAGTCTTACAATCTACTCACTCTAGAAGCCAAGAAATGATTTTTTTTTTAGGATTAATGAGGTAAGCAATATTGTATCTTGACTATGACTATAAAAGAATAATACTCAAGGCAATAGGTAACGAGGTATGGTAGATATGGATCGAGTATGAGGATTCTTCTTAATTTTTGAATGGATACAAAACAATTGTACATATATCGCCTTCGTAGCCAAAGGTGGTACGACGAACTATGGGGTCATTATGTGTCTATCGTCTCTCAATACGAGCGTTTGTTTTTTTTTCGATTTTTAGTAAGGGCAGAGGAACAATAAGGAGTTCGAAGGAGGGGATCGATTGCGAATACGAGGTTCCAAGGGCGAATTGAATAATTACCAGTGAGTTGACAAGGTAGTTATGGTTGAGATCCTAGGGACTTCTATATCTCAATCCATGTGGGATAATCATATGAAGAGCGAACCGTGTGCACTAAGGTTGATCAGACCATAGTACATCGATTCAAATTGACAATATGCTAGTGGGCGTCCCCAATAAACACATGTCCTGAACAAGCTTGATAAAGAAAAAGCATGCAAAATTTAGGCTATAATAGCGGTATTTAGTCACGGTAGTTCAAAGCATATGTACGCGAGATATATAGTTAAAAGAAGTCACATGTAGTTCAAGTTCATCAAACTCTAAGACTCGACCTATGATCATGCCACTATAGTTGTCCTACTGGTTTCTTATCTAAGGCATTTGATTGAACTAGTAAACATAGTCTTGGTAACCTTCTGAGTGTTCTCTTTAAAGAAGGTCCTCGGAACAAGGAGGGTGATAGATCATGAGGCGTTCTACCCAACTTATAAGAGTTCAACTAATAGCGTGTCTGAGCAGCATAAAATACGTATACCAAGTACGAGTCATCTTCCTAACCTGCCTATCATCACGGGAAGAAAGGATAATATTTGTAGTAGAACGGGAATCTGACAATATGTAATTAAAGACAATCAACGGGTTCAAAGGAAATCAAAAATGGAGGTCAAGTATGTGGATGAGGTACTTAGATTCTAATTGTATATGCAGGCCCATTTCGGGCAGTAACGTAAACGAAACGACTAACTCCAAGTGAGAATTAATTAGTTATGAACCTATCGATAGTGCAGTTTCTTGAGGGAAGGTAGTACACCAGTTCCGAGGTCGTCATATGTTCTGATCATTTACCATTATCAACAACTAAAGAGAATAATAATGGATCTATATTTTAGGAAGGGATGAGTAAGATAGAAGATGCATGACTAGGCTTATGATTAACTAGTGCAGCGTGGCTCTAGTGTTAAATAAGGCAAGTAGCAAGAACGTAGCAACTAAAATCATACCTGCTATAATTTCCTCAGGGATTCTGCACCCTCTACCGCTCGTTAAAGGCCTGCCCATGCTTCATACTAGGGCCCTCTGCTCTCGTCCTGTCGAACTGTAATTGCTGTGGAGGTAGTGGTGGACGTGGTGCTCCTACTATTGGTGTCATGGGCCTTGACACATGCTGAACCGGTCGAGGTGTGGGAAGTGCTGGGACTGTTGGCATAGGGGTCTGCTGATCATGCACTTGAGTTCATGGCTCGGGACAATCTTTAGTCATATGTTGTCTCGATCCGCATCTTAAGCATAAATCATGACGGATTCGACAATCTCTACTGATGTGTCCCTTCCACCCACAGTAGTTGCAGGTAGGCTTCTCTCGAGCCCGGTATAGTCCTTCTCCTTGCTCTTGCTGCGAGGTATATGGTGTCCCCGTATAATTTTTGGCTTCGTAATAATTGGAACCGCAAATCATACACTGTCCCAATCTACGACGACAATCCTTCATAAGGTGACCCTTCCTATGGCAGAAGTGACATGTAAGAAGCTCCCTATCTGGATATGGTGATGCTCTAGGGTGTTATCGTGCTTCGGGATGTCTATTCGGCCCGTTCTGAGTCTCTCTAACTGGCACTGAGGCTGGCGAGGCAGATAAAGTCCTGTTTAGGGCTATAGATATAATACTCCTTGCAAACTCATTCTGTTGTTGCTACACTTGTAATAACCTTAGCAAGAACCTTGACGCTGAAGTCTCGTTAGAGTAAGGAACTGGCATGGATGATGGGGACCGGGGAGGAAGTGGCGCATATTCTTGCTAGGGAGCTGGGATTCTCTGATCTGGTTGAGTCACACAATTTGGCTGAAAGGGTGTAGTAGAGGGCACATTCTCTTCTAGGGGTACTGTAGTGGTCTGTCCAATCTAGTTGGCTAGGGGTGCTGTAATCTTTGGGTGTACCATCATCGGTGGTGGAGGCATCTGAGGTCCCGACTGCGGAGGAAACTGCTGAGGAAATGGTGGTGGTGGAGGTAGTGGTGCACTCCCTTCCGGTGGCATGGTAGGGGTCTGTCCAGTCTGGCTTCCTGGGGGTACTACGATCTCTGGGTACACCGTCGTCGGTGTCGTAGTAGGCTACGACTGTCCTGGCTGGTATGGTGTCGCTGGAGTCATTGGAGGGTTCTGCTCCTCATGGGTAGTCGTAACACCAGCTTTAGGGGTCAAGGAAATGGTGCGTCCACTTCGTAGATTCATATTGTTGGCACGAGGAAGATAAGTTGCTATTAGGAAGGTTAGATATGAAGTAAATCGAATAATCAAGGAAGTTTCGAAAAGATTGGAAGTCAAGAGATAGTAGTAGTTCTGGATGGGATATTCCTATTCCTATATACAGGCTTGTTGGGCACAGTCATGTAACCCAACAATATTAAAGCGGACCTGCATGGGCCACCACAAAAATACGTAATGCCCAAGTCCCAAAATACGTAGGACCGAGTACGTGAACATGCCAACTGTACACATACGAAGAATACTCCAATATATAGAATCCTCGTATATGCACATAAGCTGTAAATAAAATAATCACAGGCCATAATAACATATCTAATCTCATCACAGCTCAACACAGAAGATAATAGAGTCCAAATAAATAAAATATAGTATCAAAAGATAGCTGGGTGAACATACTCACTCCAAACAGCTATAAAAAATAGTCTTATAAGGTCAGAGTCCAACCTCCATAAATAGAAAGAAAAGAGATGTAAAATAATGTCTACAACTGTCTCAGATAAGAAATAGTCTAGAAATCAAAAGGCACTGCCTCGTCATCAATGTAGGATAGCTCCAATGCCGCTCCGTACTCCTGTAAAAAATCGTCTAAACCTGGAGAGATAACCAGGTCCTCAGGGGACATAGAAAGATACAAGAAAACACCATGCCATATAAACTGTGATAATATAATAAGAAAAAAGTATGCATGCAATCGGGTTCCTGACCATTCTACTATGAATATGCAGTTGAGATATAATCCTTCGACGTATGACCCCTGGCTGTAAATAGGATCGACGTAGTTCCCATAGAGGGTACCAGGGGCCTACGTCCATAACGCTCTGGAAGCGTCAGAGGGCACTATGTGCAAGGGGCTACGTCCATAACGCTCTGGGAAACGTCAGAGGGCGCCTGGAGCCTGCGTCTCCGGAGGAGCACACAAGTAATCAGGAAAGTACAAAGAAGCCCATACGTCAGGTATTGTTCTCCCCACCCAATGCCTAGTATCATCATCTCCATGACTGATATGAACCTCTAGTAACCGCCAAGTCTTCTAACATGTAATACTATTGGCAGTTACTCATATCCGTCGCACGCTCCATACGTATCGATGGCCAGCCGACTACGCGGGTACGTATCCTATATATGACTCACACCATGTGATACAACAAGTGTCAAGGCCGTATGAGATATACCAATACCTCAACATCAATGGGTGGTCACTAGACTAAGTCAACGCAAGAGAAATAAATAAGGCGAGGTAAACGACCGATAGAGTCACTTGAACCCAAGTATGACTTGGACGCACAGTTTAAATATCAAGAAACAAAATGCTAAAAATAACAACTGAAAATAAGAAGTATAATAATCACAGAGTAAGGTGGCAAGGTATTTTGCCTGATGGTGCAAAGTGGCAATCCCAAGAAATCACAATGTCAGCAAAGAAACGTCACAATCTCCAAACAACTCCGAACGCTGAAACAAACATAAAAAATGCACTTGGTGTAAAAGATATACCTAGGAAATGCCTGTCCAAAAGTCAAATTCTGGAACAGGGGCAAAATCATAATTTTGGGTCAAAACGATGTCCGCCGTTGCACCCGCTTTGCACCGAAACGCGTGCCAAAGTCTATGGTCTCTAAAGTCGTCAAACTACATGTCTACAGATTCAATTTAAGGAGAGGAACTCAATGGTATATCCAGTTTTGGATTCCGATGAGCCGTGCACAAAATCGCCCGTTTGAGTGGGTCACGGGCCCGCCAAAAAGGGGTTTCGATTCGACCTTCTCAGAATCGAACCAAACTTGGCATGCAGGACCTGCGGACCTGTTGGCGCATATTTCGTCTCGAATCGACAACTGTACATGAAGTTATGGGCAAGTTTGCAAAATGCCGATATGGGGTATCTCGACGGATACGCATTGGTTTCGTCGCGCACACGCGACAAAACTGAGTTCCGTCAGTTCCCACATGTCCGCAACGTCCATACGCGCCTTTCGATACGTATAGCACGTGACCACGTTGCCCGGTTTGTCGGGCGTATACCGTATCGGAAAGTTTACTAAAATTTCTAGTTTTGAGCAATACAGTTTTTCGCTAAAATTTGAAAGTAATTTACTAACAGATTAATCTAGTAAAAATAAAAATACAAGTTGGGTTTCCTTATGGTATATGTTGTTATCAAACCTGGCCACACAAATTTATAATACAGTCGAGGAGTCGGCAAAATTTTGCCTGCCACAGGAGAGTATTGCATTGGTTTTTAGGTGTCGTTTCAGTCTATTTTTCTTCAACTTTACGCCGATTTCTCGGACTGGTCGTGCATACTATATGAATCCTCTTGATGGGAATTCGATATGGTTATGTAGGGTTTCTAGGGGATCCTACTGAATCGAAAATGATTTATTATGCGAGAAGAAAAGGATTCGGAAAGGTGGGTACCTCGCAGTTCGCAAAACTGAGAACCTTCGGAAGTGTGGTCGGCCCGGGGCTCTCCGGCGGTGTTTGCGCGGTGGTACGGCGCCGTTAATGGCCAGGTAGTTCGCCTGGGGTCGAGGTGAAGAGGAGATATGAAGGATGAAGAATTTTTGGAGGGTTAGGGTTTCGGTTTGATGTTCGTTGTATAAATACTGCCGACTACAACTAATAGTATTAGGACTCAATGGGGGCTCAGTTTTGGGAGTATAGCAGCTGATGCTGCTGTGTTGGTTTGGGGGGTATTAGGAGTAGGTGGGGTTGGGTTGCTTGCTAAGGCGTGGGGCTCGGGTGCATTACAATTGCAGCTGCTAGCTGCAATTCTTGGTGGTTCGGTTTTAGGGTGTGGGGTCGGGGCCCCGCAGCTTTAGCTGCTGTTGGTGGGGGTTCGGCCACCACTAAAGTTTATTTTTTAACCTAATTATTAAAACAATTATATATATATATATATATATATATATATATATATATATTAAAACAATTATATATATATATATATATATATATATATATATATATATATATAATTGTTTTAATATATATATATATATATATATATATATATATATATATATATATATATATATATATATATATATCAAACTATAGTATATATATATATTTTAGGCTAATAAAATTCCTAAAAATTTACAAATAATTTCCTAAAAATTCTAGATTTTATATTATTCCTTATTTAATAGGAATACTAACAAGCACACATGTAATATGTACACACATGCATTTATATTTTCGTACATATACCAAATAAATTCTAAATAATATAGAAAAATAATTTTTAAGGTACTAAAATAATTAGGAAATATTGGGGGTTTACAGCAGGCACGAGGTGGACAGCAGGGGTGAGCCTTCGCCATGGCAGCTGAGGATGCAAAGGCCATCGGAGAGCTGATAGCAGGTTCGGTTCTTCTCGACTCCATTCCAGCATTTGTACTCTTTCATTCCGAGGCTTCCCACAGCTTTGTGTCAGTATCGTATGCTTTAGACACAGTCTGGTTTCTGAACCATTGCCTAGGACCTGGAAGATCACGACCGGGGGTGGGGTCATCCTCGTGAGTGATGTTTGCAGAGGGCGGAGCGTCATATTGGGAGGCCGAGAGTTGGGAGTGAGTTTACTCGTCATGCCACTACCGAACTACGACATTGTATTAGGTATGGACTGGCTGAGTAGACACCACGCCTGTATTGATTGCCGAGGGGGTAGAGTTTTGTTTGGGGCGCCAGGAGAGCCAGAGTTTGAGTACACCCGACAGCAGGCAGAGCAGGACGGCGGAGTCTTCTATGGAGCATCAGTTGAGGAGCAGGTGGCTCCGCATCCCTTGATCGAAGAGTTTATGGACGTATTTCCAGAGGAGTTGCCAGGGCTTCCACCGGACAGGGATGTAGAGTTCTCGATAGACTTGGTTCCCGATGCGTAACCGATTTCTCAGCATGTCTATCGAGTGAACAACAGTAAATTGGTGGAGCTGAAGAAGCAGGTGGATGAGCTGCAGGACAAGGGCTTCATCCGATCGAGTTCTTCACCCTGGGGTGCACCGGTACTCTTCGTACCCAAGAAGGATGGGTCGGTACGGATGTGTATCGACTACAGGGCACTCAACAACCTGACGATTAAGAACAGATACCCACTACCGCAGATCGATGATCTCTTTGATTAGTTGAGCGGAGCTCGGGTGTTCTCCAAGATTGATTTGAGGTCAGGTTATCACCAGGTGAAGGTGAAGAGGAAGGATATTCCCAATACCGCTTTCAGGATGCGGTACGGGCAGTTTGAGTTTTTGGTTATGCCGTTTGGGCTGACCAATGCACCAACAGTGTTTATGAACCTTATGTACAAGGTGTTCCACCAGTACTTGGACAAGTTCGTGGTGGTATTCATTGATGATATCCTGGTGTATTCGAAGACAGAAGAAGAGCACGAAGAGCACTTGAGAGTGGTGCTGGAGACACACAGGAGGGAAAGATGCGATTTGGGTCATCGTTGACAGGTTGACCAAATCGGCCCACTTCTTGCCATTCAAGGTGGGTACGTCTACAGAGAGGCTTACGGAGTTGTATATGAGGCAGATAGTCAGGATTCACGGAGTTCCCGTCAGCATTATCTCAGATCGGGACAGTCGCTTTACTTCCCATTTCTGGAGGAGTCTGCAGACTAGTTTGGGCACTCAGCTCAAGTTTAGTACTGCATACCACCCCAGACGGACGGATAGTCAGAGAGGACTATTCAGACACTTGAGGACATGCTGCGGACGTGCGTCCTAGATTTTTGAGGTTCCTGGGAGGATCATCTACATTTGCTGGAGTTGCTTACAACAACAGTTATCAGGCCAGCATTAAGATGTCACCTTTTGAGGCTCTGTACGGGCGTAGGTGTCGTACACCCTTATCATGGGATGATGTTGGAGAGCGAGCTTTACTGGGACCAGAGATGGTTGTTGACGCAGCCAAAAAGGTGAAGCTCATCAGGGACAGACTTCGTGTGGCACAGGACAGACATAGGCACTGGGCCGATAGCCACTGGAGGCCGTTAGAGTTTGAGGTACAGATTTAGAGATAGGATTAGAAGTAGGTTGTATTTTTGTTTTGTTTGATTGATCATGTTTAATTTTTAGTAACTTGAGACCTTGCTTGTGATTAGGTTGGAGACATGGTTTTTCTGCGGATATCTCCGACTCGTGGTAAGATACATTTTGGTGGAGGTAGAAAGCTTAGCCCGTGCTTCATCGGCCCTTTCGTTATCAGCGGGAGAGTCGGTGACGTGGCATACAGGCTAGACTTGCCACCTGTACTAGTGGGAGTTCACAACGTATTCCACGTATCATAGTTGAGACGGTACGTGGCTGACCCCAGCCATGTGCTTGATCATTCGGAGATTGAGGTTGGACCTACTCTCAGTTATCCAGAGCTGCCTGAGGAGATTCTGGATCGCCGGGAGAAGGTTCTGAGGAACCAGGTGATACCCTTGGTATGCGTCGCATGGAGGCATCATTCTCTAGGAGAGTCTACCTGGGAGCGGAAGGATGAGATGCGCGAGCGGTACCCCTATCTTTTTGGACCTTGAGGTATACTTTTCTATCCTTCTCAGCAGTTTAGTTTCGCCTTTAATTTTGAGGACAAAATTATTTTAAGGGAGGGTAGATTTGTCACTGCCACTTTTCTAGCTTGAGGGTATTTTGGTCATTTTTAAAATTTTGGAATTAATTTGGAATTATTTAGTATTAATTATAATTATTAGGATTTTCAGTGATTTTTAGTATAATTGATTTGATGCTATTATTGACTTTGACAAGTGTTGACTTGGAGACTGTCCTAGAAGCTAACCTAGGTCTTGACTATTTGGTTAGGTTATGGAACCGTAGCTTGACCTAAGTTAGTGACATTTAACCCATTAGAATTATTTTGGAGAAATTAGGAATTTATTTGAATAGGAAATGGCTTGTGGTTTCACAAGTCATGACCTGTGACTTAGCCTTGGAGGCCCAACCAAACACTAGTGCAACGTAACCCTAGCCCATTCCAGCCCATGGCCGGCCACACTTAGGTCATTCCTTCTATTTAATCCCTCCTAGAAATTAGGGCTAGCCTCCCTTAGAAATATTTCCAAAGTTTTAGAAAGAGGTTAGTCTCCATCTTCTTTAATTCATAGAAATTTCTATTTAATTCCTTTTCCACCCAAACCAATTGCATTAGGTTCTAATTCTTCTGTTCTTGCTGTTATTGTAAGAATATTTCAGAGTTTGGACAATTTGGAAGAGTTTTGGTGGTTTGAGGATCCTCTCATTTGGGGCTTTTTGTTATATTGCAAATCCCTAGGTAATATTCTAATCCCTTCCATAAAATGTTGATTTTATTGCATATCTACGAATCCCTAGGACTAACCTAACTGTAGGACTAGCTAACCCTAGGTTTTGAGTCATGTACGTGTCCGTATCGGACACGTATCAGTTCATGACTATAGGTGTTTGACGAAATACCCCAAAGGGCATTTCGATTTGTTTTTAGAAATGTATTTGAATAGAAATCTAGGTTTTAACCTTGCTTATGGGTTTTTAGTGTACTGATCACGTTTTGGTCTCGTGTCGTGTCGCCACGGACACGGGAACACGCGGGTGCACCTCACGTACGCGCACAGTTTCCTTCCCCTGCTACTCGGGGCTGATTTCGAGCTGGACATGCCACTTTGACACATGATACTTGACACACACGAACGGGCGACCACTGAAATCATGTGTGTTACGTTGCACGGCCCCTCGTGTAGTATCGGACATGGTGTCAAGCGTGCACTGTGTGTGCACTGTGCGTGTGCAGTGTGTTAGTTTGGTTCTCTGTTGAAATCCAGTTTTATTAGTTTAAATAGTGTTTTTATTTGCTAAATTAGATCTAAATATGATGTATTATCTATGGTTAATTAGGTTTACATGATAGTTTAGGGTTGAATGGAATATTTGGATTCGAACATGGAGTTAAATGGCATACACTGATATATTCTGATACACTGTTGTTTCAGTATTCCTAAATATTTTAATTCCCTGTTATTTGATGTTTTCCACTGTTAGATCACCCCCACATGATTGTTGATTCGTATTAATGAAGTATTTCAATTTGAATTTGGTTTTTGGTTTGAGATTGAGAATTTAGACATTGGATTGGATTTCGAATTTGCTTAAACTGAGAATTGGGTTCATTCCCTTAATCTGAGAGTTGATTTCCTTTTCATATTCTGAAGTTTAGCATTGTGTTTACTGATATTCCTTTCCCTGTAAATCTGAGATAAAATGAATGTTTAATTCATGATTAAACTGTCAAAACTGGGAAATTAGTCCTATTCTTTTTACTTAACTGAATTGATTTACAGGTTATGTGATTTCCTGTTTCCATTGCACTGACTGAAATGTAGTTTAGATATATGGGACTATCAACTACATTTTCTAATTTTCATACATAGTTAGCTCTGGATTCAGGATAATATATTCCCACACTGTTTTTTTAATTTTCCTTCCCACAAAAACACTCTCTTGTCTTTCACTCACACACACAAGTTCATACCATATTACACTCTACTGTTTTTACTGAATTCTTTCATGAACTGATTCCTTTTTCCTTAACTATAACTGAACTGAGTTTGAATGGTTTGATTCCTATAACCTGTCAACTACATTTCCAGTTTCACATTGTTAGTTAGACTTCACTGATTTTTCTATTTTCTATTCATATTTATTAACTGAAATTGGTTCCTTTCCTTCTTTCCTGTAAACTGGTTTGAAGTTTATTCCTTCTTAATACTGTATTGCCTGTTAACTGAGATAATTTCTTGTTTTTCTATTAGCATATATGCACTATTTCCTGTGTTCTATTGGACACTTGTTAGCTCACTGTTTTGCGTAACACTTGAACTCAGGACTCTCAAGCCTAACATGAACACGCACATGCCATGTCTCACACCCTCTTTCACACACATGTCTATCTC
The DNA here is from genome assembly GCA_029216955.1 of Iris pallida. Classification (NCBI taxonomy): domain Eukaryota; kingdom Viridiplantae; phylum Streptophyta; class Magnoliopsida; order Asparagales; family Iridaceae; genus Iris; species Iris pallida. The sequence continues at coordinate 14,206,979 of JANAVB010040419.1, read as the reverse complement.
TCACACACACACACACATGACACATGAGCACATGTGTCCTCCCTTTCTCTATACATATGTATATATATATATATATATATATGTACTTGAGATATATATACATAGGTATCATATATAATATATCAATGTGTGTGTATCAATATATATATTTGGCATATAATGTATGTGTGATATGTATATAGGTAGCCTATATGCTAGTGTATTTCTATGTTGTATTATATAACATATCAATATGTGTATTATTTTAGATATAGATAATGTCATGTAGTCATGTGTTATGGGTTGGTTCATAGGCATGGTATAGCCTATGGTCTATGGGTGGCTTAAATGCCAGTATAGAGTCTAGATTAGTCTTGTGTAGCCTTGTTAGACCTAGAATAGAATAGTATAGACTTGTTGACTTAGGTTTGACCTAGTTTGACTTCTAGGGTTGACCAGAGTTGAACAAGAGTTGACTTTGGTCTAGATTGACCTATCATGTAGAATGCATTGTAGTGCATCTTATTACCATTCTGGACTTGTTATGACTTGTACTGTTCTAAATAGGAGCCAGACACCACTCCTCGGACAGTACTTTCATCTTGGACATTCAGATAGCAGGCGAGAACATTCTCTGATCTTTTCATACCTGTCTGGACTATATTCTTGCTCTAGATTACTCTACTTGAAGCTGACACGTATCTTCACAGATTAGTACTATATGGATCCTTTCCTAAGATGTTATCCCTCTACGGGTGCATCGGGTATTTCATGTTCATGTACTTTATCATATGCATCAGGTACTCCTTGTACTCGTACTAGTTCATGTTTTTACATGTTCTCATATGCTTTCATGTACTATCATGTGCCTCATGTACTACTCATTACATGAGTTCACGTATCTTAGCTGTATTCATGTGCCTATAACGTAACTTGAATGGATCCTTGTGTATTGATTGGGGCGGGGTGAGTAGAATTGGTTATGTTATCATTATCCCCAGTAGCTGTATTCATGCGCTTCTTAGTTGTATTCATGTGCTCCTAAGCCGTTTACATAACCATATTGTACTCTAAATCACTAGCCACTTACAGTCTTTACTTATCATGTATTTACTTTCAGTTACAAATATCTCCTGTTTTCCTGTACTTCCTTTTCAGCATATCTTGTATATTACTCTATTGCATGATTTATACTCCTAACCTGTTATGAACTGTTTTGAGAGATATGTGCTCGTTCCCGTCCTGACTGGACCTGTTGAAAATTTTATAGAGGACGAGGAGGAGGCCTGCTTAGATACTTTCTATGGGACAGCCTTAGAGGACACTTGCGATCCGGACTTCCAGTCGGATCCCTTAGCAGTAGACACTGTTGCTCCATAGGTATTTATCTTATTTCATAGTATTGGAGATTGAGTTGTATATATTTGGATCTGTATTATTCTGGATGTTTGTGGAGTTATCATAGACACTTAGCTTTCTCTCTATTGTATTTCCTGTGGATTTTGGATCTTGCATCTTTTATATCATTCCATCTTTATCCTGTTCTACCTTAGCTGTGATTGAGATATATTCTGTTATGTCACCCCCATTCGGGGAGTATAACTGTTTATTACCTTAGACTGTTAGATGTTGTGACCTAGGACAGCGTTCTACCACCGACACTGCGGCGTAGGCTGGACGTACCCACCTCTCGTGCCCTTACTCTAGGGTGTGGGTCGTGACAAGACCATTGGAGATCTTGCTGTAAGTTCCGTTCTTCTCGATTCCATTCCAGCAATTGTCTTTTATAACTACCTTGAAATCCGATTCCATCTGTCCTTGCTGATTGATTAATTTTTGTCATGTTGCTCTTTTGTTATGTTTGTTTTTTTTTCTTTCTTCTAAGAAAATCATATGGGCTAGGTTACCTCAGTTATAAGATCTATAATCTTCGATAGTCGTGTTAGTTGGCATAGTGGGGACATGTAGTCAGATTTTGGATGTATTTCTCGGGTATAGGAATTTAAGATTTTCGTCGTCGCATACGGCAATACGAAAATTTTAAATACCATGAACCTAGAGGTACGTACCTTAGTCAAGGACACTGTGATTATCGTAGCCTTGCTCACTAGCATGATGAAGACTCTGGACAACATGATTTTGGACATACGCATATGATTAACAGATTGCATCTTGAGAAGGTTTTAAACATTATACCCTTTTGATTGTTATAAATGACTTAGGAGTAGGGATATTTTAGTTTTGTAGAGCTTATTCATAGGTAGTTCCTTCATAGTATAATGATATGGTGACTTGTAGAGTGTATGTACCCTAGAGGTGATAGTTAGCATTGTTGTTAGAATAGTAACCCATTGCAGATAATTCTCTTGTTATCTATAATACCAACTAGTTTACATATATAGGATGTTAGTATACCATACAACCTTGATGATTTATTATTGTTTTCCTTTACCCTTCCAGTGAGGCACCCAGTGACCAGAGCCTGCCCTTGAGTATAGTTGTAGTTTCATCTAAGACTGAGAGTTCTATATATATAGATAGATTGCAAATGACATACTTAGGATATATGTAATGGGTTGTTGAAAGCTAACCTATTATAGAGTTTCTCTTTTTGCTAAATTCTGGTTGCCAACACTTAGGTAGCTAGCATGGGTAAAACCCTAAGAAGTTGACCAGTTGATGACCAAGTACTTTGATGTTGAAAAATTGACTAGTGATTGACCCTTGACTATGTTTGACCTAGAAGGGGGTACGATCATCTTAATTTCGAGGACAAAATTTTTATAAAGTGGGTAGGATTGTAACACCCAATTTCTAAAATAAGAGTAATTTTGAAATTTTGTATTTTAATTTATTTAGTTATGGTATTTAAATAATAATATGATTTATATTGATTTTTAATCATTTTAAAACTATTAAATATCATGACTTGTGATTTGGTGTGCAGCTAGTGAAACCGTAGAGACTGTCTGCCCTAGAGCCTAGCCATATGATTAGGGTATTTTATTTATCATTTTTAGTTTGAGGGTATTTTGTCATTTTTGAATTATTTGAATTTAATATATATTATTGGAATTTAAAATGATTATTTAGAATGGTGTGATTTAAATATTATTTAATTAATTGTCTTCTGTTGTGTTTAGCCCTAACCTAGATTGGACCTAACCTAGATTAGTCATGGCTAGTCTAGTTAGCCATGGTTTGTAATAGTTAGTATTGGTTAGTTGAGTTAAGTCATGATTAGTTAGAATGAAATAGGTTGCATTTAAGTCAAGTGTGAACCTAGGTTGTAGGCCCTTGATTGGACTTGATGGATTGATAGCCATTAGATTCACCCCAAAAACCCTAACCCTAACTTGGTGGCCAGCCTAGGAATCTCCCCCTTGCTATAAAGTCTCTCTCAAAGTTTGTGCCTCCTATTTATTCATCCCTTCATTTTTTAAGGAAAGGTTTGTTCTCCATTGAAATTTCTTCATAGTTTATTCAATATTAGTCCATTTTCATTGAAACTTCTTCCATTGTAACCTAATTAGTGTCCCCCTACTGTTGGTGGAGGCCATTCTCAGGTTTGATAAAATTTGGAGCCAGTGGCTAGCTTGAGGAGATCTTCCTTTTGGGAGTTTTCTTGTGAAGGAACACACATAGGTAAATCCCATTTCCCTCCATAAAATTTTGGTTTCTTTGCATGAACACCAAGCCCTAGGTGTCCTCTTACTGTAGGGATAGGTTTTTCACCCTCTCATGTCCTTTACGTGTCCGAATCGGACACGTATCAATTGACAGTCGCAAGTGTTTGATGAAATGCCACAGTGGGCATTTCCTTCTCGTTTTCTGATTTTGTTTGAATAGGAAATTAGGGTTTGGTCTCGCTTATCGATTTCTGTTGGACTGAGGTGTCTATTATGTCGTGTCGTGTCTGAATGGACACGGGAACACACTGTTTCCACGTACACCGCACGCGAGTAGCAGTCCCCTGCTACTCGGGGGCTATAACTCCCTGGACACGTCACTTGGACATGAGATTTTTGACACACATGTTGGGGCGGACACTGACACGAGGCTCTCCAAGTTGCACGAGTCCTCGTGTCGTATCGGACACGTATTTGTGCGTGCACGGGTACTCTTCTGTGCGTACACAGAACATTGATGGGTTCGTGCGAGTTCTGGACACGTTTGTGTCAGGTTTGGGACACGACACAGGGTGTACACCACGTGCAAAGATTGTAGGTTAATTACCAACTCTTATTTCAACACATTTTCGTGGTTTGATTGATCGAATGTGAAGTTTCCTGTAGGACTGATACGCAGTGTAGTTCTTAATGTCCTATGATTTCCATTCCTGTTTTAAACTAATTTGAATGATTAAGACTCACAATTAATTATCTAAACATGTGTAATTACATCATTGTGGTGTTGTTTACTGATTGTGTTAGTTTTGCATTTCAAAAAGAATAAGATTTCGATATTGAAAAGGCTGTTGGCTGATACGCAGGCCAATCTTAAAAACCTGAGATTAAATTTCTATTTTAATCTATTTTAAATTAATGTTTAAGTATCATGTTTGAGTCTACATGTTATTTAGCACCTGTTAGTTTGATTTTACATTTTTATTAGGCTTTATGTCATAGAATGAGAATATCAGACATTGCATTGGGTTTTGATAATGTATTGACTGAACCTTGAATTCCCTGTTTAAATCGACTAAGTGATGTTTAACTTGCCATTTTGATTCTACACATGTATTAACTACTGATAGGTTGTATTGGCATGATAGATAGAGTTTTATGATCGAGTATTGGAATTTCTAATATGGAATAGTATGCTGAAATATGTGGACTGTTACACAGTCCTAGTAAATAAAAATCCTGATTTCATTTCCTTTCTAAAACTAATTTTTTAGTTCATTTCCATTTTTGTTATTTCCCATTGTTAGTTTACTGTTAGTTTAGAATTCAATTAGTAATTGGAAATTGAACATTAGGTTTTGGCTGTGCTAGGTGGACTGATACACAGTCCTGGGAATTCAGTTTTCTAAATTTCCATTCTTCTAGCACTGATCTGAAGATTCATCTTTCCATATTAATTCATTTAATTATACTAGCTAAACTGTCATATGTCATGCTTTATGAGAGCATAAGCTTCATATACATTGATTGTGAGCACCTGAACCTGAGTAAACTGTGACACATTGCATTGTCCTCCTATCCATTTACACACTATGAACCAGGAAAAAATATTTGAAAACCTGAGAAAGCCTATGTGTATACACCCACACTGATTTTCTCCCATGGACACACTAGTTCACTTGCACACCAATCTGAGATTCCCTTCTCTTTCTGAAAACTGAGAGCCTAGGGGGAAAACTCTTCAACACACACAATTTTCTGTCAACTGAGAACACACAGGTCCTCCTCACACACACATTAGCTAACTCATACACACACACACAACCTGAAAACTGTCACACTATTTTGGAAACCTATTGCCTGACACCCTACCTTGTCATACACACACATAGGTATCCTCACCACCACTGCTTTCCAGTTTTAAACTGTTTTGAAAATCTAGTTGCCATGACTGAATTCAATATGGGTTAGAGAGTTACTGTCAACCAAATTAACAGGAATCCCAAAATCTGGAATTGATTTCCTTTCCTTATTATTGAGTGTTGATTCGCATGCTTGTGTTGGCAATGTTAGCTCACTGTCATTAATGAACTTGAGAACCACCTTGCTATTTCACTGTTCTTTAAACCCTGAGACACTAATATACACACATGTTTTATGAATGCAACACACCACAATGAGACTCTATGCATTAATATTTGATTTTCTGAGACACCAATGCTTACTGAAACCTGGGTTGAGACACACTGGATTCCTGTACACAGAACACTCATTCACATTCACACACACAGAGGACCCTATTTAACACACTGTTTTGACTAAACCTGAGATTGGGATGCACTGTTTTGGTTCCTGGGACACCTACACACTGTTTGGTTCAACACTGAATGACTAAGACACCTACACACTGTTTTGAATTCCTTATTTCTCTTTTTGTGTTGTACACACACATATACATATGCACACACACTCTCATGTATACACATTCACATGCCTAGGCTTGACACCATTACACAATCACATGTTCTTCTCTCCTTTTTCCCTCCCTATATAAATGTAATAAATATAAATAATATGTAAATGTGAATTTATAATGTGATATGTAAATTCCTATGGGTATATACATATATGTGTATATAGATATATATAATATATGGGTGGCATATTATATATAGGCCTAGTATTGTATGCTAGTATATGCATGTATGTTCACACTAGCTCATTGATATGTGCCTATGAATGCCTAATGTATATAGTTGATTGCCTAAATGTATATCTATTATATGCAATATATGAGTTGTATATATAATATAAATTATGTGATTGATGGCTTGTATAGCCTTGTGATTGGTGTGTGATTACTAGACTAGGCTTGGTTAGGCCTAGTGAGACTTATCAAGCTTGTTTCGGTTACGTTTGACCTTGTCACGACCCGCACCCGCTTTTCGGATACGAGACGTGTCCAAGCCAGCCTACGCCGCAGAGTCGACGGTAGAACGCTGTCAAGCCCGCAAGGAATAAATGCTCAAAATATCACAATTGCTGGTCATTCACATTTCTAAGTTTATTACAACAATTACAACGTTTAATATTAAAGGAAATACAAGATTTTACAATTAATGAAAATGGACAACTGTTTTCTATTTCTAGGTCGGCCTCAGCATACCCATGTCTTCCCAGTGCTAAGAGTGATCGCGGCTAAACCTAAAAAATGTTGTTTTCTAGTCAGGAATGGAACAAGTACACAAACCGACGATAATGCGAAAACACAATAGAATCAACAAGACATGAAAATAACATATGAGAGATAAAAACTGGAAGATAGCTGATGACATAGCACGATAGAGAAGTAAACAAGAAAAAACTAATAAAAGACATCTATCTAGGTGGTGTGAAATATCCTTTTCGACAAGTGAACGGCTAGGGGGTAAATCCGGCACCTGCACATGTCGTGTACAGGTGCTATTGTTCACGAATAGACATCATGGGATAGTTCTGGGTAGTCCATATGTCTACTAAGATATTTCCCCTCCCGACTACTCCGTGTGAAGGGCGTGTCAACAAGCAGCAAGATATATGTATAGACATGAAATGAAAAGACTACTATGAATCGGAAAGCAATCAGAAAGTGCACTTGCCTGAGGTCCTTAGCTGGTGAAACCAATAATAATATACCACTCAACGAGCCACAATCAATCAACACATGCAGAACTCTCCGGATGCTAAAATAAATAGTACCAACATTCTCAGAATAGTCAAATTAGCTAGGATTGCCGGTCCTTAAGTCCAATTCTGGACACAGGGGCAAAACGGTAATTTCGGGCAAAAACGATGTCCGCCGTTGGACCCGCTTTGCACCGAAAAGCATGCCAGAGTCAATGGTCTCTAAAGTCGTCAAACTATGTGTCTATGGATCCGGTTTTTTGATACGAACCCAACCGTATGTCCAAAGTTGGATTCCGGCGGGCCTTGTACAAAATTACCCGTTGAGTCGGACCGTGGGGCCCGCAAAACGATGTACGATTCAACTGTCTCAGAATTGGACCAAACTTGGCATACAGGACCAAAAAAATGATACGGTCCTGTTGGCACAAGTTTCGTCTCGATCTAACGAGCGTGCACGAAGTAATTGGGAAACTTGCACAGAGGCCGATACGGGGGATTTCGACGGATACATATCAAATTCGTCGCGCACACTCGACCAATTTGAATTCCGTCAAAGCCCAAACGACCACGAAGCCGTTACGCAGCTTTCGATGCTTTCGGTTCGCGACCACGTCGCCCGCAATGGCGGGATGCACGTCGTACCGATGGTTTTTCAAGTTTCGAAAAACAGGTTTTTCTTAATTTTTGAAAACTGATAACTTTACATCTACTTGATTAAATCAGGTTCTATATAAACTGTTTTAATCTCGTGTATGTCTTCTATAATTGCCTTCAGATAGATTTCTAAAATTCCTTCTATTTAATCTAAGAACTGTCTTCCAAATTAGGGTGATTGCCTAATATTTCGTTCTATTTTTGCAAGGTTTTCGCTGGACTTCGTGTCAATTTTGTGTGCTGGTCGTGCGACTTAATCAAAACCTAATTACTGGGGATCCAAGATGGTTATGTGGGCTGTCCATACAATTTTACGAAGTCAAAAACCGACGAGAATTGAGAGAGATACGAGTTTACGAAGCGGCATACCTTGCTGCTGTGACTGCGCTCTGTTTCCAGGTCCACGCGTGCGAGCGCGCTGTCGCTGCCGCCTTCGGCCACGCGCGGTGGGCGTGCCGACGGCGGTTGGGTCGCCGGACTAGGGGGTCGTGGTGGCGTCAGTGGCGGCGGTAGGATGTTTAGGGTTTAAGTGTTCTCGAGTTTCTCTCGAGATGTACATATATATACACCTGTCATGCCCCAGTACCGGAATACTGAGACCGACTAGGCCAGCTACACCGTATGAGGTATATAAACGTCATACGGCGATAGTGGCTGTCAAGAGACTAGGGGGTGCATGCTACAATCAGGTCTCCTATGGTCCCACAGAGCATCTATGTCTCAATCAATCAAAACAAGAAGCAGTAAATAATAATCATATAAGACAAAGCAGTAAGACGTCCCCGACGCTTCATCAAAATAATTCCTGAGTCTAGCTATACAAAATGATGAGCTAGTTCCGAGAGTCAATAGTACATAACTATAGTCAGCTGCAGTCTGATTTAATCACAATTATGCAAGGAAACTAGTATCCAGAACTGCCGGCTAAACATGTGCCGGTGGCTAAACGCCAAGTACAAAATAGAAGATATCAGAGCGGTGAAGAAGAAACCCACTCATGGTCCCTGGCGCCCATACTCCTGGTGTGCACCATTGTTCGGGTAGAAAGCTGGATCCTCGGGAGCTGCTACGGGATCTGGCCAAACAAAACCAGCGGGGTCAGGCCCCGAATAGCAAGTACCACAAGGGAGCACAAAAGAGTGAGATAAAACCCATGAGTTAAATAAGACCTGATTCACGAGTTATAGGCTTATACCATATCATCGAGATAATACGACACCCTTACAACCAAACAAGGACAAACGGTGCCAATATTGTGCCGAGATAAGATATATCCTATAGCCATGGGCAGGTAAAAGGGCTTCTGATCGCGACTTCGGTCCATAGCCTATCGCAGCACAATAGCCCAACCCAACAACCAAACAAGGACATGGGTTGGACCACGCACCACGATAGTCCATGTTCCTCAGTTGTTAACAGAAGAGAACATATCACAAAACAAGTCAGCTTACAAGCGGCCAATCAATCCTACGGCTTTCTATGATTTGTCTGGGTTATCCCAGTAATGCAATATATAGGAATCTTCAGATCGTGTCAACCCAGCAGGGCTAGCCAAACCATATAATATACATATACACATAGAACTTTGATTATGCACCGGTCCCCCGTAAGGCCACCGTGCTAAACATATAACACATAGCATGTAGGAGTCGAATATAGTCATCCACTATAGGCAGATGAAACTGTATCCGTGGCGGCCAACCCGACACGTCAGGACAGGACCTGGGGTGGCCAGTATGGCACGATCTCGGGATTCTTCCCACCCAATGCATCTACCAATTTGGGTTTCTTAGATTAACCCTATCTTGATATAGAATCCCATGTCGTGGTCACATGGTCATCCTCCTATATGTCGTACCATAGTACGTGTACCCTAAGTATGAATCTACATCGGCCCGATCTAGATCCATGCTTAGTGTAATGCTTCAAACAACAATCAACAAACCACGACACTATTACTGACCAATTACCATGACTATACTGGAAGGTACACATGTATTGACATATAACACGAACGATCACTTGGCATGTAGAGTCACACCTCAGTGCACTCATTAAATAGCACAGCAGTGCATACTAATATTGTATCTCAATACACACTTAGAACATGTACCAGCACGTATACAGGTAATCAGGTCGGGAATATGGTCAAGTCAGGAAGTCACGTGGACCCCTCATGACATAAAAGTCACATGTGAATTCAGGTTAAAATGAGACATGAAGATCCTTGAAGCCAATACAAAGATCTACAATTTTCATGTTTTGAGTTTTTCAAGATTCTAGCTACAAAATAACTTAAACAGGCAAAAACAGTGAAATAGAGCAATTCTGGCGCATGGAATTCCTGCACAATCAGTACATGAGATTCCTGCACGAATCGGCGCATGAGATTCCTGCATGAATCGGCGCATGGGATTCCTGCACGAATCGGCGCATGAGATTCCTACACGAATCGGCGCATGAGATTCCTGCATGAATCGGCGCATGCGATTCCTGCACGAATCGGCGCATGAGATTCCTGTACGAATCGGCACATGGGATTCCTGCACGAATCGGCGCATGGGATTCCTGCACGAATCGGCGCATGAGATTCCTGCATGAATCGGCGCATGAGATTCCTGCACGAATCGGCGCATAAGATTCCTGCAGGAATCGGCGTATAGGATTCCTGCACGAATCGGCGCATAGGATTCCTGTACGAATCGGCGCATGGGATTCCTGCACGAATCGGCGCATGAGATTCCTGCAGGAATCGGCGCATGGGATTCCTGCACGAATCGGCACATGAGATTCCTGTACGAATCGGCACATGGGATTCCTGTACGAATCGGCGTATGAGATTCCTGCACGAATCGGCGCATGAGATTCCTGCACGAATCGGCGCATGAGATTCCTGCATGAATCGGCGCATGAGATTCCTGCACCAATCGGCGCATGGGATTCCTGCACGAATCGGCGCATGAGATTTCTGCACCAATCGGCGCATGGGATGCATTGCCGGGACTTCACAACGCATGGCCTCCCGGCGCATGGCCTCCCGGGCGCATGGGGGTCATCGTCCCCAAACAGCAAGTTCAGCCATGAAAGTTCCGAAAACTTGCCATGGCCATAACTTCCTCATCTGAAGTCGAAATCAAGCGAAACAAAAGCCAAAACTGAATGAAATTGAATTCTCTACAACATAAAACCATTAGTTTTCGAAAACAACTAAGTTTGATAGATCAAAACCATGGAAATCCATAAAACCCTAGTTATAGAAACTTATATCTACACCAAACTAGCCATTAAAATTAAAAACTCCAAGAACTAAACTTGTAGAGAATGAAGAGAAGAACAATATAGACAAATAATATCTACAAAAAATTAAGAAATGAAAAATACAAGAATCTCTCCATTTGGTGCAAGATGTACTTGCCTATTGGTTGGGAGGAAAAGAAATGAAAAGAGTGAATGAGGAGAGAGTGTGAGGAAGAGAATATATATAGGGGTTGGGTTGACTCAAAGAAACCCCAAGCTTAAGCATGCTCTTAACCACATGACTAATGACATGTTAAATGCTACATGATACAACTAATTAAATAAAATCCTAACCACAACACGGTTCAGAAATCTTATCATCGAAACAGTGAACCACGCCTATAACCAGACAAGGATAAGGGGTGGCACACTAATCCGCGATGAGATACTGTTCCATGCCATGGCTAGTTACAAATACATGATATATACAATAAAGATACAGGTGACAGATACCAAATACATGAAAAATCAAAAATTTACGTATTTCGGGAATGGGGAGTGACATCTCTACCCTCCTTAGAAAAAATTCCGTCCTCGGAATTTCGATAAGGCTAGTCGAGCGCGCTCTCAGATCATGAAATACACTCATGACATATAGCAAGCACAATTATCAAACAACACATGGCACATGAATAGTTTAAGAAAGCAAGAATAATTAAGTAAGAGCACAAACAAAAATCATACCCTAGAAGGAAATGATCGGAGGCATACGAATAAAATATGCCTCTCAAGTCAGGTAGGAATTCGTCCTCGAGGTCCTACACTGACACCCAAAGTGGACAAGGGTCAACGCTTGTGATAAGTCGGTACCAATGACTAAATCAAGAACGAGACTCTGCCTAGGACGTGCTCTCGTAATCACGTATCACATGATACGAGAGCAGATGAGTGAGACGAGAAAGTCGCCTTCACTGTTCGAATATAAAACTCAAGGAATTATAATAAATAATACTCAAAACTTACGCAAAATCTGATCGCCTTCAGCCAACCTCTGCTCTAATACTCCAAATTCTTCTTGCCTTTGTCCCTGTCTTCCCTGGCCCTGCTGTCCAACCTGATGTTACGCTTGTCGGTACATCTGAGCTTACGTCAGTAATGGATGCTGGGCTAGTGGCCTCACTGCTAGTACTGGCCCTTGATACGGTGCTACCTCTGGAGCTGGCAACGCCGGAAACCGTTGAGCTGGCCCTCCTGGCCTCTGCATCATAGGACAATTGGCAATCCTATGGTCTGGACTGCCACACCTCAAGCATAATCCATTAGCTGAACGACACACATCCCTAGTGTGCCCTCCCTTACCACAGTAAGTGCAACCCACTGGTGCTTCCTAACGTTGCTGCTGGTTTCTCTGTTGCTGTTGTCGAACTGGTGCAGTCATAATTGTCGTGACTGGTGCTGCATCACGAATACGGATGCCAGGTGCTGGTGCTGACGTCCGAGGTACTGCTCCTCCCCCAACACTCTGTGTATGAGACCTCTTCTGGCCCCCAGTCCTTGTTGATAACCTTTGAATAGTAAGCTCGTGCCTCCGAGCCACCGTCAATACTGTATCGAATGTCTGGTAGTCGTGCCCCTCGACCAGCTGTAAAATCTCTAGGTGAAGTCCCTGCTGGAACCTCATTGCTCTCTCTGGCTCTGTCGCCACCATCATCCGAGCAAACCTACTTAACCTGCAGAACTCCGCTGCATAACCATCCACCATCTTACCAGCCTGCTTGAGACTGATAAACCTCTGCTGTAGCTCATACCGCGCTACCACGCCAAAGTACTTGGCCTTGAATCTGGTACTGAAGCTATTCCAGGGAACAGGATGCCTCATTCCAACCTCTTCTGATGCCCACCAATCGCGGGCGAGATCCTGAAGCAATAATCTGACTTGGTCAACCTTCTCTTCTGCTAGAACCTTTGCTGCGATCAATATGGCCTCTGTATCCTGAAGCCAAGCATCCGCCGTGATGGCATCCTCCGTGCCGTCAAAATATTTTGGATTAAGTCGACAAAACCTTTCGGACGCTCCTGAATCATTCCTGACACTTCTCTCAAGGGCTAATTGCAACCCCTGATTCTGTAGCATATTCTGTTCTTGCTGTCGGGTTTGTTGTTGCTGTTGGGCTGCCGTCTAGCGTTGCTGGGTCTCCAATAACCCTCTAATAATCTGCAATAGTGCCGGCGCATCTAGTGCTACTAGTACCACCGGCATCACTGGAGGTACGGGATCCTCTGGCCTCTGTGGCTCAACTGGCTCATGCTCGATAACATTCTCGATGTGAATCTGTCCAGGTAGAGGGGCTACCCCTTGCTGATCTCCAACTGGTCCCTGATCTACTGGATTCTCTCCTATGCCGGCTCCTCCAATAGTCGAGAACGATGTGCCCCTAAAGGAAAGGATACAAGATATCAAAAGACAGGACGGAAAAGAATCGAGGATGATAATCAAGTTAGCAATCAAGGCGAGAGAAGGAGAAGATGAATCAGGAGATCAAGGGGGACATATTTTGATTGAGACTCCTATAATCGCAACACCCCACAAGTCTGAAAAACAGACCTGCATAGGCCACCACTAAAACCTTGTCACGCTCTAGTACCGGAATACTGAGACGGACAAGGCCAGCTACACCTTATGAGGTATATAAACGTCATACGGCGATCGTGGCTGTCAAGAGACTAGGGGGTGCATGCTACAATCAGGTCTCCTATGGTCCCACAGAGCATCTATGTCTCAATCAATCAAAATAAGAAGCAGTAAATAATAATCATATAAGACAAAGCAGTAAGGCGTCCCCGACGCTTCATCAAAATGATTAATGAGTCTAGCTATACAAAATGATGAGCTAGTTCCGAGAGTCAATAGTACATACCTATAGTCAGCTGCAGTCTGATTTAATTACAATTATGCAAGGAAACTAGTCTCCAGAACTGCCAGCTAAACATGTGCCGGTGGCTAAACGCCAAGTACAAAATAGAAGATATCAGAGCGGTAAAGAAGAAACCCACTCATGGTCCCTGGCGCCCATACTCCTGGTTTGCACCATTGTTCGGGTAGAAAGCTGGATCCTCGGGAGCTGCTATGGGATCTGGCCAAACAAAACCAGCGGGGTCAGGCCCCGAATAGCAAGTACCACAAGGAAGCACAAAAGAGTGAGATAAAACCCATGAGTTAAATAAGACCTGATTCACGAGTTATAGGCTTATACCATATCATCGATATAATACGACACCCTTACAACCAAACAAGGACAAATGGTGCCAATATTGTGCCGAGATAAGATATATCCTATAGCCATGGGCAGGTAAAAGGGCTTCTGATTGCGACTTCGGTCCATAGCCTATCGCAGCACAATAGCCCAACCCAACAACCAAACAAGGACATGGATTGGACCACGCACCACGATAGTCCATGTTCCTCAGTTGCTAACAGAAGAGAACATATCATAAAATAAGTCAGCTTACAAGCGGCCAATCAATCCTACGGCTTTCTATGATTTGTCTGGGTTATCCCAGTAATACAATATATAGGAATCCTCAGATCGTGTCAACCCAGCAGGACTAGCCAAACCATATAATATACATATACACATAGAACTTTGATTATGCACCGGTCCCCCGTAAGGCCACCGTGCTAAACATATAACACATAGCACGTAGGAGTCGGATATAGTCATCCACTATAGGCGGATGAAACTGTATCCGTGGCGGCCAACCCGACACGTCAGGACAGGACCTGGGGTGGCCAGTATGGCACGATCTCGGGATTCTTTCCACCCAATGCATCTACCAATTTGGGTTTCTTAGATTAACCCTATCTTGATATGGAATCCCATGTCGTGGTCACATGGTCATCCTCCTATATGTCGTACCATAGTACGTGTACCCTAAGTATGAATCTACATCGGCCCGATCTAGATCCATGCTTAGTGTAATGCTTCAAACAACAATCAACATACCACGACACTATTACTGACCAATTACCATGACTATACTGGAAGGTACACATGTATTGACATATAACACGAACGATCACTTGGCATGTAGAGTCATACCTCAGTGCACTCATTAAATAGCACAGCAGTGCATACTAATATTGTATCTCAATACACACTTAGAACATGTACCGGCACGTATACAGGTAATCAGGTCAGGAATATGGTCAAGTCAGGAAGTCACGTGGACCCCTCGTGACATAAAAGTCACATGTGAATTCAGGTTAAAGTGAGACATGAAGATCCTTGAAGCCAATACAAAGATCTACAACTTTCATGTTTTGAGTTTTTCAAGATTCTAGCTACAAAATAACTTAAACAGGCAAAAACAGTAAAATAGAGCAATTCTGGTGCATAAAATTCCTGTACAATTGGCGCATGAGATTCCTGCACGAATTGGCGCATGAGATTTCTGCATGAATCGGCGCATGAGATTCCTGTATGAATCGACGCATAAGATTTCTGCACGAATCGGCGCATGGAATTCCTGCACGAATCGGCGCATGGGATTCCTGCACGAATCGGCGCATGAGATTCCTGTACGAATCGGCGCATGGGATTCCTGCACGAATCGGCGCATGAGATTCCTGTACGAATCGGCGCATGCAATTCCTGCACGAATCGGCGCATGAGATTCCTGCACCAATCGGCGCATGGGATTCCTGCACGAATCGGCACATGAGATTCCCGCACCAATTGGCGCATGGGATGCGTTGCCGGCACTTCACAGCGCATGGCCTCCCGGCGCATGGCCTCCCGGGCGCATGGGGGTCATCGTCCCCAAACAACAAGTTCAGCCATGAAAGTTTCGAAAACTTGCCATGGCCATAACTTCCTCATCTGAAGTCGAAATCAAGCGAAACAAAAGCCAAAACTGAATGAAATTGAATTCTCTACATCATAAAACCATTAGTTTTCGAAAACAACCAAGTTTGATAGATCAAAACCATGGAAATCCATAAAACCTTAGTTCTAGAAACTTAGATCTACACCAAACTGTTTGCCATTAAAATTGTTTGATTGAAAACTTTAATACAAACAGAACAGTGTTACAAATGTAGGACTTAGATGTAGTCCTAGGAGTACACTTTTGTTTAAGCTGGGTCCTTAGTGCCAATGGAGCGAGTGGTAATGCGTTGACTTCGTTGACCGGCTGACGACGGTTATCGGTTCTCTGAAGGTGTGGATTGCTCTGGGTGCTGGAGCTTGCTGAGAGGAGGAAGACGTTGAGTGTCTGTATCTGCCTCTCTGGTGATTCCTCGTATGTTCGTTGTGGATTCTGTCTGTTGTCCGTGGGTGAGAAGGAAATGATCCCTCTATTTATAGTTTTGCAGGCTGGCTGCTCATGCGCGCATGTAGGATGCGTCGGTGTGTGGGGACGCCACGTGGAAGTTGCTGATGGGGGCGCACGGATGATGTGCCCTGATTGGGAGGTTGAACTCTTCATACTGCTGTTGTGAGCCGGCACGTAGCAGAGAAGAAGATCTTTCTGTTGCTGAAATCTTGGACGAGTTGAGTCAAAGGACACGTGTCATCGACCCATGGCTCGAAGATCTCGGATTTGGGGGGGGGCAGTGATCTGGTGAGCTGCGCCTTGGATCTGGACGCAGGAGGAGACTGCGGCTCATAACCTTTAGGAGTTATAAACCATTTAGGGCGCATGGCTTTTGAGGCGCATACAAGTAACCTTCCTTCTGTCTTTTGGGATCAGAGATCAGTCTGGGGTGCATGGCTTTTGAAGCGCATGCAAAGCTTCAACTGGAGACTCTTCTTCTGTCTTAGGGATCAGTGAAGGGTCTGAGGCGCATGGCTTTTGAGGTGCATGCTGGTTTGGACGCATGGCTGTAGAGGCACATGCGGATGGCCACGTGGCAGTAGCCGTCGAAATAAAGTCATGATGATGCTGACGTTGCCGACGCTTCGTTCTCTGAAAAAGCTGTCAACTGTTGAGACTTTGGGAAGCGTGCTGCCAACTCTGGTGTCAGTTCAGCATTTAATGTTTGTGATGTTCGATGGACAGCTGAGTGGGCACATTGGTTGGTGTTCCACTCGGCATGGAGATGTGAGGGAGGGCGCATCCTCTGTGATGCACCGGGTACTGTAGGGCGCATCTTTGTGATGCGCATGATGCTGGAGGGTGCATCCGTGTGATGTACTGTTTGGATGGCGCATCCGACATGTCTTCTAATGACGCGGCTGTCTCGCTCCTCGAGTGCTATAAATAGCCGTTTGGCTGAATTCGAGGCGTCCGGTTCATCCATTTAATGCAAATTCATAGCGCAGAATTCGGAGAGTTATCCACTTAGCGCGTGGGTTTGATTTACCCGGCCTATAAATAGTGGCATGGAGAGAAGGTTTGCTCCTCATTCCCTCACGTAATTCCAATATGAACTTGGATATGCGGGTGCATTCTGTTGACGAAGTGCTCCCGAGGGTGAAGATGAGACGTCGTGTTGTCTTCGATGCACTTGAAGGTGACTGTTACATCCAAAAGACGGAGTCGAGGGCTTCTGAGGCAGGCGGAAGGTGCCTGTTGCATCCAAAGATAAGGATGTTCGGGCCTCGTCTCCGTTATTCCGGAAGAGCCGTAGATCGGAATGGCGGTGCTAGGATCTCTCTTCCTTCAAAGTGGGTGCCGCCCACTTTGATTGTGTTGAAAGCTCCTTGTGCCATGATTTCGATTACGGTCTTCCTTGGTCTTTGGAGGCTCTTTCGAAGCCTCCCCTGGCCACAGCATTTGCGGTGCTCTTCTCTCCCTTGGTTCCAGCCAGAGGGTTAAATGCTTTGCTTGGCGAAGCACTTATCAGTCGAGCCTGGCTGGAAGAGCGGCACATAACTGGGCTGCTGAAGGGATGCACATAACTGAGCTGGATGCACATAACTGAGCTGCTGAAGAGATGGTAGGATACGCCTGGCTGGAAGCGCATGACATCTGCTGCGCCTGGCTGACAGCGCATGGTGACTGCTGCGCCTATCGGAAGGTGCATAGTGGTTGCTGCGCCTATCTGGAAGGCGCATGGTGGTTGCTGTGCCTATCTGGAAGGCGCATGGTGGCTGTTGGCTGTAGATTTAGGATCCTTCCTTTGTAGAAATTCTTCTTTGTACAACTTTTTCTAGACATGTAATGGACTTTTATATATATAAATAAAAAGTCCTTCTTCGGATGTCCATGGCTTATTTGATTCGCTGTCTGAGTTCTGGCGCATATAATACCTGGCGCATGGGCTTTCTGGTTGTGAAATTCCATGCTTCTACAAGACCCCCTTCAAAGTTTTCAAAACTTTTGAATAAGTTTTGGAATACTTTGAATAAGAAGCATGGAGGTCAGGGCGCATGATTTTTGGGCGCATGCTTGTTCGGGCGCATGCTCCTTTCAGTTGATGATGATGACGCCTTGGTAACCCAAAAGATTAATGATGATCTTTTGGTTGTATTTGTTGTTATCTCCTCACGGAATCCGAAGCGACGGCTGAGATTACACGTCATCGGTTCACGCGTGCGACCAAGCCCTATAAATAGGTAAGGGTTGGAGAGAGAGAGAGTTCATCTGCTCTGTGCCTTTGCTTTCTTTAGAGTTTTTTCTTCAAAACCCTAACTTTTTCTTCTCTGAGAGAATGGCTCCCAAGACTCCTCGCGGTGGTGCCGGCAAGGGGAAGGAGAAAGCGAAGGAGCCTGCGGAAGTTGTAACGGCTGACGTTCCCCGACGGCCTGTCGAAGTTCGGCCAGAGGTGGTCGGTAAGTCTCGTTTTTCCGTACACCAACGCACATAGACCTTGGGTCTTTAATGATGTGCCGCAGTCTTTGTTCGCCGACGTACATGGGTTTAGGCCCTGATGATGCGCCGAGGCTGCTGACACGCATGGGCTAAAACCCAGATGATGCGCCGAGGCTGCTGACGCGCATGGGCTTAAACCCTGATGATGCGTTGAAGCTCTTCTTATTGCTTCTAACATTTTTCTGATCTTTGCTAGTGTCGGTAGCAATCCCGCCTTTGAATGAAGTGTTCTTGGAGGCTGTCTTCAACCAGATGGGAGTAGAGTATGATGAGGAAGTGATAAACCACGCTCAAGAGGTTCTTATGCTGGATCAGCCTCCCGAGAGAATGACCCAAATCCGTGAGCAACAGTATGGGTTCCTCAAACGGATGATGGAACGTGGTGTTTTAAAATCTTCCACATCTGATAAATTGACCTTCTTGAAGCCTGAGTTCCTATTCGGAGACCGTCTCACTTCTACTGATGCGACGGTGTTGAAGGTCAAGGAGGACTGGTTCTTTACAGCGAATGGGGTGTATATGACTGTCAAGCAACTTGAACGTCAATGGCCTTTGACATCCTTCTGTCGCCTTGTTTTCCAGAGGAGGATGTCTTGGGATCTTACCCCTTCTCATGGGGGAGCAGTGACTAGCGTCATCCAAATTGATTCTACTTTCGACCAAAGGAATACTTTGACCGCCACACGGTCTGGGTCTTCTTTCACCTGGCGGACTCTACGCCCCGGGAGCCTCTACAGTGACGTACCCATTGATACGTTTGCTTATAGTGCTTTGACCTTTACACATCGTATGCTTTTGATGGAACGCTCATACCCGAAAGGAGATTTTCGGGTAGAGGGTTGGTGCCATTACGTTTCCAGGTGGGATAAACTGACACTCTGGATCTTGTCACAGTTTCGGACCGAGCTTCGAGAGATTGGGTTGACTGCCGCGATCCGTGCTACCCAGGCGGGTGTTGATCTCAACAGGCACATGTTCTTCGCCCTACTGGAGATGTTTGATGTCCATACCGGGACCTTTTTTACTCCGGTGGGGGAATTAGGGTTCGCACTTCATGAGATGTACGAGGTGTCAAAACTCCCCTAGGGGTCGGAACCCTATGAAGAGTACTTTTCCGCCAACGAGGAACTTCAAGTCCTGGGGGACAGGGCTGAGGAGATGACGGCCGCCTTCAAGGAAGTGGCGAGTCATCATTACTATATGCAGAGACGGGATAGGAACGGGACGCAGCCTCATGTGACCGCTTGGAGAGATTATGTCTTTAGACAAGACAAGGAGAATCCCTCACAATTTTCCACTCCACCGGCGCTCTCTCGTAGCGAAGTATTGTCCAAAATGAGCAGGTTAGGGGAGAAAAATCCCCGAGGAAGTGAGGACCAGCAGTCAGATGCACGCTCCTACAGCTGCTTCTGGCATCTTGCTTATCGGATGTCACCCAAGGTGGTATTGGCGTCCTACCTGATGATATGGCTCCGGGATTGCGTGTTCGCGGGCGGATCCGGTGCCGTAGAGAGGGTAACCCGAAACTTAATCCTGCCAGCCGTGAAGCTGGTCTTCGGCCGGCGTTTGGCTCTTCTCCCCGCAATGGTATGTAACCTGCAGCGAGGTTTGAGAGAGTTTGCTGGAAATGTGATTCATGACAGAGGTCGAAACAATAACTTTCTGCGCGCCGAACTGCCGTTTCACTATTTGATGGGATGGCTGATTTTACATCATCCCAGTGTGATGAGTCCAGGCTCGGAAGAAGATTATAAGGCTGGAGATGCACTCCTTCGCCGTTTCAATCGGAGGAGCTGGTCACATACTGGTGTCCCTGTTTGTAGAAAGGTTTTATCCCGTCTTCAGGGTTGGGAAATTACCAAAGTTGGTCCAATCTACTTAGGCTTTGAGGCCAACGAAGATCTAAGGGATCTGGGCGAAGGTACAACCACTCTGCCTCAGTGGGGATTCCGCTGGTTGCAGAGTATCCGGCCGTCTCATCTGGTATACAGGAACAGGAATCAGTGCTACCTGGAACTATATTTGCCAAGCCGCTTTGCGCGGTAATTTGGTTATGCCCAGATGATGTTAGATAACCCCAGTACTTCTCTGGGGTATATTGGAAGTTTGTTGGATGGTGCACGAGCATGGCATTACTATAATGCCGGATGTACCGGAGCTCGTTTTACGTTGCCCGTCCCAGATCCGCGGCCGCCCATTCTTTACTCAGCCGCCAAATTTTACTGTGCTATGGCTGCTGCGCCCTCCGGATATGACAGGGAGACCAGTCTTATTGCAGGCACCCAGTTAGCGATGACCGGGAACGTACCGGTGAAGGCCCGATCGCATCGTCCGTCAGGGATAGGTCACCGGAGTGCCCCTTCCGCCTCTCAAGCAGAACCCTCGGGCGATCGATCAAAGCGATGTGCAGACGAAGGGATTGAATCTCCTGTACTGAAGAAGCAGAAGAAGGCGTCGTCACCGACGGCGTCATCGGATTCAACGTCCGCAGAGGTAAAGACGTCCCACATAATCTGATTTTGGTTTCGCTATTTACGAGGCTTCATCTTCTCTTGTAGGAACCGTTAAAAAGAAAACCTCCACCCCAAAGTCAGGTGGGAACAGGCGAGAAGGGACGGCGGGCTCGTCTGAAGTGCGTATCCCGTCGACCATGATGTCTCCCATGGAGGAAGATCCGAAGGATGCTGTTGACGTAGAGATTCCGGTATCCCCGGATTATGTCAGGAGGGAAACTGAGACAAGCACGCCGTTTCCTGGTGGTGAAGAGGAATAGAGTTCGTCGCCTTCTGATGACGTTGCTCCAGAGCTGCAAGAGCCTGTTGCGGAGGCAACAGAAGTAGTTGAGACAGAGGAGAGGGTTGAATCCCCTCTTTATGATGAGGGGAGGTCGGCCGCATCATTGTCGAGTCCTACCCCGGCTTCAACCATGGAAGTTGAGGCGGCTACCACTCAGGAGGTAGCGACAGATTCTGTCCCAGTTGAGGGACCCGATGATGAGAGCCGTCTGTCAATGAAGACTGCTGCGACGGGTCAAGGGACAAGTGACAATCTCCCTATTCTGCCAAGGGAGGTACCAACCGTTGGGAGGACATTGGGGATAGAAGAGGTGGCTGTTGACGTCGGAGGTTCTTCCGGGCTTGAGAAGGGTAAGGGTGTAGAACCCTCTGTAGCTCCTTCTACTTGGGGGACCATCTCGACGCCTGTGCCAGCTCCTTCTGTTGCTTCGGCTCCTCGGGCTGGAAGTCCAGCCCCTGTTGATGAAGAGCCCATTGATGCCGAGGTTCAAGCCTCGCTGGTTGAAGTTGGCGGATCTTCTTCCGGTCCGCAAACTGTAGTAGCTCCTCCAACTCCCGCGATGACGCCGCAGGTCCTGGCGGATGCAGACGAGTATGTGAAATTCCTCGTCGAGGGGGTATACAAAATGCTGCAGAAGGATGTATCTGCTGTGATGAATGCCAATGGGAGTTTTGCGACGGCAAAAGCTCTGGCAATGCCCTGCATCGAGCTGATTCGTATTCACCAAGGCCACGACCATATGGCCGAAATTTTGGAGGCTTCGGTGATTGAGCTGGATGAGCGGCTCGCGGAACTTCAACGCATCCAGCGAAACGACCTCTCTGTCCTGATAGATGCGAAAAAGGGGAAGCTGATTGCTGAGATCGAGTCTTCATACCAGACCACCGTAGGCGTTTGGGAGCGCGAGGTGGCTGAGACTGAGGCTGCGGTAGAACAGTTGTCTCGGTCCATGAAGACGACGGTGGAAACTCGAGCTGCATTGTAAGCTAATATCGCGGATATCGATACCCAGATGCGCCGCCTTGAAGACCAACGGGCCCGACTCCAGTTAGAGGTCGAGCGTGTCCGGGCTGAACATGCAGCATTTAAGAAGGATGAGGCGACCTTTACTCAGCGGACTCTGGCCTTGGCGCAGTGACGACAACAGCTTGATGAGAAGCGTGCAAGTGATACTTCCGCTGGGGCCATTGATTTGATGCACCGAGAAGCAGAGCGACGAGTCCTGGCGACGGTGGAGGCCCGTGCAGTCGACTTAAAGCTTCGAGTCAGGGAGCTCTCAGCCCATCCTGGGGAGATTCAGGGACAATAGTTTTTCCCTTTTTCTTTTGTGTTCTTTTGCAACCCTTACTGGGGGGATGATGTAGTTTCTTGTACTCCTTTTTCAGAAGAATAAAGAAGTCTACAACTCTTTTTTTTTTGTGATGTGTTTATCTTTTGTTGTCATGAACTTGATGATTTGTGTGGACCTATTATCTTTTGCGCACCTTGGTTTTCAGGTACAGATAATAAGTTTGAAGGAACCATTATGTTTGCTCAGAGGTAATGTGGACATGGCAATCATTGGGTTCGAAATGATAGAATCTCCCTACTCAGAGGTATTATGGACGTGGTAGGAATGATCTTGGGGGATACGCTGAACAACTCAGAGGTTATATGGACGTGGAAGTTATGCAATCAATATACAATAACGCAGGGGTTGTTTGTACAAGATGTTTACTCAGAGGTAATGGGGACGTGGTAAACATGAAGGGTAGCGTAGGCTTACGAAGTGTAAGATTCTGCTTTGTAGGGTGTAGAGAGACAACTCAGAGGTAATATGGACGTGGTTATCTTTCTACTGGAAGATGCAACGGAACAGCTGGGTTTCGGAGGCGTATGAGTTTGTGAAAAGAGGTTGTTTGGGGAAGTACATGTCTGGAGGATGTCAAGAATAGTACTTCTTTAGGAACTTGCCGTTGATGGGCATCATGAACAAGTCCCCATTGGGTTTGGCGAGGCGGTAAGCACCGTTTGAGTATACCATCTCTAAGATGAAAGGTCCTTCCCACTTGGGCTCGAACTTTCCTGGTGTCTTGTGGGTCAAAACCATTGGTCTTCTGACTGCTAAAACCAGGTCGCCAACTTGAAAAGTCCTCTTTTTGACCTTTCTGTTGAAAGCCTGTGATATACGGGCTTGGTAGACCTCGATGCGTTGCTGAGCTAAGAGACGCTTTTCGTCAAGTGCCTCCAGTTCCCGCAGACGACGACGTTGATTGTCCTCTTCTGTGAGTTCGTTTGTGATTGCTACGCGGAGCGAAGGTATCTGTATCTCGAGAGGCAGTACTGCTTCGCTCCCGTAGACCAGGGAGAATGGAGTGTTGCCTGTTGGGGTCCGTACCGTTGTACGGTAGGCCCAAAGGCATTCGCCAAGCTTTTCGTCCCAGTCGCGTTTGTTGGATGACACGACCTTTTTGAGCAGCCTAACGATAGTTTTATTGAATGCCTCAGCTAATCCGTTTGCTGCCGGATTGTAGGCGGTTGAGGCCACGTTCTGAATGCGATTCTTGTCATAGAACCTGCTGAAAATATGGCTGATAAACTGAGGACCATTGTCATGGATGATCCGCCGGGGTACCCCGAAACGGTAAATGACATAGTGTTTGATAAAGCTGACCACCCTGGAGCTTTTTACTTCTGCTAGTGGAACTGCTTCCGCCCATTTGGAGAAGTAATCGGAAATGGCCAGGATGAAACGGTGTCCTCTCGATGAAGGAGGGGTGATTGGCCCTACGATGTCCATGCCCCAGGCTTCGAAGGGCCAGGAGGCGACTGTAGGATGTAGCGGCTCCGATGGTGTATGTATGAAGTCTGCATAAAGTTGGCACGCGTGGCACTTCTTGGCATATTCGACAGCATCGGCAACCATAGTTGGCCAGTAGTAGCCCATACGTCGCAGTCGATCTTGCAACTTAGGACCGGGTTGATGAGCTCCACAAGTTCCGTCATGAGCTTCTTGAAGAGCTTCGGCTGCTTCTTCGTTGGACAGGCATCGAAGGAGGAGCCCATCGAAGGAGCGTCGGTACAACGTTTTGGTAGCCGTATCGTAGTAGAATCGAAGAGAGCGTCTCCTGACTGAGACGGCTTCCTTCGGGTCCTCTGGAAGGATTCCGTAGACAGCGAAGTCGATGAACGGGAACCTCCAGTCTCGGACATTAACCCCAGTGTTCGTCGGTATGGCGTGGGCTACTTGCAAGCACAGGTTGTTTCTGGGACAAATCAGGTCTCGGCCAGTCACCGTGACATAGTGTTGAGTCCCAAGGGGCACTGCCAATGAGGCTACGAGGCCAGCCAGAGCATCGGCCTCCAAGTTTTGTAAACGGGGGACATGTTCGATGAAGAACCCGGTGAAGGTTGAAATGATGTTCAACGCGACTTCATAATAAGGGATTAAGTCTTCATGGCGAACTTCGTATTGTCCCCGAACCTGGTTTACGACGAGTTTTGAGTCGCCGTAAGCTTCCAGATGGTCGACCCCCAGCTGTTGTGCGAGCTGGAGTCCCATGACGAGTGCGTTGTACTCGGCAACGTTGTTGGAGCACGGTTTCGAAAGAGAGTACGCACGTTGGATGACCAGCTGATCGGGGGAGACTAAGACTACCCCCACTCCTGCGATGATTTGGCCTTTGGGGCCCGTTCTCGAAGCGCCGTCGAAGAACATCCGCCAAACGGAACTTCCTTCGGTGACGTTGGATTGTTGGACCTCATCCGGGATATCTTCATAGAGTTTTGAGGATTCTGGGATAGGGTGTGCAGCTAAAAAGTCAGCCAGAGCTTGACCCTTAACAGCTTTTTGGGGCACAAACACCACGTTGTACGGTGTTAGCAAGATCGCCCATGTAGCCAGCCGGGAGTTCAATGATCCTGGCTTCGTCATGAGGACTCTGAGCGGGTTGACTCGGGAAATGACATGAATTGTCTGACCCGAGACATAATGACGAGTCTTCTGGATGGCAAACACCAAAGCCAAGCACTCCTTTTCGACGGGGTTGTACCGGTGTTCGGCCCCGATGAGTGTTCGACTGAGGTAGTAGATTGCTTGCTCGTAGCCTGTATCGTTATTTTGAGCTAGCAGAGTGCCAAGAGAATGATCCATGGCACGGACGTAGAGGAGAAATAGTTTGTCGGTGACTGGCGCTACCAGGACTAGTGGGCTCGTCAAGTAGGCTTTGATGTCGTCGAAAGCCTTCTAGCACTCCTCTGTCCAGACATAAGAGACTCCCTTCTTCATGAGCTGAGTGAAGGGTTGACACTTACTGGAAAGGTTTGCTATGAACCTCCGGATATATGCCAGACGTCCCTGTAGGCCTCGAAGTTCTCGAAGGTTCTTCGGAGGGTCTATGTTGAGGATGGCTTTGGTCTTTTCAGGATCAACATGAATGCCTTTCGCTGTGATGACGAAGCCCAAGAACTTGCCGCTAGAAACCCCCAGAAAGGATTTAGCGGGGTTCATTTTGAGTTGATGCGCCCGCATGAGATCGAAGACCGTCTTCCGGTCCTGTAGGTGATCTCTTTTGAGGTGGCTTTTGACTGCGATGTCGTCAACATAGCATTCGACTGTCTTGCGAAGATGTTGACGGAAGATGGTGCTCATAGCTCGCTGGTATGTCGCACCGGCGTTCTTCAAGTCGAAGGGCATTACTGTGTAGCAGAAAACACCCTTTGGAGTCCTGAATGACGTGTGTTTTGCGTCATCGGGGAACATCTTGATTTGATTGTAGCCTGAATACCCGTCTATGAAGGACATGCGCTCAAAGCCACATGTGTTGTCGATCATCACATCAGTGATTGGAAGCGGGAATTCGTCCTTCGGGCAAGCAGAGTTGAGATCCCTGAAGTCGATACAGACTCGTATCTTCCCGTTCTTCTTGGTGACAGGAACGATGTTGGCTACCCAATCCGGGTGTTGTTCCTCACGGATGAAGCCGCTAGTCAAGAGTTTGTCTACCTCCTGATCGATGGCATTCATGATGTCCGGACGGAAGCATCGCTGCTGTTGTTTGATAGGTTTGGCATCAGGTAAGATGTTCAACCTATACATTGCGATCTATGGATCGAGTCCCGGCATGTCTTCATAGCTCCAGGCGAAGACGTCGATATACTCTTTAGCCAGTTGGATTAAAGATTCTCGATCTTCTCCTTCCAGGCTTTTACTGATGAAGATGGGCTTGGAAGAAGACCCCTCCCCGAGGTCGATCTGCTCGACTTCGTTTTCGGTGGGAGGTTCACGAAGCTCAAAACGAGATTCCCATTGTTCACCTAGGCGTTGGGCCCAGGGTTCTTCTTCGAAGGGTTCTGGCGCTTGGTCTTCGCCTTCACCTCTTTGAGGTTGTGCTGACGTCATGTTAGCTGACAGCACTTTCCTGAAGACTGATCCGATACTGGTATCGGAATCCCAAGTCGATGCTTCGGACGAATGGGAATGTTCTATGTCTTCAGAATCTGAACTCTCTGGGGTTGATGGCGGCGTGACATAGCCTAACCCTCGTCCAGTCCGATTATAATAGTCCTGTGGCTTTCCATTGGACATCGAAAGCCGGACAGGGAGATGCCGACCCTTGCCGTAGTTTAAGCCTTTGTTGCTTTTCAGGTCGTAGCCCATCTTTTGGATGATGTGCTTTGTCGCATCCGTGTACCGATAGACTTGTACTCTGCCGGTATCAGGTTCGGGCTCGATTGACGGGAGGTCCCGATGACGCTCGACTTTGCCCGAGATGATGGTGCCTTGGTCTCGGCTCCGTGGAGGGACTATGAAGACTCCTTGAGACGGGACTATTCGATTATGGTAGACGGTCGTTATTTGTGTTTGCAACGACCGTAGAGCGTTGTCTAATGTATACATGGCATTCCAATGTGGAAGACAAGAATAATTAAAAGACACTCTATTATTGATAAAATACGATATCTTATCCCGTGGGATTACATTGTCAAAGGAGGGTGCCTCTACGTCAGCCGAGATATAATCACCAAGCTCCTCGTCTGTAAGAACTAGGGGCGGACTAGGAGAGTCCAACGCAGCTTTGGGGTCTGAGAGGGTTATATGAGCCTTCTTTGACACTTTGGATGACTGCGGCGGCTTGCCCTTGAGACGCACCTTGAGAGGCGCCTCAGTTGCGCCTCCGGTGAGTGGTGCCTTCCCTTGTAATTTTGCCACCAGGGGAGCCGATGTTTGAGGTAGCTTTCCCTTGAGGCGTATCTTCAGGGGTGCTTCGCGAGCCGGCGCTTTCTCTGATAGCTTGATGCTCATTGGAGGCGCCTTCTGGGGTGGTTTCCCCTTCAGTCGGATTTTCAAGGGGGCGTCGGGAGTCGTCTCAGGCTCCATGTTCGGCTCTGTTGCCGTCTCTGCCTCATCATCAGCGTCGTTGGCTTCCTCCTCGTCAATGGGCTTGTACAAATCGGAATCGGTGAAGTAGGCTTCAATTCCTTTGAAAGGATCGATGTCTGCGAACTCCGTCCGGATGACGCCATTGGTGGATACATACTTCATGCACTGGTGGAGCGTGGAGGGCACCACCATGTACTCATGCAGCCATGGTCGACCAAGCAAGATGTTGTAGTTGACCTCGGCATCTACTACATAACAAGTCACCTCAGTTTTGAGGCTGCCAATGTGACACTTCAGTCGGATCTTGCCCAATGGCTCGCTCTTGCTAGCATTGAAGCCACTGATGGTTGTATTGGAGGGCGCCAGCCGGTACATAGGGATCCCCAGCTTTGATAGCAGCGCCTTCGGAATGATGCTTAGGGAAGACCCAGGATCGATCTGAATCCGGCTCACCTTGACCGAGCCAATGTACCCTGTATAATACAGCGGTCGGTTATGTCGGTGATGCTTGAGCAGCATGTCTTGTTGGGTGAAAGTTATATTTGGGATAACTTCATCCGCACAATGACAGTGCGCACAAGTAGTTGGGAGGTCTTCAGGCTGCTTGACCTGACTAAGAAAGTATTCAGCGTCCTTCAGAGCTTCGCAGAGAGCTTCTCGGGAATCTTTAGAAAGACGTAGGAGCTCGAACAAAGACAGGCACGCAGGTGTACTGGCTAATTGTGCCAGAATGTCGAAGTTGTGAGGCTTGGACAGCCCCGAAGCATTCTCCTTCCGTAGAAGTCTGTCAAAACGGGCCTCCACCTGCTTCTGCTTATTGGCTGCTGAGGGCTTAGATGGACCCTCTTCAGGGATGGTGCTAGGAGGCACCACCTCGGCGACGGCTTCGCCGGATTGGGAGCTCTGTTGTGCACGGGTTTGCACTGGAAGTGCCTCTTCTGTTGAAGAAGAGATTGTACGACAAGACTTGATCTTCCTGCTTTTTGATTTGGAGGTAGGGCGTACCTCCGATTGAGTCACCTCGGAGACGAGGTCGGGGTGAACCCAAAGGACCTCTCCTCGAGATGTGGTGAGCGGGATGAGTCCACTCACAATGTCACGAGTAGGTGGTAAGTTTACCACCTCCATTGTCGCCTTAAGGATGGGGATGACGCCATCTTGTGTGGTAGTTGGCGGCAAGGTGCCAAACTGAAGCGAAACCAGATTGGCCGACACCGTCTTCTCTTTATAGTCGACGGAGATTACATCCGCATTGATCATGCGCTGGATGTAATTCTTGAGGACGTAGCAGTCCTTGGTCGGGTGTCCGACAAACCGATGGTAGTGGCAGTACCTTGGGTTGTCCACTTTCCCAACTTCATCGGGCCGCTTTGGGTCCGGTAGCTTGATCTTGTCACCCTGCTTCAGTATCTCGAAAAGTTGCAGGGTGTCGTCATCATTGAATGAATAAACCTCCTTGGGTCTCGGTGCCAGTGGAGGCTTCTGAGTAGGCGCAGATGCGCCTTTTGAGGCATTAACAGTCAATGCCTGTTTCCCCTTTGATTCTCGTCCGGAGCTGTTAGCTGCGGACTTTTTCCCCTTATCCTCAAAGGCGGGGAAGCTGACACCCAGAAGACGTGCATTGGCCGCCTTCTTTTCTGCAGCTTCAGCTTCGATGATCAGGGAGCTCCAGTCAGGAGGGGGAGTAGAGTTGAGCCAGAGCTTTACTGCAGGCAACATGTTCATGCTGCAAGCGGAGAGGAGCGCATGTTCTGGCATGCCTGGAGGTAGCCTGAAGCAAGCCTGTCGGAAACGTTCGATGAACGCCCGAACCGTTTCCTTCTCCTTCTGACGTATCTCTATGAGAGACGCCATCGTCATGTCCTTCCCACCGTCGTAGAAGCGGTCGAGGAAGAGGCGCGTCAGGTCGTCGAAGGACGATATGGAATTGTCGGGGAGGCTGCAGTACCAGTCATACGCCACTCCTTTCAGGGCCCCGACAAAGATACTGGTGAGGAGCGCGTCCTCCTTCGGAAGATGCCCTGTCTGTGACTGGAAGTACGTCAGGTACCGTCGCGGAGAGTCCTTCCCGTCGTATGGGGTGAGTGTTTATGGTTTATACTTTGGGGGATAAACCACCTTGTTCCACTCGAGGGGATAAGGCTGGGGAATGCCCATCTTCTGGCGTTCCTCTTGGCTGTTCTTGGACTCGAAGTGCTCCCGCAGGTCTTTGATCATTTCGACCACATCCTCCGTAGAGCTAGGAGTCGGGGAAGGAGGTACCATCTGGATTGGAGCGTTTGAGGGCTCCGAGGTCCGAGGTGCTTCTGTATCCGAGGGCGCCCGTTGGAGGGGCACACTCGACTCCCCATTAGCTTCTGGGTTAGGACCAGTTGAAGGTGTCCTGATCAAGGTCGACCGCATCTCAAATACTGCTTGAGTCAGTGCTTGCATAGAGGCAGAGAGGGTTTTGAGACCTTCCTCTAATTAGTCTATACGCTGGACTATGTCCTGTGACGTTGCATCAGACTCGACATCATCTCCAGCCATATACACTGTCCTGACACGGCCAGGAGTGGATGGATGGGTTGAGGCTTCGCTTTCGGCCTCACTCTCATGCGGGAGAGTTACTTCTCCTGGTGTTTGGCCACCCCCAGCCGCATTCTGGAGTTCATCTTCAATAGGTGCATCTGCAAGGGTCTGCTTGCCCTCAGCTCCGTCTTGAAGGACCTCTTCGTTTCCAGAACTACCCCCGGCAGTGTCCTGGAGGACATCCTCATTTTGAGGGGTTTCAGGGAGAGTAATCTCGCCTTGATGATGAAGATCCGCCGTAGCTGTGCTTTGGACATCTTCGTCTTCGGAAGGAGGCTCAACAAGGGTCTGGCTACCCCCAGCTTCCTCCAAGGACTTCTTCCTCGACCGAGTGCCTTCAAATACTCCAGAGGTCGAGACAGCTGCCTTGGTTTTCTTCGGCTGGCTTTTGGATGAAGACGAGGAATTGGCAGTCGTCTTCCGGATTGATGAGGAGTTGGAGACCACGTTGCATGAAGCGACCTTTGGCTCCTCATCAGCTGACACCTTCGCCCCAAGGCGACGTCGGAGAGGTGTCGATGATTGTAGTCGTTGGAAGACCGACTGTCTTGGTGGAACTGCCATCTTGCAACAGCAGTTGATGGTGACCACCGCACAAGTATGCCCCGTAAGAGGCGCATCGTGCTTGTTGGTCGACTCTCCTGACCGGCGCTTGTGAGTGATCACATTGCGCAGGTCGTTGGAGGAGAGTGGAGCCTTCACACCCCCTTCAGACGTATGGCAAGGCAAAACGCCGGGGTGGTCAGGTGAGTGCTGCGCCCCTGATCTAATACCAAACAGGCATCACGATCAGTAGTGGGGGAACCACAACATTTGAAGTGACTTGAACGGACCTCAAACGCACAACCAGAGGAGGCGCGGGAGTTCAAGACCACTGACTTTGCCTCTCTCGACTTGGTTGTGCACGCAGTAGATGCGCCCAGGCGAGATGAGGGCTTTGAAGATCGACTCGTTGTTGGTGTAGAAGCACTTGAGTCAACCTTGTACAGCTTGCCATCGGCAGCGCACGTGATGACGAGCGCGTGCCTCTGGCCGACTGCTGGCATAGCACGTTTGTGGTGCATGGCCCGTGCCGTCTTGGATTTCTTCGTACCAGCCCGCTGGGGCGCATAGTACTCAGCATCCAAATTCTCCTTGCCATTACAGCGAGTGAGTCTGTCAAAGACAGAGGCTTTTTGTGGCGCATCAGAAGTGATGCGCGGGACATTGGCTGCGCCCCTGCTCCGTCGACGTATCTTCCTCGCCTGAGAGGGAGATAGCTGGGGAACGTGGTCGGCCGCACGCTTCCCCAAGAGATGCGCTGCATCGGAGGGCGCACCTTGGTTGCTGAGAACGTCAGCAGGAAGGGAAGGCTGGATTGCTGCATCCCCTTCAGTGGTGGCGCCCGAGGTGTCGACTTTGCGCACCCAGGCCGTGCGGATCTTCTTCGGCTTTGGTAGCCGCTTCGAAGGACTCGCACTTCCTTCAGAAATGAACTCCTCGTACGCCTGTTGATTGAGGCGCACGACCAGCGTCTTGTGGGATGAGCCCACCTTCACATCGTCGACCTGTGATACGACTTTCTCGGAAGAGGAGAAAGAAGTCCCCAGCAGAGTCGCCAGCTTGTTTGCCATTAAAATTGTTTGATTGAAAACTTTAATACAAACAGAACAGTGTTACAAATGTAGGACTTAGATGTAGTCCTAGGAGTACACTTTTGTTTAAGCTGGGTCCTTAGTGCCAATGGAGCGAGTGGTAATGCGTTGACTCCGTTGACCGGCTGACGACGGTTATCGGTTCTCTGAAGGTGTGGATTGCTCTGGGTGCTGGAGCTTGCTGAGAGGAGAAAGACGTTGAGTGTCTGTATCTGCCTCTTTGGTGATTCCTCGTATGTTCGTTGTGGATTCTGTCTGTTGTCCGTGGGTGAGAAGGAAATGATCCCTCTATTTATAGTTTTGCAGGCTGGCTGCTCATGCGCGCATGTAGGATGCGCCGGTGTGTGGGGACGCTACATGGAAGTTGCTGATGGGGGCGCACGGATGATGTGCCCTGATTGGGAGGTTGAACTCTTCATACTGCTGTTGTGAGCCGGCACGTAGCAGAGGAGAAGATCTTTCTGTTGCTGAAATCTAGGACGAGTTGAGTCAAAGGACACGTGTCATCGACCCATGGCTCGAAGATCTCGGATTTGGGGGGGCAGTGATCTGGTGAGCTGCGCCTTGGATCTGGGCGCAGGAGGATACTGTTGCTCATAACCTTTAGGAGTTATAAACCATTTAGGGCGCATGGCTTTTGAGGCGCATGCAAGTAACCTTCCTTCTGTCTTTTGGGATCAGAGATCAGTCTGGGGCGCATGGCTTTTGAAGCGCATGTAAAGATTCAACTGGAGACTCTTCTTCTGTCTTAGGGATCAGTGAAGGGTCTGAGGTGCATGGCTTTTGAGGCGTATGCTGGTTTGGACGCATGGCTGTAGAGGCGCATGCGGATGGCCACGTGGCAGTAGCCGTCGGAATAAAGTCATGATGATGCTGACGTTGCCGACGCTTCGTTCTCTGAAAAAGCTGTCAACTGTTCAGACTTTGGGAAGCGTGCTGCCAACTCTGGTGTCAGTTCAGCATTTAATGTTTGTGATGTTCGATGGACAGCTGAGTGGGCACATTGGTTGGTGTTCCACTCGGCATGGAGATGTGAGGGAGGGCGCATCCTCTGTGATGCGCCGGGTACTGTAGGGCACGTCTGTGTGATGCGCCTGATGCTGGAGGGCGCGTCCGTGTGATGCACTGTTTGGCTGGCGCATCCGACATGTCTTCTAATGACGCGGCTGTCTCGCTCCTCGAGTGCTATAAATAGCCGTTTGGCTGAATTCGAGGCGTCCGGTTCATCCATTTAATATAAATTCATTGCACAGAATTCGGAGAGTCATCCACTTGGCACGTGTGTTTGATTTGCCCGATCTATAAATAGTGGCATGGAGAGAAGGTTTGCTCCTCATTCCCTCATATAATTCCAACATGAACTTGGATATGCGGGTGCATTCTGTTGACGAAGTGCTCACGAGGGTGAAGATGAGATGTCGTGTTGTCTTCGATGCACTTGAAGGTGACTGTTACATCCAAAAGACGGAGTCGAGGGCTTCTGAGGCAGGCGGAAGGTGCCTGTTGCATCCAAAGATAAGGATGTTCGGGCCTCGTCTCCGTTATTCCGGAAGAGCCGTAGATCGGAATGGCGGTGCTAGGCTCTCTCTTCCTTCAAAGTGGGTGCCGTCCACTTTGATTGTGTTGAAAGCTCCTTGTGCCATGATTTTGATCACGGTCTTCCTTAGTCTTTGGAGGCTCTTTCGAAGCCTCCCCTGGCCACAGCATTTGCGGTGCTCTTCTCTCCCTTGGTTCCAGCCAGAGG
The DNA here is from genome assembly GCA_029216955.1 of Iris pallida. NCBI lineage: Eukaryota > Viridiplantae > Streptophyta > Magnoliopsida > Asparagales > Iridaceae > Iris > Iris pallida. The sequence goes on along the minus strand of JANAVB010040419.1, from coordinate 14,172,896 downwards.
GTTAAATGCTTTGCATGGCGAAGCACTTATCAGGCGAGCCTGGCTGGAAGAGCGGCACATAACTGGGCTGCTGAAGGGATGCACATAACTGAGCTGGATGCACATAACTGAGCTGCTGAAGAGATGGTAGGATACGCCTGGCTGGAAGCGCATGACATCTGCTGCGCCTGGCTGACAGCGCATGGTGACTGCTGCGCCTATCGGAAGGCGCATGGTGGTTGCTGCGCCTATCTGGAAGGCGCATGGTGGTTGCTGTGCCTATCTGGAAGGTGCATGGTGGCTGTTGGCTGTAGATCTAGGATCCTTCCTTTGTCGAAATTCTCCTTTGTACAACCTTTTCTAGACATGTAATGGACTTTTATATATATAAATAAAAAGTCCTTCTTCGGATGTCCATGGCTTATTTGATTTGCTGTCTGAGTTCTGGCGCATATAATACCTGGCGCATGGGCTTTCTGGTTGTGAAATTCCATGCTTCTACACAAACTAGCCATTAAAATCAAAAACTCCAAGAACTAAACTTGTAGAGAATGAAGAGAAGAACAATATAGACAAATAATATCTAAGAAAAATTAAGAAATGAAAAATGCAAGAATCTCTCCATTTGGTGCAAGATGTACTTGCCTATTGGTTGGGAGGAAAAGAAATGAAAAGAGTGAATGAGGAGAGAGAGTGAGGAAGAGAATATATATATGGGTTGGGTTGACTCAAAGAAACCCCAAGCTTAAGCATGCTCTTAACCACATGACTAATGACATGTTAAATGCTACATGATACAACTAATTAAATAAAATCCTAACCACAACACGGTTCAGAAATCTTATCATCGAAACAGTGAACCACGCCTACAACCATACAAGGATAAGGGGTGGCACACTAATCCGCGACGAGATACTGTTCCATGCCATGGCTAGTTACAAACATGATGTATACAATAAAGATACAGGTGCCAGATACCATATACATGAAAAATCAAAAATTTACGTATTCCAGGAATGGGGAGTGACAACACCCGTGCGAACTGTTCAGGGGGGTTGGCTGCTTGATCGGGCTGGGGAGGATCCTGTACGGGCTGGGGCTAAACTACTGAGTTTGGATTGTTTGGGTTGGGCACTGTAGGGAATAAGTGGGCTGGGCTGATGAGCCTTGGCTGTGGCTGGGCTGGGCCCTGTCTCCTCTTTCTTATTCTTATTTAAGTATAATCATATATATATATCTTTGTATATATGATTATTTATATACATACATATATACATACATACATACATACATACATGCACATATATATGTAATTTTATATTTTATATAAATACACATACACATATATACTTATATATATTTTATATAAATACACACAAATGCATACGTAGATATATACACATATACATACACTAATATATATATTATTTATATATACATACATTTTCATTCACACATATATACTGTTTATATATGCATACATTCACATTCACACATATAATATTTATTTGACAATAAAATAATATAAAAACAATATTATTAAATAACAATCTCTATAAAATAATAAACTAATTAATCATTTGTAAAAAATTCTAATAATCACCATTTAAATCAATTACATAATAAATAAAATATTTCAAAATTTTGGGAAGGGAAGCTACAAATCTACCCACCTTAAAATAATTTTGTCCTCGAAATTCTAATTCGTAACTATTTTTAAAATTCAAAAAGAAAGTCTATCTTAACCTTAAACTCCTTAATTTTAATTCCTCGAAATAATTTATATCCTCCTTCTAGCCATTTTGTAACTATAAATTCTTGAGGACTTCTACCCACCTTTGGTCACACTACTCCTCAAAACTAAATTCTTAAAATCTTCTAATTGGTTGCTAACAATCCTAGTAACAGATATCTACAGCATATGGTATCTATAGTCCTCTCCTACCTATCAAGCAATCCAAAATTTTACAAGCAACCCATTTACACAGGTAGCTAAGAAGTTTTGGTGAATTCTCATAAGTATGACCTTCGTCTCTCTGCAATGGAAAGGACAGGAAGATAAGGCAGAACAATCAAGAGCAATTATGAAGTTTAAAGAGCGGTAGAGAATATACAATAATACAGATAGAAAGAGTATTTATGAACCCTATAGTCTTATTCGCTAGATTGGGCTACTCTATTCCAGTCACTTGCTAAGTCGAAGAACCTTTCATTTCTTAGAGAGGCTTGCAATCCGTGCAATACGGAAACTCCGTTCTCGAATTTCTAATCTAAACAAGATTCCAAAATAGAACGGAATTTGAGAAATCAAGATTATGATCTTTCCCGTGGTTATTTGAACACACGAGGAAGGGATATAGCTGCAATACAAGGTCAGATCGCAATTTCCTGGTAGGCAGAATAAGGGTTACGAATGACTTCGCATTCTATGAGGTAGAGACTACCTAATAGGTATATGGACCTATTACAAATAGTTTGGTTTTTCTAGTCCAATTATGGGGGTATGTACGGGTGGGTTTTATTGGGTCTTAATGGGTTCCCTGATTGGACATCAATCGTTGGTTGGATAAACCTTGGGTTTCAATTTATATGGACTAGACAAGATCCCAATGATAAAACTATTCCTACTAGATTAGGGTATTCTAGAATAGGTTTCTACCCAAGGGTTTGAGCTAGTTGCTAGTCAGGTTGGTTAGCTAAGTCCCTAAAGCTCAAAATGTGCCTTCAGTGACTTTGTGTTTAAGGAGCACATGAGACCTCAATTGGGTGGCACACTAGTAGCATGTGCATAGTGGGCTTCGAGTAGATCACAACCAAATATTGGGTCGAATGAGTTGGGTCAAGGTTGAGGCTCTAGTGGAAGTCGAAAATATACCGATACTATGGTAAGGGTTATAGCTAGTCCTTTAACCTGAAAGTCGTAGCACAAAAATAGAGTACAAGAGGATGAATTTGAGTGGGACAGGGTATACCTAGATGAAGATGGACTCGTCTAGATCTTACATATAAAATCTGTTGGAAGGTAACAGCTGGTCTCGTGCTCCGAATATTAATGGCACGGCCGGGGACACAAAAGGATCTAAATGAAAAGTGGGAGTCCATCGGGCACTAATTGTCATGCTAATGGATATTATTCTAATCAATTGGTAATCCTGGTATATCCTAGAATTGAGAAGGCTTACTGTCTACTCACCTTAGAGGCTAGGATATGGTGGCAAGGTTCCTGTCACAGGGCTGGCCGATGGTAGCTACACTTGCATATACAACTATCAGTTACGAGTTTCCGTCTTTCCAATCAGCGAAAGACAAAAACAATAAAGAGTTCAAGAGATGTCTCTGAATACAATTATGTGATTCAAAGGCGAATATATAATTCAAGAAGAATTGTCAAGCAATCGCAGATGAGATCCTGGATATCTCTATATCTCAGTCCACGTAGGGTAATTAAATGAAGGGCGACCAAATGTATCATGGTTGATCAAACCGTAATACAATGATTCTGATTAGACAATATGTTAGCGGGCGTCCCCAATAACCATATGTCCTGAATCAAGCTCGATAAGGGGGGAAGCTTGCAAAACTAGGCTGTAATAGCAGCATTGGTCAAGATAGTCAACATAAATATACGAGATTTTTGAAAGAAGAAAATAAGTAGTTTGGGTTTTGGAAAAGTCAAAACCTTACCCGGTGTCATTGCTTATACAGTCAATCCTACTATCTTCTATTCATAAGGCCCCGGGTCGACTAATGGGTTATGGGCTTCTGAATTCTATACTCCAGGTAAACCTATTAATGTCAGTCAGTTGCCTTGTCAATGGGTCACAAGGACCACGGAAGGCCAGGTCGGGGACACGCTATCCAGCTTATAGAACTTCCACTAGCATTGGTTTTGGATCTTAGGGTCATACAGGGCAGTCCCTATCCTTTATAGTATCCTAAACTTGTAGTCATGTCTGAAATCACTTTACCGAGAATTATGCTTCGCCCGTATACTCAGGCTGCGGTAAACTCTTGGTTCCGTGATTCAGGTGTGATATACTATCAGGTACTCTACCCTACATTGACACAAGGGTATCTAAGATATAAAGAGGTCAACTAGGACATAGTTTTAGCAATGTTCCATAAACTCTGATTCTTCGGAATGATTTCAATTTTGTGGGTTGTGTCTCGCCAGTGCGCTGCTGGCTGCAGTGAACCCACATTCTCCACCCTCAAATAATTGACGACAGTGCACTGCTGTCTAACCATTATTAGTTAACTAATACTCTTTTAACTATATCCGTAAGAACTCATGAGCTTCTAGAGATTCAACAAGTTGACAAAAAAAAATAAAGTGTAGGTATTTGTCCTGTCAGTCACAACACCTAAAACAAAAGATTTAACATGGAGGAATTAACTAAAGACGAAAGGAATACAAACATTCGAGTATTTATTTTATATGCATTCCTATGGTTGAGAAAAAATCTCAAATAAATCTACTTCGAGATTCGTATGCAAATAACAGAATCAAAAAATTTAAGCTAATTCCCTACGGCAATATAGTATTTAAAACAGGCAATTCTAACTTATGAGATATGATCTATATCTAATATAGCAAAAGAAAATTAAACAGTTCACTAAAATTAATGCCTTAATTCTAGGCAAGTCTAACTTACCAGTGAATAGTGGATCCACATTGGATCATAATGTCATATCAAAAGTATCAGTGTACCTATAGGGTTCAAGCAAGCTATCTAAATTGCATGGCCTATCTAATAACCTTAACTACCCAACGGTCAACTTGAACAAGGGACTCCTATTCCTAGTTATTCTCCTAAATTATTTTAATCCTAATTGTGAATGAGCATTTCATGGTCGCAGGCTCGCAATAGTACAACTGACATACCATCACGAGTTCGCAATCTTTTACAAAATCTGACCTGCATGGGCCACCACAAAAACTTATCACGACCCGCACCCGCTTTTCGGATACGAGACGTGTCCAAGCCAGCCTACGCCGCAGAGTCGGCAGTAGAACGCTGTCAAGCCCGCAAGGAATAAATGCTCAAAATATCACAATTGCTGTTCATTCACATTTCTAAATTTATTACAACAATTACAACATTTAATATAAAAGAAAATACAAGATTTTACAATTAATGAAAATGGTACAACTGTTTTCTATTTCTAGGTCGGCCTCAGCATACCCATGTCTTCCAGTACTAAGAGTGATCGCGGCTAAACCTAAAAAATGTTGGTTTCCAGTCAGGAATGGAACAAGTACACAAACGGACGACAATGCGAAAACACAATAAAATCAACAAGACATGAAAATAACATATGAGAGATAAAAACTGAAAGATAACTGATGACATAGCACGATAGAGAAGTAAACAAGGAAAAACTAATAAAAGACATCTATCTAGGTGGTGTAAAATATCCTTTTCGACATGTGAACGGCTAGGGGGTAAATCCGGCACCTGCACGTGTCGTGTACAGGTGCTATTATTCACGAATAGGCGTCATGGGATAGTTCTGGGTAGTCCACATGTCTACTAAGATATTTCCTCTCTCTACTACTCCGTGTGACGAGCGTGTCAACAAGCAGCAAGATATATGTATAGACATGAAATGAAAAGACTACTATGAATCGGAAAGCAATCAAAAAGTGCACTTGCCTGAGGTCCTTAGCTGGTGAAACCAATAATAATATACCACTCAACGAGCCACAATCAATCAACACATGCAGAAGTCTCCGGATGCTGAAATAAATAGTACCAACATTCTCAGAATAGTCAAATTAGCTAGGATTGCATGTCCTTAAGTCCAATTCTGGACACAGGTGCAAAACGTTAATTTCGGGCAAAAACGATGTCCGTCATCGGACCCGTTTTGCACCGAAAAGCGTGCCAGAGTCAATGGTCTTTAAAGTCATCAAACTACATGTCTACGGATCCAGTTTTCTGATACGAATCCAAAGTTGGATTCCGACGGGCCTTACACAAAATTGCCCGTTGAGTCGGACCGTGGGGCCCGCAAAACGACGTACGATTCAACTGTCTCAGAATTGGACCAAACTTGGCATACAGGACCAGAAAAACGATACGGTCCTGTTGGCGCAAGTTTCATCTCGATCTGACGAGCGTGCACGAAGTAATTGGGAAACTTGCACAGAGGCCGATACGGGGGATTTCGACGGATACGCATCAAATTCGTCGTGCACACGCGACCAATTTGAATTCCGTCTCAGCCCACACGACCACGAAGCCGTTACGTAGCTTTCGATGCTTTCGGTTCGCGACCACGTCGTCCGGAATGGCGGGACGCACGTCGTATCGATGGTTTTTCAAGTTTCAAAAAACAGGTTTTTCTTGATTTTTGAAAACTGATAACTTTACATCTACTTGATGAAATCAGGTTCTATAAAAACTGTTTTAATCTCGTGTATGTCTTCTATAACTTCCTTCAGATAGATTTCTAAAATTTCTTCTATTTAATCCAAGAACTGTCTTCCAAATTAGGATGATTGCCTAATAATTCGTTCTGTTTTTGTAAAGTTTTTGCTGGACTTCGTGTCGATTTTGTATGCTGGTCGTGCGACTTAATCAAATCCTAATTACTGGTGATCCGAGATGGTTACGTGGGCTATCCATACAATTTTACGAAGTCAAAAACCGACGAGAATTGAGAGAGATACGAGTTTGCGAAGCGGCATACCTTGTTGCTGTGACTGCGCTCTGTTTTCAGGTCCACGCGTGCGAGCGTGCTGTCGCTGCTGCCTCCGGCCACGCGCGGTGGGCGTACCGACGGTGGTTGGGTCGCCGGACTAGGGGGGTCGTGGTGGCGGCGGTGGCGGCGGTAGGATGTTTAGGGTTTAAGTGTTCTCGAGTTTCTCTCGAGATGCACACATATATACACCCGCGCGAACTGTTCGGGGGGGGTCGGCTGCTTGATCGGGCTGGGGGGGATCCTGTGCGGGCTGGTGCTAAACTGCTGAGTTTGGATTATTTGGGTTGGGCACTGTGGGGAATAAGTGGGCTGGGCCGGGAACAGGCCTAGGGCTGGGCTGATGAGCCTTGGCTGTGGCCGGGCTGGGCCCTGTCTCCTCTTTCTTATTCTTATTTAAGTATAATCATATATATATCTTTGTATATATGATTATTTATATACATACATATATACATACATACATACATGCACATATATATGTAATTATATATTTTATATAAATACACATACACATATATACTTATATACATTTTATATAAATACACACACACATACGTAGATATATACACATATACATACACTATTATATATATTATTTATATATACATACATTTTTATTCACACATATATACTGTTTATATATGCATACATTCACATTCACACATATAATATTTATTTGACAATAAAATAATATAAAAACAATATTATTAAATAAAAATCTCAATAAAATAATAAACTAATTAATTATTTGTAAAAATCTAATAATCACCATTTAAATCAATTACATAATAAATAAAATATTTCAAAATTTTGGGAAGGGAAGCTATAGACCTAGTTGACCTAGCCTTGACTAGTATAGATTACTGGAGTTGACCAAGTATTGACTTTAGTCTAGTTTGACCTAGACAGCATACAGACGCATCGTAGATTACATTTATCATCCCCTTTATACATTTTGACTTGTGTTGCTCTAACTAGGAGTCAGGTACCTCATCTCGGACAGTACATTTACTTTAGAAATTCAGATACCAGGCGAGTACATTCTCTGATGATTTCATAACTTGCTTAGAATTATATTCCTGCTCTAGTTTACCTTATTTGTTGATGTCACGATATTATCACGGATTGGTACTATATGGATTCTTTTATGCGATGTTATCCCCCTCGGGAGCATCGAATACATCATGTCGTGTGTTTTATGTACATCGTGTATTCCTCGCTCTCATGTTATTCATGTTACCATGTGCTTCATGCTCATTCGTACTTGCTCGTGTACTCTCATGTGCTATTATGATTGGTCATGTTTCTCATGTATCTCATGTATAACCTATACTTCATGTGCACTCATTTATGAGCCTTCATATGAATTTCATGTACACCCATTTATGGGCCCCCATATGAACTTTTTGTGCACTCATGTATGAGCTCTCATGTATACTTCTTGTGCACCCATCAATGGGCTTCATGTGAAAATCATGTACGTAACATAACTTGTCTGGATCCTTGTGTATTGATTGGGGGTATGGGGGAGTATAAATAGTCATGTGAACAATTCTAAAGTAGTATAGCCATGTGCGCCTCTTTAGTATAGTCATGTGCAAATCAAGCCGTTCACATGTCGACTTTGTACTCTAAATCACTAGTCACTGGTAGCTCTCTACTTATAGTAGATATTTCTATTACAGTTCTCTCTCTGTTTACATCATGTACTTTCTTTCAGTTTCATGTATCGTACTCTCTTACATATTTATATTCTTTAACCTGTTATGATCTGCGTGAGATGTATTGTACTCGCTCCCGTCCTGACTGGACCTGTTGAAAATTTTATAGAGGATGATGAGGAACCCTGCACCCCTTACTATGGAGCTTGCCTAGATGACCCTCGCGACCTGGACCCCTGGGGAGGTTCAGGCAGCTGCTGAGGACGATACCTTGCATAGTGTAGATAGCTTAGACTGTTTCTTTTCATGATTAGTTGTTGTCCTTATTTTCAGAGTTGTATATTTAGAGATGTTGAGACTGGTAGTTGTTAACTTATGTTATTTTATTCTGTTGTACCTCAGTTGAGGATTTTTTATCTATTTTATCGTGCCAGATTCTATCTCTAGTTGTGATTGAGTTGTATCTTCTGTAATTAGCCTCCAGTTGGAGATTATCTATTTCGTGTTAGTTATAGTTCATGACCTAGAACAGCGTTCTACCGCCGACACTGCGGCGTAGGCTGGGCGCTGTTACGTACTCGTACCCTCACGGTGGGTGCGGGTCGTGACAGTCTTCTCGACGGGGTGATCTTTTCCAGGCGGCGCATTACCACCATCTCCGGCGATGATGTGTCGAGCTCCTCCTCCGGTGACGACTGTGCGTGGCTCACTTCGGCGAGTGGTGACTGCTGTCCAGCGACAAAATTGATCATCCTTCTGACGACAACGACTAAGGATTCACTTTCTTCTCCATCAGCAACATCCCACGGTGGAGACTCATCTCCTACACCAGTGATCTCCGTCTCCGACGATAACAAAATTCTCCAACGATCGTTCACCTTCCTTTCTGACACACATCCGTGATTTTGTTGTCATCCTCCGATCGAACGACTCCGGCTATTAGTAAGCCTCGTTCGCTCAGTACAGTGTAGTTCGAATCAAGAAAAATAATTAATCCTTCTCCTAACCAGTTTTTTCTTTTTCGGTTCAAGTGGACTGTACGATGTTGTTTTCGATTCGACAGAGCTTCTTCTTCGGCGATCCCCACGAGCTTACTATCCAATTTCTATGATGACGAATGGATCAGATGAAGAACAGTCGATGAGTATCGATTTCAAATTGGTTAGATCTGAAAGAATTTATTGAGTGTTTTAGTATATTAAGTGGTGACTGGATCATCCCTGCTGATTGAATCAACCAGGGTGTGCATCGATAGATCGTTGATTCCTCTGAAGATCAACCTTGGTTTTAATCGAATCATTTAGTCTCGATCCATTTTTGGACACGAGGGAGTTGTGTTCGTTTTCTTGTGGGTGTGTTCCAGGTTCAGAACGAATTCCTTATTTTCAGGTACTACTCTATTATTCTTGGATGTTGTTTGTTTAATTCGTAGCTATATTTAATGAACAATTGGTCAGGAGGTGGCCGGAATGTAGGAAAGTGGAGTTCGGGTGTTCGTGTCCATTGTACATATGTCCAAGCTTGTTCGTGTCCAGTTTTTGTTCGTGTCAAGTTGAATTATTTCCAGCTTTGGTTCGACCAGCTTTGTGTGTGTCCAAATTGGAGATGGCAGGAAGGGAATTAAACCAGGAATTCAATACAGTAGAAATTTCTTTGTGTGTGTTTTACTAGTTAGCTTTGTGTAAATAATTATTTGTAATAGAGTTGTATATAGTTCAATTCAATGATGTTGGAGAACTTACTGGGCTATAGCTAGTTTGATTGAAGGACCTTCATATTCAAAGATATGAAATAGTAGTTCTTTTGAATTTTGATGGGTTAGGCTATGTGTAGTTCGGCTAGTTAATTGTGCATGTATTTTGAGTTCAGACTGTGACATGTGTTATATTGAGTTACATAGGTATCCTAAGGATGAGTACATTCTAAATTATGAGTTTTGTATATATAGATGATGAGTATACTAGGAGGTGTAGTGTGGTTGGATTTTGGCCTAACTAGTTTTAGAAGGAGAACTTTACAAGCTATGAGCTAACTTAGGTTCAATTATGAATGAAGATTTGAAGTTCTGTAGCAATACATGGGGGAAGTTGGGTTGCACATATTTGGTAAATTTTGGTCTTTGCAGATTTAGCTAAATGATGAACCAATGAGTATTGCTTATGTGTTGGGATATAAAGCCAATTAAGTCTTAACCATGTCCTGCCTATATATGCGGATCTAGGCCGAGCCTAATTAGTTTAGTAGCAGTAGTGTTGCTAATCAATTTGACATTAATAAATTCTAAATGTCATATGTATATCCTTGTCCTAATTGATGTATTTGTCTAACTAATTTTATTTAGTTTTTTGTTGTCACTTATTTGATAGGAAGCATTTTCTATCGAGTATTGGCTTCCTAATTGCTATCTAGTTATTAGCATATTATTTTCTTACAAATTGTAGGTGTATATATGTGTAGTTAGTCAACTAGAATTTATAGTTATAGTATTTTTTAGCTAAGTTAGGCTATATAGCCCACCTTGCCATGTGTATTAATTTTCTATAAATGGTAAGTTTATATGCTAATGTCTATATAAGTAATTAACTCATGGGTAGGTTAGCTAGTTAATCATAAATAATTACTTTTAGAAGCTAACCAAAATGTACCTATTATCAGGTGGACATACAGATCTACTCGATTTTTTCGATCACCCTGAGCAAGGCAAGTACATTCTATAGTTTTATTCATTTACTTCATATCTTGTACTCATTAGGTTGCACACATTATGACACGGTATATCATGTACTTCTGGTGCTTTTCATGATTCATGTTCTTACTTGTACTTGGGGAGGAGAAATACACTAGGTATGTGACCAAACCCAAAACTATATGATTCATGTGGATAGCTTAGGTCTCACATCATGCACGTGGGACTCTAAGCCGTACCTGTTCATGTACTCATTCCTGTACTTAGCCCAGTCGATCTCATATTCTAGTTGTATTTCAAAATATTGTGCACATGTCAGGTTCCTTGTATTTCATGTTCAGGATTCATTTCATGTATCTTTTTTCCCGTACTTTCTGTATTTACTTTCTGGCACTTTATGTTCTTTACTTTCCTGTATCATGATGTTCTCTTGTACTTATTTTCCATATCATGATGTTCTTGTTCATTACCTAGAATTGTAATTTGTTCCGCTCATGATTGGATATGTTGCAGGTGTACTAGAGAATCTTGTCCAACCTTTATTGGCCAGAGCTTGGGATCTTAGCTGAGCAGGATGGAGTTGTAACTCAGGACTTTGGGATTATATTAGAGATTTAGGTTCATCCTTGTATTAGGGTTTTATAGTTGTATTTTATTCCGGTTGCCGGATTTGTCTCCGGTATTATTTTTGTAAAGGTTGTATTAATGACTAGTAGAGCAGTGATTCTATGGGACAGTTAGATGCTGTGATATTTTACTTTCATGTTTTTTACTTGGAGTTTTCCTTAGATATTTACAGCTTACTACGTTGAGTCTTCCAACGTAGGCTGGGCGTGTCCGACACGTGTACGATTATTCGGGAGCGGGTCGTGACAGGAAGGCTACTGGATGGCTACCACATGGCAGTGCCAGTCGATCAAGAATGACTCACATCTCCCATCTTTCTCTATATATATTATAGTTTTTTAAAAACTAGAATAAGCTGCAGCAGTTTTCTATATAAGAGTTCATCGAGGGTTTTCAACTTCACGAAGTGATTGCCGCCAACTCCGACTTGCTTTTCGTTCGCCATTTTTTTGTCGAAAGCAAATCAAGGTTATGTTTCTTAATATCTAATTTGTTTTCATAATTTTTGAACCTAAATTTTTGAAATATTCATGGAGTGTCAGTTGTCCAAAATTTGACACGTTTCGGTGTTTTCGAGATTCTGAGAGAACCAGGAATCAGAATCATGAACCGTTTTAAGTTTTAGAAACCTGACGCAGAGTCTACAAAATATAGTTTTTCTAGTAATTAATACGTTAATCTAGTATTTTAATTAATTCGTAGAACTCAGTTTTGGTCGACGAATCACCGATTTGGTCACGGTTAGCCATAATTGCGATATCTTTTGACCAAATCGTGATTTTAGGGAACGATCGATTCTCGTGCACCCATGGCGCTAAAATCTTCTAGGGTCCACTCAAATCATGGAGTTTGTGTCGTTTGACTAGTTAGTCAATGATGTGCCTCGATTTGTGTGCCACGGTTCCCGAATTGGAAGACGTGAGTTTCTCCGGTCAAAAACTTGTGTTTAGCTTTTTTTTAGAATTATATTAAATTAAATTAGGATTTTAGATGATTTATTCTAGAATTTAATAGAATTAGTAATGTTAAACCATTAGCCGCTTTCTAGGGTTTTTAGAGTAGGATTTTCGTAATCTAACTTATGATTATTTATGCGTCAGGGTAGATCGGACGACGCCTTGAGTCGCGAATTCATCCTTTTTCGGAGCAAGAAAAGTATCACTATGACCTATGTTGCCTTTATTTTATGCTGCATGTTGTTCATTCCTTAAACTTTTAGTCTTAGATTTTATACCATTGGTGCACGAGAGTTATACTTGTTACCATGACGATACATGTTCACTTAATGCTTTTATTCAACGTTTAAGTCAAAGTTAATATCAAGTGATCATGTTAATTGGTGAGGGAGTCGGGAGGGGAAATATAACTATAATGCATGTGGTCTTCGTAATGTTCAAATCCACATTGTCAATATTGATAGCAGTCGTTGCACCACACGTATAGATTATTGTATGGCCTAACACGTCCACATGCAAAAAACGTATATTCTAAAACACACAGTACATGTGCTTGATTATTGTTTCTATATTGGTTATTGTTTATCTTTCGTCAAGTCTATTTCATACTGTTATCATGTCATAGTAGTAGACTTCTTATCATATCGTGTCATGTCTATAGTTTATCTTTCTTATTATTATTTCTTCGTGGTTGTATATTATATTGTTTAATGTAGTTTATGGTGTCGTTTATGGCCATCTTCCTCCAATCCTTACTAAATAACTATTTTTTTAGCTTTAGACAATGTGGTTTGACCTAAAGTTTATGGGGCGTATCTTGGTGACGTACGGTACTCGAGAAGAAGGAAAGTTTATGGTGATCTTGCTCCTTGCGCGAAAGGCCTTCCTCCTCGTAGCTTTCCTTCTTCTCGAGTACCGCTAGGTATTTTGTCCCCCTTTTGCCACCCTTCTTGAGCTGAGTAGCGGAAATAGCTTTCCTCTTTGAAGGCTTGCTTCTTGCAGCATTCACCATGCACGATAAGCCTTTCTCCATAAAGATGACAACTCCCAAATGTGGCATAGGAATTGCCTTAGCCGCGATATGGAAATCCATGAACAGTATCATTTTGAAGTCATCCAACAACGCAACGGTGAAATTGGCAACACCTGACCAATTTTCTACTACTATGCTGACCCCCTTGGCTACCCCCTATATGGGGCGCGCCTCTGCATTGACTGCCTTCATCATGCTCGAATCTTCCTCCAAGGCTAGACCCAAGCGACTGACCTCTGCATCCGTAATGAATTTATGAGTGGAGCCCGTGTCAACCAACACTAGTGTGCTCATGCAATTGGTCCTCATGTCAACGTACATGAGCTCCTTGCTCGAAGTCGTCGACACAGCAGACTTGGTCTTTACGGCTTTGAGTAAGCACAACGCTCCCATGTGCACTTCCACTTCGCACTCTTTGTCCTCCACCTCCTCGCTTCAGACGACGCTAACACGCATGCTCCTCTTTGGACAATCTCTAGCAAAGTGATTCTCTCTGCATATGAAGCATGAAACAACTCGCTTAGGTTGGGCCTTTTCATGCTTCTTCCCCTCGGACGGACCATCCTTAGGAGAGCACACCCGCTCACTCCCACCATTTCCCTTGGTGGACTCTGGCTTGGCCTTGGCATCGTTATCGTCCCACATGTACTCGACGAGCTGCTCGGCTGCTACCACAATGATGTTCAAGTCTTGCACCCTCTATCGCTGCAATTCTTGAGCCATCTACGGTTTGAGTCCATCAAAAAAGAAGAACAAATGATCCTCCTCGCCCATGCTATATAGCGAACATCAAGCATGTAAACTCTACGATGTACTCCTTGATCTTTCATGTATGCTTGAGTTGCCGCATGTACCGCCTTGCTACAAGCGCCACATTCTCCGAATAGAACTGAGACTTGATCACTTTCTTGAGATCCTCCAAAGTCTCTATCGAGCACAAACCCTTTTCAGATTCCATACACCTTCAACGCCACTACTACATAGCATCGTTGGTTAAGTAGAGTGAAGCAATATCTACCTTTTCAACGTCATCGTTGATGTCCAACGCCTTGATGTATCTACGTTCCACAAGAAATTCTCAACTTTTTTGGCATCTCGTACCATGCTGGATGATTTTGGCTCGGGGGTCTTCCATTTCTTTGGTGCCTACCTACTCGAAGGTCCACCACTCGCAACGGCCTTCTCCAGAATGGCAACTTTGGTCTTGAGTTCTTCGCAACTCTCGACCATGGTCTTTAGCTTCTCGTAGCCTTGGACCTTCCTATGTAAGTACTCAATCTCAGCATGATGTCCCCTGAGCTCCTCCTTAAATGCGTATCGGATCTCTTGGAATTGCCCCCAAAAGATTATCATAGATGATGCGACATTGCTCTCTGACCCATCGTAGAACTCCTCTAGCCTCGTATTGCTTTGTTCCACGGAGCCCATACGCATCTCTAAGCCCCTTGAACCCATCTCCAAGATCCCAACACATTCGGCGAGATCGACAATGCTATGCTCTACCGTTGTCACCTTGTTCTTCCCCTCTTGTGTGTCTTGACGTGCCCCTCCTTTGGCGACGCAGGTCCTTCTTGGACATTCTTAGATGTCGACATGGCATCAATCGACCTTCGCTCTGATACCACTTATCACAGACTTAGTATTTTAGGCTACACTTTGACCCGTGTGGAGCACTATCTTCCTACTCGAAGAGTCGTGCCAGCCTTCCCCAAACCCGCTTAGCTAGATCGCTAAGGCAATATTAAGAATAATATGGAGCAAAAAAGAGAGATTGGAAGTATGAAAACTTCAGTATACTAGAAGAGATTACCACTTTGGGTAGTGAGGAATAAATGAGACCTCCTACTTATTTTAGTACCCATATAGCTTGCAAGAAACTTTTATGAACAGAATATTCATGTGATTATTCTTAGAAACTCTAGAATCTATATATCTATAAGGATGCTTCTAGAACATCTAGAAAGTTCATGAGCCTTCATGGAAGATCTCGAGTCTTTCAGAGGATTCTACCATCTTCTAAAATATTTTGAAAGCTTCCTGCATAACCCGGTTTGCCATTGAAAACTTTTGAAGGAAGTTTTATATATATAAACGAAAGAAAAGTACAACTTTGATCCTAGATAGGATCTGTTGAGTACAATTTGTTTTGTGGTGACGTATGGCAGTGGAGATCGAATGGTGCTTCTGATTCCTTTACTCCGTTGATAATTTGACGACGATCAATAGAAAATTACAAGTCTCCAGTTGGACGACAATTCGTCTCTCTTGATGTATGCTCTGACTCTCTGAATCTTTTGGCGACTGTCTCTCTGTGTGTCGAAATGAAGGAATGATCCTTCTATTTATATATGGAGGAATGATCCATCCATATGCGTATATGCGACACACATATACTTTTTGGCACGTAGGAATGCTACTCGCATAACTTTTTGGGCGCAGAGGCGCTACGTCCAGAAAGCTTGAACTGAATCTGGTGTAACGGCACTGTTAGGCTGCGGTTGAGTAGACACATGTATGTTATTAAGAGTCATTTGTTGCTAAGTTCTTGGGTGGTTGGCGCCCATTCATGAGCATGGCTGAGTCAATACCACGTGGTACGTGTATATTGTTCAAAGATCTTTATAATAGATTTGATACACCGTCTGGGCTCATCGTATGAAACTGTGAGCATGGCCATTGGGGCACATGGCTTTAGGGTGCATGCGAGGGAAAGTGGGGCTAGCCATGTGTTTGAGCACATCTGTAACCAACAAAAGCAGGTAATAATGATGCCGACGTGTACTGACGTATGTGACTCTTCATTTTCTGTAGAAACCATCATCTGTACTTTCTTCGAGGCATATTCTGCTGACATCTGATACATAGCATTAAATGTTTGATGGACGAGGAGCTTTTGTTGGTGCATCAACTGTGGGGCACATCGATTGTGGGGCGTATTGACTGTAGGACAAATCGATTGATCTTGTTGGGGAGGCACATTGTTCTTGGTCAACGTCGTAGAGCATTTTGGGGCTCAAAATAATAATTCTTGACTTAGTTAAATTTGAGATAGAAGATTCATTATCATTAATGCGAGGTTCATCAAACTACTTTTAGGAAGACTGCCACTTGGCGCATGATATTGGCCGTATTTTGGCCTATAAATAGGTATGTTCGAAGAGTGGAGAATTTTCTCATTATGTTGACCCAAACTGGATCACAATCAACCTGATTTAGAGAATTAACAAAATGATAACTGATATGATCAAATATGACACATCAAGCTCAAGATAGGACATCATCTACGATCTAATACAATGTATCAAGTTCAAGACAGACGTCGTCAACAAAGCTGTTAAATTGCAAATGTATTTGTTCTCAGTATATAATTTTTCAATTTATTGAGTCTAGAAAAATGTACGTTGAGTCACACTTAGTCATCTCAACCCCTAGACATACTTCTCCAAGCTCCACCATACAAAACAAGACAATCCCTGAACCAAACCAAACTACTCTAGCCCATTTAGAACTTCTGGTCTGCGAAAGACAGAGTTCGGGCCGAACTCTACCTAAGACAGAACTCGGGCCGAACTCTGCCCCCTAAAAATTAGCAACCTAATTTTTAGGAACACCTTGCTATGAGCTGTCCAACATTCGAATTTTTGAATATTTTGAAAGAATTCTGGCCGAACTTTGCCTCCCCTGATTAGTATATATATGGCTTGATTTCTATCATTTCAAATCATCTCTCACTCTCAATCTTCTAAGCCTTATAAATTCTAAGTCTTACTTTTCCAATCTACTAGCCACAAAACTTCCTAAGCCCCAAGGTTCTCAGTGCGATTCAGGTAGAAGTTTTGTGCAAGAGTTCAAAAGAAGTCACTTGGAAAATTTTAAGTTTTGCCTCTGCGAAGTTTCAAGAAGTTAGCATGGTCTTTTGAGTAAAGGAACATGTGTGCCATATTTCACAAATAGTGGATTTCAATCCTGAGCTAGAGTTCTCAGGCCTAGACTAGTTCTCCACGAGGGAAACCAGGTTATATCGCTGTGTTTGCATATGCTCTTCTAAAATCTTATATTTTCTGCATTATTACTCTGTGATTATATAGTTGCTTCTGGACTTAGTATAGAGTTAATTTTTAATTGGTCATTATTGACATAAACTCTATTCACCCTCCTCTAGAGTTGTCTACATGTTACTTTATTTGGTATCAGAGCTCTGGTCTCTTGATAAAGGATTAACATCCTAAGAGCTGATCCATGGCAACCACACAACCCATTTTCACCAACTATGGTGAAGGACAGCCACTAATAGGCCACCCCTATTTGATGGAACCAACTACACCTAACTGGAATAGACGAATGAGTTTATATCTGAAATCTCTAGACTTTGACTTATGGACCATAGTCACATATGGTTATAAGAAGCCTGCTAGAATTGTTGTTGAGGGAAATCTCATAGAGAAACCCTACGACAAAAACACTGATCAAGAAAATAAACAGGCTAGTCTAGATGCTAGGGCTATTAATGCTCTCTTCTGTGCTATAGACATAACTAAATTCAACAGGGTATCTAAGTGTTCCACTTCCAACGGAGTATGGAAGCTTCTAGAAGTGACTCATGAAGGAACCACTCAAGGAATTAAAAATGTGTCAGCTAACACAGGAGTACGAAGCATTCAAGATGAAGCCCAATGAGAAGATCAAACAAATGATCACTAGATTCTTTGACATCGTCAACCCTTTATCTTCCCTCGGTAAGGACTACTCCAACCATGAGAAGATACTCAAGGTGCTAAGGGGACAAACGAAGAACTGGAACCCCAAAGCCACAACAATCATCGAAGTTAATGATCTCAGCACCATGTCTCTGAAAACTCTGGTAGGCAACTAAAGACGCATGAGCTCGACCTCAAGGACTTTGAAGAATCTGCTCTAAAGGAAAAAGAAATCGCTTTAAGAGGTCATCGTCGAAAGACTGCTCCAGATGAAACAGACGATGATGACTCCAATGGTGATGATCAAGCGCTCAAGGTTCACAACTTGAAGAAGTTTTTACATTTCAATCAAAGGAAGAAGGAACAATACAAAGACGACAATGAAGGGCCTATCTGTTTCGGATGTAAGAAGATGGGACATGTCAAAAAAGACTGCCCTATAGAAAAAAAAGGGAGCCGATATAAAAGATCATACAAGAGGCCATCCTCTCGAAATTATGCCAACACAAGCATCTGGCACGAAAGCAAGCCAGTGACTCAGAAGAAGAAGAGGACACTCCCTAAGATACTGCTAATGTCTGCCTAATGGCAACGTCCGACAAGGTAATAAATGATCCACTTGATGGCTTTAGTTTTGATAAACATGGAGATGGTTTTAGTGACTTACTTGAAGATCACAAAAAGTTACTTATCAAGTACAAACATGTAAATGATAAGATCAAGAATCATGAAGTTGAGATTCATAGACTATCATGCTTGTTTGATAATGTTAGAGACACATCTCCCACTGATAACACTGAGGAATTATCCATGCTTAAATTAAGCTTACACGATGCTGAATCTCGTATTGAGAAACAAACACATGATCTTACCGTACTCAACAAAGAGCTCACGGAAGAAAAAAAGAAGTATAATGTTGTAGCTGTAAGAATTAGTGCCTTGACTGCTAAATGTGATAAAATGTATATTACCTCTAAAAGATTAGAGATCGGGTTGGGCCAACAGGTTATTCAACCTCAAACTCAGTATCACAGTCACAGCACTCACATGAGACACAAGACCACTCAACACAAGAATACACGACATAGGAAAAACACACATACACATGCTACACATAAATACGCTTTTATGTACACATACTCTCATGCAATACGTCAATCACCCATACATAGACATCATTATCATCCTTCTCCTAACACAAACATGCATGATACATGTCACTACTGTGGTAAGTATAGGCACACTTCACCACAATGTAGATTCAGAAGATAAGTTGATTTAAACTTATATGCATGGATATCGAACACTAACTTTTTAGGACCTTCAAGAATTTGGGTACCAAAGGTCACATCTACTCGTGGTGTAGGTGGACCTTCCTTCAGCTTCTAGAAGCAAATAGATTCTCGATAGTGGGTACTCGCGACATATTACTGAAAATACAAATCCTTTCGCAACACTATCGATAAAAAGGGAAGGATATGTATCCTTCGGCAATAATATAAAAGGTTATATCATAGGTAATCGTACGATTGGTAATCCTCCCTTTCTTGTCATTAAAGATATTTGTTTAGTAACAGAGTTAAAGCAAAACTTGTTCAGCATTAGTCAACTTGCTGACAATGGATATAATATTAACTTTGGGAGAACTAAATGCTCTATATATGATAGATCAACTGGAGACATCGCTTTTGAAAGGATAAGGGAAGATAACATTTATATATTCTATCTCTCAAAAGATACTAACAATGCAGGATGATGCCTCTAACTTATAAGGATGAAAGATTATTATGGCATATGCGTCTTGGACATGCAAACATGGATACCATATCAAGAATGTCAACCAAGAAGCTAGTAAGAGGAATACCATATATCACTTTCAAAAAGGATACGATATGTGCCGAATGTGAGAAAAATGAGGTGACTAAATCCTCTTATAAATCCATCAAGTCTGTAAGTACTACTAGACCCTTGCAACTTCTTCATATGGATTTGTTCAGTCCTGGTAGAGTAGCCAGTCTTGGTGGAAAACTCTACGCCTTTGTGATGGTTGATAATTTTTCTCGCTTTACTTGGGTTTTCTTTCTTTCAAACAAAAGTGATATTATTTCCATTTTTGAAATTTTTGCTAAAAAGGTTCAAAACAAAAAAGGGTTCATGATTAATCAAATTAGAAGTGATCTTGATGGCGAATTCGAAAAATCTGATTTTAAAACGTTTTGTGATTCAAATTGTTTTAATCATGAATTTTTGTGTCCTAGAACTCGCCAACAAAATGGTATTGTGGAGCAAAAGAATAGAACTCTTGGCGATATGGCCAAAGTCATGTTAAATCAATTTTCACTTCCGAAATAGTTTTGGGCAGAAGCTGTAAGTACAGCATACCATGTCTTGAATAGGGTTTTGATTCGACCTATTTCGAAGAAAACTCCCTATGAACTTTGGTTTGGTAGAACCCTAACTAATTTTTATTTTAGAGTGTTCAGTTGTCGCTGCTTTATCCTGAATACCAAAGACAACTTAGGCAAGTTTGATGCCAAAGCTGACGAAGGTATTTTTTTGTTATGCTGCCAAGAGTAAAAGATATAGGGTATTCAACAAATGCACCATGATTGTGGATAAATCTGCTAATGTTACTTTTAATAAGAATAATAGTTCAGCAGCTGTTCTTGATGACGACGATGATATTTATATCAAATCAATAACTCCTACCCCTGAGAATACATCATCTGGAACCAGTTCTCTGGGTAGCTTACCAAAGAAGTTTTGCTTCACATAGAACATCCAAAAAACTTGGTAATATGTGTGGTATCAAGAGGAGTATGTACTCGTTCATCCGTTAGAGATTCTATGGCTAGCACTGCTTTTATTTCTCAAATAGAGCCTAAAAATGCAAGGAACTCAATCAATTCGAAAGAAATCAGGTTTGGAAACTTGTTCCTAAACCTGCTGATCATTCGATCATTAGTACTCGATGGGTTTTTTGTAACAAAGTTAATAACGACGGTTCAGTCACACGTAACAAATCACGTCTCGTAGCTCAAGGATACAACTAAGAGTAAGGTAATGACTACAATGATACGTACGCTCCTGTTGCATGACTTGAATCAATCCGAATGCTTTATAACTTTGCAAATTTTTAAAATTTTAAACATTTTCAATTGGATGTTAAAAGTGCCTGTTTAAATAATTTTATTAAAGAAGAATTTTTCCTAAAGCCAACCACCTGGTTTTGAAAACTATCAGTTTCCCTATCTTGTTTTCAAGCTTAAGAAAGCTCTATATGGCCTCAAACAAGGCCCTCGATGTAGCACCCAATTTCTAAAATGAGGATAATTTTGAAATTTTGTAATTATAATCATTTTATAATGATATTTAAACCATGTTATGATTTTTGATAATTTTTAATTATTTTAAAACTATTTAAAATGTTGAATTGTGATTTTGATGGTTAACTAGTGTAACCCTAGAGACTGCATGACCTAGAGACTAACCATGACCATGGGGACCTAACCATGTGATTAGGATGACTAATTGTGACTTTTTAGCCTAAGGGTATTTTGGTCATTTTTGACTTATTAATGAAAATGAATTTTGATTAATTGATATTGTGCTAATTGAATTGTTAGAGACTAACCTAGTTTTGACTAAACCTAGATGTTAATGATGCTCATGGAGGTTTAGTTAGAAGGTTAGAGACTTAATGGTTAAGTTAGATTAATAATATCTAGATATTTTATAGTAGGATATTTACCTATTGGGATATTTGTGAAAATGAAAGCCTTATGACTAATTGAACCAATAGGAAGGCTTAGAATTGGGTGGACAAGCCCTAGCCACTCATCTACATGTAAAACTAACCCTAATTCATCTAATGACCAGCCATCAAGTGTCCCCCTTCATATAAAGAATCCTTAAGAAAATCCTTGTCTCTTTTCACCTCTACATAGAACCCTAATTTGTTCTTCCCCAAACTTGAGAGCTTTCCTCTTTGATTTGATCTCCAAATCCTTACATCCCTCCACCAAAACTTCTATCCAACCTTCTCATACTACCAAGGGAGGGTGTTAGCAAAGATTTGGAGCAAAGTGCAAGGAGGAGTGTCCTTTTTGGAAGATCTTCGTGTCGGAGCCGTGTCCTTGGGAGTATCATTGGGATTCCACTCCCAATAGATAAAATCAATCCTCTAAATTAATTTCCTATGCATATTAGTTAGTTTTGAATCCATAGGATCCACCCCCATGCATATACCCTATTTAGATTCAAATTTGAGGCCATTTGGAGCTCTCTTGAGGATTTTAGATATGTGTCTTGTGTCCTACTTGATAGATCACAAATTAGGACACCCCATGTGTATGTATGTATGATAATAGTTTAAATAGATATTTAAATTTAGTTTTAGAATGGTTAGAGAGTGGATTGATCTTAGTTATGATGGTTAGAATGAGTTTCATTTGGATACCTATGTTGGTATCCAAGTATCTTGGCCTACATGTGTTTCTTTTGTCCAAAACAACTCAAATTCGTCATAATATTCATCCACATTTTATTAACCAAAGCAACTTAGAAATGTTATAACTTTTATCTTAGAACTCCGATTTAGCTTCTATTTTTTTAAAAAGAACCGTATCGAAGTTAGCTTTCCAAATATATATATTTTAATGAGCCAAATTCGTTCTGAAACTTTCTGCAAAATTATTTGGGTGTCAGCTGTACGAAAGACGAACGCGTTTCGGTGTTTTTGCGATTTCGGAATCTTTCGGACACGAAAATACGATCCGTTTAAAGTTTCGGAAAGCTAACACAAAGGACTACGACATATCTTAATCCTAGAATTTAGTGAAGGTCCAATTGATACAGTATTGGTTTTAAGTAGAAGTGTGACTATATGACATAGGCATTTTGTGTAACCTATGAGCCTATGTAGTATGGATATTAAATGAATGTAGAGTATGTAATGCATGATATGTTAGATGAATGAAATGATATATATGATATGTATCCTGTTTACATTAATATATATATGGTTGAATGCAAGCATGTAGGAATGCAATCAATGTAATGTATGTAAGCAATGCATAAATGCATGAATGAAAGAATGATATACAATGCATGAAAGTATATAATGAATGCTAGATATGAATTTAAGGTATACATGTAATGATAGATATGAATGCGTAATGTATACATAATATAATACAATATATAATGATAGCATGTATGGTAATGTAGAATATATGATGCAAGCATGTATATGTCCAGTGTTTTCTCTTTTCCTTACATTTTTTCTTCCCTTCCCTTTCCATTTCAGTTTTCCCCCTTTTTTCCTCTACTATTTTTCCATGTTGTATACAATGTATATAATATATAGATGCATGTATTTATGTAATATGCATGAATGACATGTATGTAATAAAAATAAGTATATGTATGCAACTTAATGATATGTGAATGTAATATAATGTAGAGCATGCATATATGAAATATAATGTATGCAAGTATATAATGTATTCAAATATGTATATATGCATCAATGGATGTATGTATAGGTGCATGAATGAATACTAGTATGCATATGTGATATGTATGTAGGCATGTATGCAATGTATGTATGTATATATGATATGTATGTATGCATGTATGTATTTCTATAAACTGAGTTAACCTATAACCTTTTACACACATGCATTCATACATCCTTTGACACTATGTATCCCATGACACATACACCTACCTATCACTAAATCTGAGAACATTAATACATATCCTTTCACACACATGTCACACACACACTTACTTACGCCTTTACCTCTCCTTCGCTCTCTCTATGTATATATATGTATGTGCCTATATATATAGGTTTCCTATATATATCTATGTATATGAATATGTGAATGTGAATAATATATATACATTATATGACTAAGTTTGTGTGCCTTGTTAGCTTATGGCTTAGTTTTGTGCTTGGTTTAGCAAGTGACTTAGGCTATGAGTTAGTAGCTATCTTGGATACTTGATTTGCATATACTTAGTTTGTTTAGACCTAGAATTGACTAACCTAGACTAGTTGACCATTGTTGACCCAACCCTAGCTAGTTTGACCATAGTTGACTAGAGTTGACCAAAAGTCAATATTGAGTTAAAAGTGACCAACTGACTTAGTTGACCCAAGATAGCCTTGTTGTTGACCTAGTTTGACTAGTTGTTGACTTGGTTTGACCCAGAATTGACTAAGAGTTAACTTTGACCTAGATTGACCTAGAAATCATGTAGATGCATTGTACACTTCATTTACAACCCCCTTGTATACATCATGACTTGTGTTGCTCTAAATAGGACTCTGTGACACCAGTTCGGATATCTTTTCATAATAGTTATTCAGGGTATCAGGCGAGTACATTCTCTGATCATTTCATACTTGTTAGGATTTCTATTCTTGCTCTAGATTACTTTACATGATGCTGTCACGTTATTATCACGGATTGGTACTATATGGATCTTGTCATGCGATGTTATCTCCCTCGGGGTGCATCAGATACAGTTGTCATGTACTTTTCACGAACATCTTGTATTTCATGTACACCGCTTTCATGTATACCCTTATGCAATCTTGTACTCTCATGATCACGTGAGCAAACATGATAAAAACCTCTTGTACAAGGTAACGTAACTTGACTGAATCCTTGTGTATTGATTAGAGAGGGTGAGTAGGAAATGGTTATGTGATCAAATTCCATCTTGTACAAACTTGTGATCCTTGTGAAATCTTGTACAATCTTGTAAAATCTTGTATATGTCCTAAATCGTTTATATAACCATCTCATGCTCTAAATCACAGGTTACTTACAGTTCTTACTTATCATATATATAGATATTTCTAGTTATCAAATCTCCCTCATTTTTATATATATTTCTTTATAGTCCATGTATCTTACTCTTTGCATGCTTTATATTTCCCAACATGATATGAACTGCGTGAGATGTATTGTGCTCGCTCCTGTCCTGACTGGACCTGTTGAAAATATTACAAGTAACCTGGAGATTCACAGCTAGCCTAGAGGACCACTAGAGCCTAGAGTAGATTACTAGTTTATGGTTTAGTTTCATTTTTAGAACTTGTTTGTAATAAGTGGAAATTGAGTTGTATTTGAGATTGTTTGACATATTGTTTAGAAGTTTATTTAAGTTGCTTGAGTTTCATATAGTTGTTAGACTCATGTGCTATCTTATCGTACTTAGATTGTGATTGAGTATTATCGTATCTTATACTTGTCCTCCATTCGGAGTTGAGAATGTGACATGTATATTATATAATTGCATGAGTTGTTGATTAGATAGTGACCTAGAACAGCGTTCTACCATCGACACTACGGTGTAGGCTGGACGTACTCATTTCTCGTGCCCTTACACTGGGTGCGGGTCATGACATGTTTTTGTGGTGGCCCATGCTGGTCAGAGTCGCAACTAATACGATTTCGTAGTTGTGCTCAACTTAGAGTGCTGCTACGAGCCTACAGTTAGGATATAGGATTAGGTAGTATAAAGAGTTTCTCAATCACAGTTAGGACTACTTGAGAAGCTTCCTGGGATGACCGAAGAGAATCTCATTATAAACTATCTCAAAATTTTATTCCAACAATTTCTGTCTACTTTCTTGTTCATCGTTGAATTTGATTCTTGGTATTCATTATTGACTTAATTTTCTACCAAGATAACATTATGGTGTAGGTTGCCTTAGTCATGGAATCTAGAGTCTTCTACAGCCATATTAGCTGGTTTGGCGATGAGATAGAGTCTGATTTTGGATATATTTCTCGGGTGTGGGAATTTAAAGTTTTCGCTGCAAGCTAGCGGCAATGCAAAAATTTTAAATACCATGATTCGAGAGGTATGTACATTAGTTGCAGACTCTATGGATTATCGCAGCCATACTTATTGGTGTGACGAGGATTCTGGTAACATGGTTCTGGATAGACGGGTATGATTATCATATTGCAGAATAGATACCATATAGATGGTGCCCTAGTATAATGGAGTGGAATATCAGTATGGATATTATTTGTGTATCATGGATTAGATAGAGGGATGTAGGCCACCTGTAGCACAGCACCGTGCCCTGCACCATCAGAGGGATATACCCCAGAGGGGCAGGGCTTTTGCGCTGACAGTCGCGTAGACCGACGCTACGGGTGACGGGTTAGCAGGTCTTTCTTTCCTGTTCTTCTTACCATCTTGTTGTGTGATTCCATTAGTACCTGTCAGGATGTTTTGTACGGTGATAGATAGTATAGTGACCCTGATCAAGACCGTGATATTACGACCAGTAGGACCACAATTTGCATGTTTTAGATATAGTTTTCTTGACCTTGATTGTTGGGGGTATAACCTAGAACGAATACGACCATCTTAATTTCAAGGACAAAATTTTTCTAAGGAGGGTAGACTTGTAGCAACCAGTTTCTAAAATGAGGGTAATTTTGAAATTTTGTAATTATAATCATTTAATAATTATATTTAAAACATGTTATGATTTTTGGTGATTTTTAATTATTTTCAAACTATTTAAAATGTTGATTTATGATTTTGATGGTTAACTAGTGTAACCCTAGAGACTGCATGACCTAGAGACTAACCATGACCATGGGGACCTAACCATGTGATTAGGATGACTAATTGTGACTTTTTAGCCTAAGGGTATTTTGGTCATTTTTGACTTATTAATGAAAATAAATTTTGATTAATTGATATTGTGCTAATTGAATTGTTAGAGACTAACCTAGTTTTGACTAAACCTAGATGTAAATGATGATCATGGAGGTTTAGTTAGAAGGTTAGAGACTTAATGGTTAAGTTAGATTAACAATATCTAGATATTTCATAGTTGGATATTTACCTATTTGGATATTTGTGAAAAAGAAAGCCTTATGACTAATTGAACCAATAGGAAGGCTTAGAATTGGGTGGATAAGCCCTAGCCACTCATCTACATGTAAAACTAATCCTAATTCTTCTAATAACCAGCCATCAAGTGTCCCCCTTCATATAAAGAATCCAAAAGAAAACCCTTGCCTTTTTTTACCTCTACATAGAACCCTAATTTGTTCTTTCCCAAACTTGAGAGCTTTCTTCTTTGATTTGATCTCCAAATCCTTACATCCCTCCACCAAAACTTTCATCCAACCTTCTCATACTACCAAAGGAGGGTGCTAGCAAAGATTTGGAGCAAAATGCAAGGAGGAGTGTCCTTTTTGGAAGATCTTCGTGTCCGAGCCGTATCCTTGGGAGTATCATTGGGATTCCACTCCCAATAGATAAAACCAACCCTCTAAATTGATTTCCTATGCATATTAGTTAGTTTTGAATCCATAGGATCTACCCCCATGGATATACCCCATTTAGATTCAAATTTGAGGCCATTTGGAGCTCTCTTGAGGATTTTATATATGTGTCTTGTGTCCTACTTGATAGATCCCAAATTAGGACACCCCATGTGTATGTATGTATGATAATAGTTTAAATAGATATTTAAATTTAGTTTTAGAATCGTTAGAGAGTGGATTGATCTTAGTTAGGATGGTTAGAATGAGTTTCATTTGGATACCTATGTTGGTATCTAAGTATCTTGGCCTACATGTGTGTCTTTTGTCCAAAACAACTCAAATTCGTCATAATATTCATCCACGTTTTTATTAACCAAAGCAACTTAGAAATGTCATAACTTTTAGCTTAGAACTCCGATTTATCTCCTATTTTTTTAAAGAACCGCATCGAAGTTATCTTTCAAAATATATATTTTAATAAATCAAATTCGTTCTGAAACTTTCTGTAAAATTATTTGAGTGTCAGTTGTATGAAAGACGAACGCGTTTCAGTATTTTTATAATTTCGGGAGCTTCCGGACACGAAAATGCGATCTGTTTAAAGTTTCGAAAAGCTAACACAAAGGGCTACGACATAATTTAATCCTAGAATTTAGTGAAGGCCTAATTGGTACAGTATTAGTTTTAAGTAGAAGGCTGACTATACGACATAGGAATTTTGTGTAACCTATGAGCCTATGTAGTATGGATATTAAATAAATGTAGAGTATGTAATGCATGATATGTTAGATGAATGAAATGATACATATATATATTATATGTATCCTCTTTACATTAATATATATATATGGTTGAATGCAAGCATGTAGGAATGCAATCAATGTAATGTATGTAAGCAATGCATAAATGCATGAATGAAAGAATGATATACAATGTATGCATGAAAGTATATAATGAATGCTAGATATGAATGCAAGGTATACATGTAATGATAGATATGAATGCATAATGTATACATAATGTAATACAATATATAATGATAGCATGTATGGTAATGTAGAATATATGATGCAAGCATGTATATGTCCACTGTTTTCCATTTTCCTTACATTTTCCCTTCCCTTCCCTTTCCATTTCAATCACCCCCTTTTTTCTCTCTTCTATTTTTCTATGTTGTATACAATGTATATAATGTATAGATGCATGTATTTATGTAATATACATGAATGACATGTATGTAATGAAAATAAGTATATGTATGCTACTTAATGATATGTGAATTTAATATAATGTAGAGTATGCATATATGAAATATAATGTATGCAAGTATTTAGTGTATTCAAATATGTATGTATGCATCTATGTATGTATGTATAGGTGCATGAATGAATGCAAGTATGCATATGTGATATGTATGTAGACATGTATGCAATGTATGTATGTATATAAGATATGTATGTATGCATATATGTAATGTAAGTATGTATGTATGTATTTCTATAAACTGAGTTAACCTATAACCTTTTACACACGTGCATTCATACATCTTTTGACACCATGTATCCCATGTCACATACACCTACCTATCACTAAATCTGAGAACAATAACACATATCCTTTCACACACATGTCACACAGACACTTACTTACTCTTTTACCTCTCCTTCGCTCTCTCTATGTATATATATGTATGTGCCTATATATATAGGTTTTCTATATATATCTATGTATGGGAATATGTGAATGTGAATAATATATATACATTATATGACTAAGTTTGTGTGCCTTGTTAGCTTATGGCTTAGTTTTGTGCTTGGTTTAGCAAGTGACTTAGGCTATGAGTTAGTAGCTATCTTGGATACTTGATTTGTATATACTTCGTTTGTTTAGAGCTAGAATTGACTAACCTAAACTAGTTGACCATTGTTGACCCAACCCTAGCTAGTTTGACCATAGTTGACTAGAGTTGACCAAAAGTCAATATTGAGTCAAAAGTGACCAATTGACTTAGATGACCCCAGATAGCCTTGTTGTTGACCTAGTTTGACTAGTTGTTGACTTGGTTTGACCCAGAATTGACCAAGAGTTGACTTTGACCTAGATTGACCTAGAAATCATATAGATGCATTGTACACTTCATTTATAACCCCCTTGTATACATCATGACTTGTGTTGCTCTAAATAGGACTCTGTGACACCAGTTCGGATATATTTTCATATCAGTTGTTCAGGATATCAGGCGAGTACATTCTCTGATTATTTTATACTTGTTAGGATTTATATTCTTGTTCTAGATTACTTTACATGATGATGTCACATTATTATCATGGATTGGTACTATATGGATCTTGTCATGCGATGTTAATTCCCTCGGGGTGCATCAGATACAGTTGTCATGTGCTTTTCACGAACATCTTGTATTTCATGTACTCCGCTTTCATGTATACTCTTGTGCAATCTTGTACTCTCATGATCACGAGAGCAAACATGATAAAAACCTCTTGTACAAGGTAACGTAACTTGACTGGATCCTTGTGTATTGATTGAGGAGGGTGAGTACGAAATAGTTATGTGATCAAATCCCATCTTGTACAATATTGTGAACCTTGTAAAATCTTGTACAATCTTGTGAAATCTTGTATATGTCCTAAACCGTTTATATAACCATCTCATGCTCTAAATCACAGGTTACTTACAGTTCTTACTTATCATAAATATAGATATTTCTAGTTATCAAATCTCTCTCATTTTCATATATATTTTTTTACAGTCCAGGTATCTTACTCTTTGCATGCTTTATATTTCCCAACATGATATGAACTGCGTGAGATGTATTGTGCTCGCTCTTGTCCTGACTAGACCTGTTGAAAATATTACAGGTAACCTGGAGATTAACAGCTAGCCTAGAGGACCACTAGAGCTTGGAGTAGATTACTAGTTTATGGTTTAGTTTCACTTTTAGAAATTGTTTGTAATAAGTAAAAATTGAGTTGTATTTGAGATTGTTTGAGATGTTGTTTAGAAGTTTATTTAAGTTGCTTGAGTTTCATATATTTGTTAGACTCATGTGCTATCTTATCGTACTTAGATTGTGATTGAGTATTATCGTATCTTATACTTGTCCTCCATTCGGAGTTGAGATTGTGACAGGTATATTATTAATTGTGTGAGTTGTTGATTAGATAGTGACCTAGAACAACGTTTTACCGTCGATACTACGGCGTAGGCTGGACGTAGCCACTTCTCGTGCCCCTACACTGGGTACGGGTCGTGACACTCGAGCTTGGTATGAATGCCTAAGCACTTTCTTACTAGAAAAAGGTTTTTCAAAAGGGAATATTGACACGATACTCTTTATAAAATCAATTGATGACACAATTCTATTAGTACAAATTTATGTAGATGACATCATCTTTAGGTCTACTAATGAGGTATTATGCCGAGAATTTGCCAAGTGTATGCAAAATGAGTTCGAGATGAGTATGATGGGGGAGCTTTACTTCCTTGGATTGTAAGTCAAATAAAACACACAAGGAGTTTTCATCAGTCAATCAAAGTATACAAAGGACATGCTGAGGAAATTTGATCTTGACAACATCAAACCAATCTGTACTTTGATGGCTACTACAATTAAACTAGAACCTGACGATAGCGGTAAATCAGTCGACCAACGTAAGTATCGATGTATGATTGGTAGTCTATTTTATTTAACTGCTAGTCGCCTGATATAATGTTTAGTATTTGCCTAAGTACTTGATATCAAGCCAATCCTAAGGAATCACACATGATCGCAGTTAAGCGTATCTTTCGATACCTTAAAGGCACTGTAACAGTGGGCTTGTGGTATCCCAAAGCCACATCCTTTGACCTACTCGGTTATTTGGATGCTGATTTTGCTGGATACAAAGTCGACCGTAAAAGTACTAGTGGCACGTGTTATTTATTAGGCAAAGTTTTAGTCTCTTGGTTTAGCAAGAAGCAAAACTCTGTCGCACTTTCTACAAAATATATAGCTGCAGGACGTTGTTGTGCTCAGATTTTATGGATAAAGCGAACCCTAGCAGACAATAATTTATCTTTTCAGCACATTCCAATATTCTGTGATAATACTAGTGCTATTAACTTGACAAAGAACCCAATATATCACTCACGCACTAACCATATAGAAATTCAACACCGCTTTCTAAGAGATCATCAATTGCAAGTTGCTATTAATTTAGAATTTATTGATACTGATCATCAGCTAGTAGACTTTTTCACGAAACTACTTGCCGAAGAGCGTTTCAACTTTCTTCCTCGAGAATTAGGAATCTTGGATGAAAATGTCATACCATAAGCCTTACCTGCGTAAATACTTGTTAAATTAAATTTGCATATGTTGTATTATTTTGGGTACAAGCCGAAAGGGTCCTTCTGTCAACCAGGGGGAAAAGCCTATGCGACACGGTGCCAAGTGCCTTCAGACTATCGCTAGCTGGAAACTGACACTACAATAAAAAGACCTATTAATGACGCTTGATAAGTGGTTTTCATGACGGCTGATGTGGATGCGTCATCAACGTTCAACAAGACTAGAATCTATGACGGTTTACAATAAAAATGTTATTGATTGTGCTCCAGTGATATGAGCGTCATAAAGAAAGCACGAAAATTTAAGTCGAAACCCCGACTCCCCCGTAATTCTTTCGCACTTAAGAAAAATTCTAAACCCTCTCTCTTTCTCCTTCTCCTTCTCCTCCCGTTCCCCAACTCCCCTCAGCCCACTCCCCGCTCCCCAACTCCCCTCAGCCCGCTCCCCGCTCCCCAACTCCCCTCAGCCCGCTCCCCGCTCCCCACTCCCCAACTTCCCTTAGCCCGTTCCTCGCTTCCCTCGGTTACAGACTCCACCGCAGAGGGAAGGATGTCACCGGCGTAGCCTTCACCACCGGTTTGTCCTAAAATCTCGATCATTGCTTATTTTATGCCCTAAATTCAAAAATCTCCTAGTTTTTGACAACCATACATGCATCCATCTCTCCAAAATTAGGGTTCTAAATTTTAGGGTTTCCCGACGTCTCCGTCCACGTCGGCGATGATCCGAAAAGGGCTGCATCATCGTTGACTTCTCTTGATTAAGTGAGTGATTTTGATTTGGATTTTTTCCCTAAAAAAAGATTTTGTTGGGAGTGTAATTTTTCTCTAAAAATTAGGGTTCTTAATTTTTGATTTAGATTTTTTTTTCCTAAAAGGGTTCTTTGATTTTTTTTTTCTGTTTGTTCTTGTTAAAGGGAGTGCAATTACATTTGGGTAGCCGAGTCCAAAGTCTCTCAACAGTCACAGCCGCGACCCGGCGAGGTGCTGTGCGTGCCTGCGAGCCGAGTCCGAAGCCTCCCTTCGGATTCTGATACTCAATTCTGGGATATAAATTCTAGACTCTTGATTGATTTCAGTTTTTGGGTTTATTTTGTTTGTCAATGATGTTATTGGATCTCGATCCCTACATAAAAAGGGTTTCGATCGACTGATACGTGTTGGGTTCAATTTTGGCTTGATGATCCTACGATTGTCTTTGTTTGTGAAGTGCGAATAATCTTTAGATCATGTTCGGTTCTTTACTTGTTGTTGGATCATTTTCGGTTTCGGGTTACCTAGCTGCTGTTGGAATTATTTGTGATGCATGTATTGTTGGTTTGGGTTTCTTGTATAAATTGTTGCTTGGGTTCTCCTTCCTATACTTGCTGTGGGATGTTGGTTTTGGTTTTCCTTATTATACATGTTGGGTTGGGAAAGATTTCTTTGCTGACATGTCATGCCCCAGTTCCAAATAATCGGATTGGGAACACGTGGCATGCCAGCTGTACAATCTAGCATAGCTAAACCCAATTTAATGGACTATGATTCGATTGTAGTACGCTGAAGTAACAACTAAATAACAATACAGGCAGGTAGATACTAATCTCATCCACAGGAAAAATCACAGAATAAAGCTGGAAGGAATAAAAATAAGTCTGAATCAAACTACAAGTCATGACTAGTGGAAAATAATCCACCAATAAATGTATGAATGAACTACTAAAAGAGTACAACTGAACCAGAAAAGAAATAGATAGCCACTAGCAGAAATCACGTAAGAACTCAAGAAACTCACGAGGCTCAACATTGAAGTCCTCGTCAGCAAAAGTCTCCAATCTCCGTAGTCCGTCGGTACCTGTGCTCGTCCCAATCTGGAAAAGGTGCCAGGTCCTCAGAGGGACGTAACAAGTACACAAGAAATCGACATGCATGATAGTATAGGGCAGTATATAAATAACTAGAACAAAATGTAACATAACATCTCCCCAACCAAACAAGGACATGATATATCATGCAACATACGACAGGTAAACTAACCATCTATGTGTAAAATGCACTCGAGACATCTCTAGTGGCACATGAGAGGGGGAGAAGAAGAAGAAACGGCCACCAAGCGTTCTACGGTTTGAGAAACGAGGGGCTACGAGCATCCAGCGTCCATTGGAAACAGAAATTCTCATACACCACTAGTAGACTCTCCCCACCCAATGTATATCCATACCGTATACGCGGTACAAATAATATGCAAGACGTCATAGTATATATAAGTAGACCTGTACCAACCACTAGACCAGACGCAAACTCACGTGCCAATGATCAGTCGACACACAAATCCATGCTCTCAACTCACTCATATAGTGATCGTGTATGATACGGTGTCCGGCTAGAAGGTACCACATACCTTCACAATACACGGGATAAGTCCACTAATACTAGACGCGTGCACACAACTGAGAAGTAACTAGGTAACATAAACTAACTGCAAAAATATACAATCAAGCAAGGTGTACTTGCCTGTGTCCAGCAACTGAGTATCTGGGTCCAAAGTAGAGTCCGAGTCTCAAGAAGCAAATAATCCTAAACAAAATTTATCTCTAATTAATTACTAATTAACCAAATTAAACCATATATTGAATTGCTAATTAATCAATAATTAATATCAAACCATCATTACTAGCTAATCAATACCAATAATTATGAATAATAATAATATACAATAATAAGTATGAAATACTTATTACTATAATTTTATATTCTGAAATTATTAATAAAATTAATATATATCTAATAATTAATTAATTACTTAAAAATAATTAATTAATCATTTAAATAACACAAGCGTTCACAATTTCCTAATAATACCAACAAAATTTGTAAGAATCCAGGAAAATCATTTTTATTCTAATAAGCTAAATAATGACAGAAATAATAGATATATATATTATTTGCAAAGAAACCATAAATAGGATTTTCTTTATTTAATATAAAAATCTATCTAATAACTAGATTAGTGCTAATAATTATAAATACTATTTAATAAATAGTAAAAAGATCTAAATTGGGTTATAAAATACTTTTCCATGATAAACCTACTGTAAATAATATTTTTAATATTATTTACCTAATTATAAGTAATTAAAAACATTTAACTACTACATATATAAAATTACTATTTTAGCTATTAAAATTAGAATTAAATATTAAAAATTCACTAATAAATTGTGAAAATTCATATTTCACAGAAAATAACATTTTTCCAACAGTGACTATAATTTTATGAACATTACCATAATAATTTATATTTAATATAAATTAAAACTAGTAATGAACTAATTACATAATCAAGAATATTTAACACTGATTTAATATACAATAAATAACAAACATAATTATTTTATTCTGAAAATTTTACAGTAAATAGACATAATTAGTATTTACAAGTTTTGTATAAAGCTCATTAATTAGTTCTTAGTGAATTAATTAATAAAAATCCGAAACAGTGTAAATAAATAGTCATTTAGATTCAGTAATTCACAGTTTAAAATATAATTAAAATATCTAAACTATTTAATAAATCCTGAAAATTTAACAGTAAATAAATTACATAATTACCTACAAATTATGTATAGATCATAACAAGTAATTCCCGATGAATTAAATTCAAAAAATCAAAAACAGAATATATAATACTGTGGAAATTGCACAAAAACTGCAGTAATACATTCCCTTTAAATGTTTAATAAATACTAATAAATTGTGTAAAAATCTGTCATAATTAATATAGGATCTACACTAATGACTCTAATCATTAGGCTAATAATTTAGATACTTTTTACTATCAATTAATCATTAATTAATTGATTAACACAGCCATAATCACACAAATTAATTCATCAATGCAAATAACCTAATTGTTTCAACCTAATCACACGTGTAAGAGGACACGTGGGGGGTCGGGGCAGTACCTCGCCGAGGCTGGGCTCGACGGCGAACCCTCCGGTCGTGGTGGCGCCGGTGGTAGCGGTCGGTGGTGGCCGCCCGGTTCGCTGCAGTCGCGGCAGTCCCGATCTCGCGGCCTCGAGCTCCTCCGGGGGGTCGTCGGGATCCTTTGGCCGACGGGGGGGGTGACTAGGGGATGGCCGGCTATGCTCCAATGGTGGTGGCGACGGCTAAAATGAGTAAATCTGAGATTAGGGTTCGGTTTAGCCTACACAAGGAATAACTATATGTATATATACTAAGTTGAGGGTGATCCTTTATACAAGGAACCCTAACGGGTTTGGGGTTCGGTTTGGCCTATCGGGTTTGTGCCTAAGTTAGGGTTAAACTTAAGGAATGGTTTGGTTGCTAGGAATTTTAACACCACATCTATATAAGTATAGATATATATATAATCTAAAAATAAAACCAATTGAATGATAACACTATATATATATATAATTATTGATATAAATATAATCTAATAATAAATCTATATGAAACTTGGTTAGAGTTTATAAATAATTTAATAATTAATGTAACAGCATTTATTTAACAAATAACAATATTTAGTAATCTTGCATCTATATATATGTATATATATACAATATAAATTAAACCCTGATTAGAAATAATTAATTAATTATTAAATAAATAGATTAACAAGCTATTCTTTAAAAAAAAAAAAAAATTTAAAAATTCCCTGAAAATTCAGGGGGGTTACAATCTACCCAACTTATAAGAATTTCGTCCTCGAAATTTAAAATAATTCTAATACCGAAGAAATAATAAGAAAATCAATGAAAAGTAAATATGTAAATTGTAACTTACTCAACAAGACAATTTACAACGATGCGTGGGGGTTTATAGAGGGGTCAAAACTGGCATCATATCCTACAAGAATATGTTCTAGATTCGGCATTGGTCATAGGATTTCCAAGTGATCAGGGAATAGATCGATATTGCATGGTCAAATCTAATAGGATAAGGAGAGGACACAAATAGTCTATTCTAAGGGAAAGATTTGTCAAACAAGTAGAGTTATTAAAATAGAGCACATAAAGGTGTGTTTATGGGGGGCATAAATGTCATGTGTATGGTGCGGTTTGTCTAGATCATAATGGTGCAATTATTGGAAGAAAAATTCTAATATTGTGCTTCAATTACCCAAGTCATGGTAAGGGATCAAATGATATGAACCAAGGAAAGGATAATAGGAAAACTTTTATTTGCTAAATGTCCGACTAAAATCAGTCTAAGATGGCTACTAGGGTGCTAAGGGTATTACTAAAATAAGATATCATACAAGGTATACTTAACTGACTTAGTAGAAAGATGGTTCTACTATAAATCATAGCTAATAAAGGATTATAAAGAGAAATTCTATACTAGGCGCAGAATAAAGAAGAGTTCAAGGGGGGATGGGGTTGATTACAAATTTGAAGGTCCAATGCGAATAAATGTTTCAAGAAAACAAAATTTGTCAAACGGTCGCAAATGAGATCCTAGGACAAGTTTACTATATCTTCATCTGCATAAAATAATCATAGGGAAAGCGAATCAACATGCACTAGGTTGGCCAGACCATCATGCACCGATTCTGATTAGACAACATTTTAGTGGGTGCACCCAATAATATATGTGTCAAGAAAAAGCTTGAGAAAAGAAGAAGCTTGTAAAAACTAGGCTATAACAGCAATATTAGTCAAGACGATAAAAATAAACGTACAGAAGAAAAGAAAGTACAAGATAGTTCAAGTCCAAAACACAAATAATGATTTGACCTTTCTAGTTACCCTATGAATCTCTAACCTTAGTTGAGCTAGGGGATAAGAACCCACAAAGTTATGTCTAGGTAATCTAAATACTTATACCAACATATAGTCAGTGTTATCCAACTATAATTTCTTAATGGTCCTGAGAAAAGTATGATGCTAAACTACAAGGTATACTACCCAACTTATAAGAATTGAACTAGTACCTCTCACTGTCTCTTCAGGAAATAAGTTTATCCTACCAAATTGTAGCAACAACATAGAATTTTCTAGAGAAGCAATATTAATCCTAACATGAGAAGAAAAAAAAAATCCTTTGGTCTATTCAAAAGGATAAGACGTAATGATCTGCTTTCCATTATTGCTTAAGAAAACAAAATTTTGGATCGATAGTACTAGAATTATGCAGCACGATAAATAGTAAATCAGGAAAGAAAATAAACTAATTAGATAATAATAAAAAAAATCCTTATAGCATTTAGCTCGGCAACCGGGGCATGAGCTAAAGGTGAAGGAAAATTTTTATTACAGAAAATATCAACCAATATTGTCTACAGGTAAAGTAACAAACAACTAAATAGATATTCCTAATATTAATACTAATAATATAATACTAAAATATAGGAGAAGATATACTGGTTGACGGATTTGGGGTATGGTCAAGAAAAATTTATAGACATCTATAGCTCTAAACAATTAGGGAATCATGATACTAGTTTAGGGTCGAGAACAAGGATGATAAAATTTTAAGAAGAAGACATAGTCACATGGGTCGATGACTTAACTATAACTGCATATAATCACTATCATAGCTATGAAAAATATGGCAACTAAGGTGTGACACTTCTATCTCATTAGAGTAACATCCTCTATGTTTATTTCCTCATCAAGATAAAAAAAAATCAAATTCCTGTAAGTAAAATTTCTTCAAAAATTCCTTCAGTATAAAATCTTTAAATCAAAACATTCATCCACCAATTTTCTTAATCTCTTTAAGATCGTCGCATATAATCATAATTATAACTTTAAAATACCCAACCAATCCTTTTATCATCACACCAACTCCCTTTTATTTTTTTTCTTTTTTTTTCCTCAACTTTAATTCAGTTTACCTAATCTAAAAGATTGTAACTCTCTTATGAAAATAATTAAATCAATCACCGAGATAAATATTATCATAATACTAAATTCTTCTTTCTTTTTTTTTCCAAAAGAAACTTCAATAAAAATTTATCAATCTAAAAAAAAGATTTAAATCTCAAAATTTTTTTTTTCAATCAAAATTTGTTCCATCAAACAAAATTCAATCACAAAAAAATACCTCAAATTTCTAAATCGATCCTCGAAATAAACTTTATTATAGTACAAACATCCTTTTTCTTTTCTCCTCAAAATTTTTAGATTAAAATTACCCAACTCTAAATTTTAAATCACTTTATGAAATGCATCAAATTTCTAAATTCTTCTTAAATAAACCCCTTTTTTCATCAAGGTCAAAATATTCAATCTTTAAAGAAATATAAATCTCATAGGCAACTCTTAACTATTTCTATTTACAATCATCTATCCTCAAATTTAAAAAAAATTATTCTTCTATTTTGGAAACCAACATAAATCATCAACCAATTTAAATCTCATGTAGCAATGTGAATATTTAAATTTTTAATCATCAAGTTGATTTTATATCCTCTCTAACCAATCATAGAAATTTTTTTTTTAAAAAAAAAAAAAACTCAAATCAAAACTTTAAATCATCCTCTCAAATCGATCATCGAGTTTATTTTATTAATCAACTTCTAACAGTCTTTCCCATATGAGTATAAGTAATCTTTCTCACTATCATTCGAAATTGATATATCATTACTACTCAACTTTGAATTAACTAATCATTCATGCAAAATTATATCTTTCAAAAATATGGTGTTCATCAACCTGCAATATTTAGTACTTTCCAAGAATTCAATTATAGACTCAACCGCCTAATTAGCTGCCAAGGTAACCCATCTAGCCATATAGTTAACTTAAGAGTGTATATAGTATAGCATCTTCCAAACCTCTATCAATCATGACAAGCAAGGGGTACGGTAAATTAGATCGAGAAGGATATACTTGCAAGGAAGTCAAAGAGTCAGAAGATATAAATCAAAGAAGAGATCAAGTATTTCGAGGAGTTTGAAATGAGTCGAAATCAAACGAGATCAAAGGATAAAAATAATCAATTGTGGATGAGACACGATAGTCCTAATCCTATACGCAGGCTTGCTTGGTACGGTAAAGTAACCAAACAATATTTTCTCGACCTGCATGGGCCACCACTAAAAACATGTCACGCCCCAGTTCCAAATAATCGGATTGGGAACACGTGGCATGCCAGCTGTACAATCTAGCATAGCTAAACCCAATTTAATGGACTATGATTCGATTGTAGTACGCTGAAGTAACAACTAAATAACAATACAGGCAGGTAAATACTAATCTCATCCACAGGAAAAATCACAGAATAAAGCTGGAAGGAATAAAAATAACTCTAAATCAAACTACAAGTCATGACTAGTGGAAAATAATCCACCAATAAATGTATGAATGAACTACTAAAAGAGTACAACTGAACCAGAAAAGAAATAGATAGCCACTAGCATAAATCACCTAAGAACTCAAGAAACTCACGAGCCTCAACATTGAAGTCCTCGTCAGCAAAAGTCTCCAATCTCCGTAGTCCGTCGGTACCTGTGCTCGTCCCAATCTGGAAAAGGTGCCAGGTCCTCAGAGGGACGTAACAAGTACACAAGAAATCGACATGCATGATAGTATAGGGCAGTATATAAATAACTATAACAAAATGTAACATAACATCTCCCCAACCAAACAAGGACAGGATATATCATACAACATACGACAGGTAAACTAACCATCTATATGTAAAATGCACTCGAGACATCTCTAGTGGCACATGAGAGGGGGAGAAGAAGAAGAAACGGCCACCAAGCGTTCTACGGTTTGAGAAACGAGGGGCTACGAGCATCCAGCGTCCATTGGAAACAGAAATTTTCATACACCACTAGTAGACTCTTCCCACCCAATGTATATCCGTACCGTATACGTGGTACAAATAATATGCAAGACGTCATAGTATATATAAGTAGACCTGTACCAACTACTAGACCAGACGCAAACTCACGTGCCAATGATCAGTCGACACACAAATCCATGCTCTCAACTCACTCATATAGTGATCGTGTATGATACGGTGTCCGGCTAGAAGGTACCACATACCTTCACAATACACGGGATAAGTCCACTACTACTAGACGCGTGCACACAACTGAGAAGTAACTAGGTAACATAAACTAACTGCAAAAATATACAATCAAGCAAGGTGTACTTGCCTGTGTCCAGCAACTGAGTATCTGGGTCCAAAGTAGAGTCCGAGTCCCAAGAAGCAAATAATCCTAAGCAAAATTTATCTCTAACTAATTACTAATTAACCAAATTAAACCATATATTGAATTGCTAATTAATCAATAATTAATATCAAACCATCATTACTAGCTAATCAATACCAATAATTATGAATAATAATAATATACAAT
Organism: Iris pallida; assembly: GCA_029216955.1. Classification (NCBI taxonomy): domain Eukaryota; kingdom Viridiplantae; phylum Streptophyta; class Magnoliopsida; order Asparagales; family Iridaceae; genus Iris; species Iris pallida. The sequence continues at coordinate 14,131,557 of JANAVB010040419.1, read as the reverse complement.
AATAAGTATGAAATACTTATTACTATAATTTTATATTCTGAAATTATTAATAAAATTAATATATATCTAATAATTAATTAATTACTTATAAATAATTAATTAAACATTTAAATAACACAAGCGTTCACAATTTCCTAATAATACCAACAAAATTTGTAAGAATCCAGGAAAATCATTTTTATTCTAATAAGCTAAATAATGACAGAAATAATAGATATATATATTATTTGCAAAGAAACCATAAATAGGATTTTCTTTATTTAATATAAAAATCTATCTAATAACTAGATTAGTGCTAATAATTATAAATACTAGTTAATAAATAGTAAAAAGATCTAAATTGGGTTATAAAATACTTTTCCATGATAAACCTACTGTAAATAATATTTTTAATATTATTTACCTAATTATAAGTAATTAAAAACATTTAACTACTACATATATAAAATTACTATTTTAGCTATTAAAATTAGAATTAAATATTAAAAATTCACTAATAAATTGTGAAAATTCATATTTCACAGAAAATAACAGTTTTTCAACAGTGACTATACTTTTATGAACATTACCATAATAATTTATATTTAATATAAATTAAAACTAGTAATGAACTAATTACATAATCAATAATATTTAACACTGATTTAATATACAATAAATAACAAACTTAATTAAATTATTCTGAAACTTTTACAGTAAATAGACATAATTATTATTTACAAGTTTTGTATAAAGCTCATTAATTAATTCTTAGTGAATTAATTAATAAAAATCCGAAACAGTGTAAATAAATAGTCATTTAGATTCAGTAATTCACAGTTTAAAATATAAATAAAATATCTAAACTATTTATTAAATCCTGAAAATTTAACAGTAAATAGATTACATAATTACCTACAAACTATGTATAGATCATAACATGTAATTCCCGATGAATTAAATTCTAAAAATCAAAAATAGAATATATAATACTGTAGAAATTGCACAAAAACTGCAGTAATACATTCCCTTTAAATGTTTAATAAATACTAATAAATTGTGTAAAAATCTATCATAATTAATATAGGATCTACACTAATGACTCTAATCATTAGGCTAATAATTTAGATACTTTTTACTATCAATTAATCATTAATTAATTGATTAACACAGCCATAATCACACAAATTAATTCATCAATGCAAATAACCTAATTGTTTCAACCTAATCACACGTGTAAGAGGACACGTGGGGGGTCGGGGCAGTACCCTCGCCGAGGCTGGGCTCGATGGCGAACCCTCCGGTCGTGGTGGCGCCGGTGGTAGCGGTCGGTGGTGGCCGCCCGGTTCGCTGCAGTCGCGGCAGTCCCGATCTCGCGGCCTCGAGCTCCTCCGGGGGGTCGTCGGGATCCTTTGGCCGACGGGGGGGGGGGGGGGTGACTAGGGGATGGCCGGCTATGCTCCAATGGTGGTGGCGACGGCTAAAATGAGTAAATCTGAGATTAGGGTTCGGTTTAGCCTACACAAGGAATAACTATATGTATATATACTAAGTTGAGGGTGATCCTTTATACAAGGAACCCTAACGGGTTTGGGGTTCGGTTTGGCCTATCGGGTTTGGGCCTAAGTTAGGGTTAAACTTAAGGAATGGTTTGGTTGCTAGGAATTTTAACACCACATCTATATAAGTATAGATATATATATAATCTAAAAATAAAACCAATTGAATGATAACACTATATATATATATAATTATTGATATAAATATAATCTAATAATAAATCTATATGAAACTTGGTTAGAGTTTATAAATAATTTAATAATTAACGTAACAGCATTTATTTAACAAATAACAATATTTAGTAATCTTGCATCTATATATATATATATATATATACAATATAAATTAGACCCTGATTAGAAATAATTAATTAATTATTAAATAAATAGATTAACAAGCTATTCTTTAAAAAAAATTAATAATTTTAAAAATTCCCTGAAAATTCAGGGGGGTTACATTGCTGTAGGAGATGTTTTGCTATTTGGATTAAAATTGTTGGTTGGGTATCTATTATGCATGATGGGTTTAACATGGTAATGTGGGTGTTTTTGTTGGGAGCTTTTCGATATAAATCACATGCGGGTATATATTAGTTGGGAGTATTTCTATTTCGGGATTGACATCTCCATTAGCATGCATGCGTCGTTGATTTTGGGACTACGTCCACTATGCCATGCTTGGATGTTTTACTTTATTTGTCGGTTTCGGTTTTTATTAGAGTACTCTGATATTCTTGGTGTTGGTCGTTCGACCAAATGAACCAAAGCGTTGCAGATCGTATCGGATACACTGGCTCCGTGTCGGGACGTGTCCTATATGTGTTATGGCACGCTAGTATAGCAGATGATGATTGATCCTTATCTGAGACATCTTATATATCTTATTTCGTTTCTTGTCGTTAGTCGTAGTTTGTATGTTGGTATTGTTGGGTTATTCATTCTGGGTGGAGATACGCTCGTGTTTGTACGAGTCGATACTGGATACGGATGTGAGGATACCTTCGTGTCGATGATGTAGCCTCTCCACAGTTGCAGCTGCGACCCGGCGAGGTGATGTGCGTGCCTGCGAGCCGTGTCCGAAGGCTTCCTTCGGATTCTGACACCAAATTCTGGGGTATAAACTCTAAACTCTTGATTGATTTCAGTTTTTGGGTTTATTTTGTTTGTCGATGATGTTGTTGGATCTCAATCCCTACATAAAAAGGGTTTCGATCGACTAATATGTGTTGGGATCGATTTTGGCTTGACGATCCTACGATTGTCTTTATTTGTGAAGCGGGAATGATCTTTAGATCATGTTCGGTTCTTTACTTGCTGTTGGATCATTTTCGATTTCGTGTTACCTAGCTGCTGTTGGAATTATTTGTGATGCATGCATTGTTGGTTTGGGTTTCTTATATAAATTGTTTCTTGGGATCTCCTTCCTATACTTGTTGTGGGATGTTGGTTTAGGTTTTCCCTATTATACATGTTGGGTTGGGAAAGATTTCTTTGCTGTAGGAGATGTTTTGCTATTTGGATTAAAATTGTTGGTTGGGTATCTATTATGCATGATGGGTTTAACTTGGTATTGTGGGTGTTTTTGTTGAGAGCTTTTCGTTATAAATCACATGCGGGTATATATTAGTTGGGAGTATTTCTATTTCGGGAATGACATCTCCATTAGCATGCCTGCATCGTTGATTTTGGGACTACGTCCACTATGCGATGCCTAGATGTTTTACTTTATTTGTCAGATTTGGTTTTTATTAGAGTACTCTGATACTCTCGATTTTTCGATATAAATCACAGACTCTAAAATTGACAGACTCTAAAATATAGGGTTTTGCTTTCTTTTTCAGGGTTTTGCTATACGTACATGTGCTATGGACAGTCTTCATGTGACCAAGTTGAAGCGTTATAAGTGTGCTTCTTCGCTACAGTATCTGTGAGATTTTTGATGTCGATAGTTTTGATGTAGCTAAAGTGTACTCTATATTGGATACTCTATATATTTGAGAAGATGTATATAATAAAATGGAGAAATGTAGAATGGTAGCTAAAATACTCTATTTTGAGACAATAAAATGGAGAATGGTACTTTATATTATATTTCAATGCTTTGTTGTGAATATGGTTCAAAGTGGTTGTTTTCGAATTGAATTGAGCAGCGTTTGGAATGTATAACATGTAGTATAGAGCGTTATAAATGTGATACAATGTCCATATACAACGATTTTTCATAACTATCCATAACGCTTTGAAAATAAAATGTAGCATAAATGAAACCTATTAATGACGGTTTAGGATGAATTATCTATAACGCTTTTAAAAATATTTATAACACACGATTTCATAACGCTTGGACTGAGAAAAAAGCCTCATGGTTTGCAATTAATGACGCTTTTTAGCCGTCATTAAAAGGTATTTTTGTGGTAGTGTGAGCCCTACGGCTAACCTGAGACGATTCACATATACTGAATAATGATTCACAAGTCTGTCGCATGTTCTACTTATTTTATGGCCAATAAAATTCACTATTTTCTAATTTTAGACTATCTGCACCATGATGGCTGTGGTCTACTACTTTATGATGCTGCTGATGCACCTTAGTTATGTTTCTGCTTTGTAGTTTCATTTCATGCACTCTAGTTATATTTTTCTTCTAGTTTTATTTCTTATGTATGACTGCAAGTTTTTTCTACTGGATTATCAAAACTGCTAGTTTTCTCTATTAAAGTTTGGTTACGGTTATGTTGTGTGCTTGCTCTCTTCACTTTGTCTTTCTTTTATGGTTATGTTGTGTGCTTGCTCTCTTTCCTCTCTAAACACGCACACATCCACGCCCCCAAGATGGCCGACAATTCTTTCCCCTCTCTAATTTTTTTCTTCTACTACACTTCTTCTTTTTCCTCATTTTCCTTACTCAACATTAAAACTACCAAATCCTAACCCTAACTTCTCCTCCTCCTTCTCTTCTTCCTCCCCACACTCTACTTCCTCCTCGTCTCAATGACAGAAGCATGTTGCTGCCGCCGCCCTAGCATCTGCCACGTACGCCTGGTTGTTATCGTGTGCAGCCACCATGCGTAACCATGCGCCGCCTGGCGAGCCCTCTGCGAGAAAGCGCGCACGGCTTCCCCGTGTGCGACGTTAAGCTGCTGTTGCTACTGGCCACATGTGCACCACTGTAGCCCTACCTTCGGCCGCTGTTGAGCTGCGTACCCCGCGTGGCAGCAGCGCACCACAGCCACACCACTTTTTGGCCGTATGCATCTGTTGTCGTCACGATGTTGTCGATGCCGCTACTGTTGTGGTCGTCCCCCTTCGGCCACGGTGTGCCAACGACCTCTCCGTTGGCCCCGTCCACAGCCTAGTGTGTCCCCGATACGGTCCCATCACCTCCAACGATCGCAAAAAGTTGATATCGACGTTTATGTCGAAATCCCTCCGTGACGTACGAATCGTGCAGTCAGAATTCGTGATTGAAACAGCGACTTCGTGCATGTTTTTTTTTGGCGATCTGACCGTTGGATTATTGCACTCTTTCCGATGTCGCAATCTTGGTATACCGCTCTACCTCTACGTAAAATTTCAGCCGTTGATTCTATCATTTACTAGGTCAAAATCGGCCACAAGTTGTATAAATAATTATATTTATTTTGGACAATTTTGTGGAGACAACTTCGTAGATTTGTTTCTCCGCCGACGTAGCTCCGTTTGGCGAGCCACTAGTTCCTATGCATAGATGGTATAACCAACTTTTAGTCATTAAAGTTTCATTTCATTGTGAGCTCGTTTGATTGGTTGAATTCAACGCCAATGTTGGGCGTCCGAATTCATAATTTCCAACTTATAAAATTCTAATTTTGGATTCGGGACTCCGGATTCCAATTTCGACACCAACAGTAGACTCGTGGTGTCATTCTGGCCCAAATTCATATATAGTTTGCAAGATTTGTATGACATGAGCTCCGACATGCATTTCGGTGCAAATCGGGACCCACAATCCGGGTTGATAGATCATTTTGAGATTGGCTCATTAGATTTCGATTCTGGATATACCATTAGATTCATATCGTCGTTCTGGAATCACTGACATATACTTTGCTAGATCTAGCAGACTTTGGCTCCGGAACGCATTTCTATGCAAATCGAATTCCAATATCCGGGTTAGTGGGTCATTTTGAGATCGGCTCTTCGGAATCCAATTATGGATATACCGGTGGGTTCGTATCTTCATTCTGGACTCATTAACATATACTTTGCTAGATTTAATGAACGTTGGCTCCGGCATGCATTTTCGAGCAAACCGGTTTCCAACGTTCGGATCAATAGGTCATTGTGAGATCGGCTCATCGAAATCCAATTCTAGATATACCGTTGGATTCGTATCGTCAGTCTGGACTCGTGGACATATAGTTTGCTAGATTTTGATAACCTTCTTCTTGACATGAATTTCGGTGCAAGTGGGTCCAACGGCGAATCATATTTTGACCCAAAATTATTATTTTGTCCTTTTGTCCAGAATTGGACTTATGGATAGTATATCTTAGCTATTTTCCTTATTTCGGGAACGTTGGTGATGTTTGTTTCAGCATCCGGAGACATTCATGGAGACTCCTACCTTGCTACCTTCTTGAACTTGATGATTTGCCTGTAGGATATTATCGGATTAATACTTCATTCCATACAAGATACCTTGCCATACTTGTTCTGCTTATATTACTCATATCTATTCTTGTGTTGATGGTTGGTGACACCGGTAGTGTGTATCCAAGGATGACTTGTGTTTTGTCGATGATGGCATCGATGTTATGGGTGCGTGCGTGTGTGACTTAGAGTTAGTAAACATACCTGAAACTGTAAAGTTATCCCAGTAACTTCTATGACTTGTCACGAGATATTACATGGGACTATGAGTTAGAATACATGTATTGGCACAAGCTTATGCATTCGACTAATGATCGGTGCGAGCAGTTCGTGTGTTGGTACATATAGAATTAGATGGTGTCTAGGTTAAAGACTCGCATTAAGATATGGATTATCTGAGTTGTGGATACCACTGGCACAGTTCATGGACGGAGAAGAAAATCAGTAGGCGTATGGGACCGACAGTCACATTAGCCTCAGTGTTACCTGTGTATGGTCTATGGTTACCTGGTTATGGGCTATGGTTACCCGGTTATGGGCTATGGTTACCCGTTTATGGGCACGTATGTATACTAGGGGATATATCCGTCAGCGGCCACTAGCTGTACGTTAGGTACGGTCGGGAGGTATACTAGTATATGCTATGATTCGATGCCACTTCCTTATCTACCTACCCATACGCTCTAACGTCATTTTCAACATGCGTTCACATAGAATGGTTAGTTCGTATACCTATGTCGGACTGTACCACAGGACAGTGACTTATCATAGGCTGGTACACCATTCATTGATCATGATTGGTCAGAGTTATTATCACGACCTGCACCCGAATAGCCGGGCACAAGTACGTGGGTAACGCCCAGCCTACGCTGTAGTATCGGCGGTAGAACGCTGGCAAGTACCTAGTATATATCTACAACATATATGATCTACAACAATAACTTGTATTCAAGTCACATACATATAAGGAAGATATGAATAAGAAGAGATAACAGTATCACTAAATAAAATAGAATCAACAAATGATCATACAAATCAAGAATGTGTCGGAGACAAATCCGATAATGAAACATGAATCTAAATAAGGAATAATGGCCTAGAGCTCCTAGAAGACAACTCACGGTAAATGGAATAATCGAGAACCTATCTCAGCTAGCATCGTCATGTAGTCAAAGTATGTGGGGCATAACAACTCCTAAAAATGTTGGTTATCAAGTCAGGATTTGAGCGAAGTACATAAACTAACAGCAGTTCCATTTAAATTAAGAAAAACTATAAATAACAGGAACCAATGAAATACATGATGGATAAGTAGAACTGAATAGTAGAAAAGCAAGAAAACTATGTGAGCATGTCATGGTAATAATGTACAGTAAGTAATCATGGGTACAGTGTAATAGCATGTGATAATCTGGATTAGAACATGTACTACTACTAAATGGTGCCTTGAGATATTAGTTTAATATGTGATCAGCTTGGGACTAGGATCAGGCTATCCATATGACCGGCTATGCACAAGTACAAGCACAGGTTAACCTGGAGGATAGGCCAGCCATACATGGAAGCTATGCACAAGTACGAGTAAGGTCAGGCTACACCCTACGTGTGGCGATGATAAGCTATGCACAAGGGATTAACAAGTAGGGTATGATCGCATAATATCCTAATCTTTCCATTCCCCGACTAGTTTAAAGGATCCAACCATAGCACGTTACGACACGAAATTCTCTAAGAGGGTAGCAAATTCCCTTAGGAATTGCTGTCTATACAAGTACAAGGACAATAGTCAAGAACGAGACATGTACCAGTATTCCAGGATAACAGGAGTAACATGTCATGACGGGATCCAAGCTATACTAATCCGTATACTCTCGTATTAGAAATCAAGCATAACACTACAAACTGATATCATAGAGACTATCAAGATAACGAAAACTATCAGAGAATGTACTCGCCTTAATTTGGTTGCAGTCGACGTGCACGACACGAACGTGTCAACATAGAATAGGTACGATGCTAAGCTCCACAAGGTGGTCTCCAATCACGGCACTGACGGTCCCATCGAGTCCAGAATAGTCCAAATATCCTAATTTGATATATTGTAGTCCAGAATCAGAGCTTGACACGATAAACGAATCAAGAAATAAGAAATGACTATGACAGTCGCGACTTACAATTTCAGAGAAAAATATAACTAAATAATGATAACTAAATTTGGAAATCATTTACAATGTCTAGAAACTATATTTGTATTATTCAAAGCCCTTTTTAAATATAAATTTAAATCCTAGAAAATTATTGTAACATTTAGAACTATACTTCATAATCAAACTATCTTCAGATAACATTTTAAAAAATCAAGAAGATCATTTATAATACTCTTAGACACATACATCAAATAATCGAAAATCAACCAGTACTAAATCCCTAATTTGTTAAATACGATTTTTTGGTCAAACTTATTAATAATTATTTTTAGAAATATTATTATATATTTTATTTAATTATCCAAATAATTAATTCTATTTGTAATAATAAAAATAAAAATACGAATGTGTAGACGTATAATATATACAAATATCATGTTGTGATATACAGACATATAAATCTACCGTATAAATGGGCTTAAGCCCTAGTTTTAGGGATCAACAGTCAATTTATGAAACAAACCCAAAACCATTGTTATAAGAAGATAAAGATAACAATTAATAATAGTATTAATACCCAAATATATATATATATATATATATATATATATATATATATATATATATATATATATATATATATATATATACACTATCAGTACGTATATACAAATACAAATAGTTATCTGAAAAATTATTTATGACGTTTAGAATTATATTCTACAGGTAAAATAGTTGAAATAATAATTGAAATGCTTATCTGACTCAAACCTTAATTTTGGTAAATAAGATTCATAGACAGAAAACTATAATAATATTTTAAAAGAATTTGCAACTAGTAAGCTTAAACCCAAGGCATAATTTATTACAAAATATTTTTCGAAAATTTATTTATCATTTAATTATTTAATAAAATATCATAATAATACCAGGTGAGTATTAGTAAACATTTTGCAATTCAAGGGTTTAATACAAAATTACACCCTGACAACCTGACTCCCATTCCTAAATTTCTCTCTGAGAGAGAAATAGAATGAGCTTCTACTCATCCAGATCTCTAAATAGAGAGAAAGGGGGGGGGGTCTATATACTGTTGCTCTCTCTCCCTCCCAAATCAAAAGACCTAGGTTGAAGCTACTAACCAAAAATCCTAAATCGAAGGAAGGGGGAAAGAGAACAAGGGTGCTCACAAGTAGGGGGCTTCGGCGATCGGCCAACGATGCTGGACGCCGGGTGGAGCGAAGTTGCATGGGCGCCGGTGATTGGGGAGTCGACGTAGTCGGAGGAGTAATGACGGCTGCGAAGGATGCGCGATGGAGTGCGGATCTGGAGCACAGCAGCGGCGCTCGGGTGGAGGAAGGCGGGGCGACACTGCTGGAAGTGCAAGACAGATTTCGAGGGGTGGTCAACGTTGGAGGCTACGGCGATGTCAAGGAGCAAGTCAACGGTGAGGTGGTCGTCTTTTTTTCTTCTTTTCCTTTTTTGATGGTGGTATGGCCAATGGAGGCTCTGTGAGGGAAAGTCGGTATCGGGCGGTGTCAGGGAGTGGCGATGGTCGTGCCCGTAGTGGTTGTTGGAACGATTGTGGTGGTGGAGTGGAATGGCGATGGCGGTCGCGGGTGGTGGTTATGAAGGTGATGGCTGTAGGGTCGGAGTTGGACGGAGGAGGCCGGGAGTGCGATGGCGATACCGGGTGTCGTCGGCCGCATGGTGGTGATGATGGAGGGAACGGTGAGGGTGATGGCAGAAGCCGCGAGCAGAGAGATGGTGTCTTGGTCGGGATGGAGGGGAGCATGGGTAAACTGTAGCTGTTGCTATGTATGTGTGTGTGTGTTTTTTTTGGGTTTAGGAAATTGTTGTAAAAATATTGGGAATGTCCAATATTTATAGGATAGTGTAGAAAACCTTAATGGCGTAATTGTAATTGTAATAGTATAGGAAAATAATGGAAAACACTAACAACTAACTATAATAATAACTGCTATCTAGTAGTTAAACTAATAATTAAATTATTTTATATATATAAATATATATATATATGTCTGTGTGTGTGTGTGTGTGTGTGTGTGTATTCATTTACAAAATCTTATTTGACAAACATTTTCGTTATATAAGAACATATAATGTTTATAACTTACGAAAAATTAAAGAAAATTACAAGTTTTAGGATACAATCTCACAACATATTGTTTTTCTCAAAACCTAGACCAAATAAGCACCGATAGCATAATAGGATCGAAGTACGCTTCATTATATGATTTCAAAGATTTAGGAAAAGTTTTCAAAATTTGAAAAAAATCCAGAAATTCGGTAAACGAAGGTTACAAATCTACCGTGCTTAAAGAAATTTCGTCCTCGAAATTTAAGTTGGCAGAGGGATCAAAACACGACAGGGAGTTCAGTCAATAACCTAGGCACGGTCAAATAACGACGACTTTAGCACGAGTAAGATAATCAATTTCAAATCGTTTATGCACGACTTGTGATTTTGGCACGATAGAATCGTAGTGTGGAGAATATTATATAGGCACGATTTAGAAATAAACTCAAGTCATTTAGACACGATCTCAATCATGGCTAGATGAATTAAGGATAGAATTGAAATTTAAGTATGAAATGATTAGTAGTCTAGGTTTGATGAAAATCAGATTTAAGTTCACATAGGAACGATCAAGTTCAAACTTAGGTACGATCGGAGATAAATTCTTGGCACGATCAAGATTTTGAAGTCCAAGCCTTGTAGGTGTAAGCCCCTAGATTTTAAAATATTATTTTTATAATTTTAAATAGCATTTATATCCTTAAAATAAGTTATTATAATTATTAGAAATTTTCTAGAATTTTTAAATGATTTTTAAAATAAATATTATAGCTTAAAATATCAATCTGCAATTATTAAATATCAATTTGCAATTTGTTAAATTGCTTTAATATTAATTTGTAAATTATTGATTTGTTTTAAATTCAGTTTGCAAATTATATTTGCAAAATGATAGGCAGTGGGGTTAATTGTTAAACCCCAAACTTGGGGGGGCCTTATTGCAAATCACCCGTCACCCCCCCCCCCCCCCCCCCCCGATTTTCTCTCTCCTCCCTCAACTACGTCCGACGACCGGCCGACAGACCTAAATCCTAATTTTTCGTAACCCAGCCCCTAATTCGACCGACTTTCCGACCCAATAAAACCACCCCGACCCCGAACCCTAACTCTAAACCATTTTCCGACCAATCCAGCGTCGGCCGACCCCCTTTCTTCTCCGACGAACTCGTCGAAACCCTAGATCTAGGAGCGCCACCCCTACAGGCCACGTCGATGACTCCAACCACCACCAATCGATGCGCCTCGACGAGACGACCACAGCGCCATATTTTCCCAACCACCCCGACGTCTCTTCCGCCGAGCAACGCCCCCGAAAGCCACTACTCGACAGACACGTACGTGTCATCTCACCCTTCGTGTCGTTTAGTGTCTCGTGTTGGTGTCACTAGACTCGCCTAAACACGAGGAATCCACTAATGTGCTCGAACACGGGAAACTCGTGTCGTGTGAGTCGTACATGCCCTGGACACAGGACTCGTGTGTCTTTGTGTCCCTAACTGTCAGGACACGAAGACACAGAAGTATGGGTTAACGGGTTTAATAGACTGATTATTGGGTTTAAAACCCGTTATCCTAAATTCATTATATAACTAACTAAGTCTTATCCCAGTCAAGCTAACCCGAGCTGACCCCCTGGCCAGCCCGAGCAATGTTAATCCCCCCTGTTCCAACAGGCCGAGTTTGAGCCGCCTTTTTGTTTTCTTTTTGTTTTGTTTTTATTTTATTTGTTTTATTATATATATATATGTATATATGTATTTATATATATATGTATATATGTATATGTATATGTATATGTATATATATATATATATATATTATATATACTGTTATATACATAATATATATACTGTATTTGTATATGTATATATGTATTTTATATTAAGTATTATATATATATATATATATATATATATATATATATATATATTCATTATATATATAGATAAATATCTATATATTTATGTATATATATAAATGTATTTGTTGTATATATATATATATTTCTCAAATACAATTTTGTGCTAAATGTCATTATGTGTAAATTCATAAGTTATTTTATTATATAATTTTATGACTTGTATATTTTACCACTTTAAAATATATTATTATCAAAATACTTTAATATATATATATATATTTGAATTACTGTATTTTATTAATCATGGCCATTTGGTGTGCAAACCTAACATGGGTTTTTGGGCCCAAATGTGTCTAAAATATTCAAAGTCTGTACAAGTCATATTGGACTTGATTCATGACTTTGGATCCCGTATCTGAACTTCCGTTCGTGGACAAAATACTAAATAATTATTTATTTATTTTTCAGGATTTATAATTTACGGTTTTTGAATTTTTATGTATATTTTATTTGCTATAAAGATATGGGAAAAAGTTCATTTAAATACTATGTTAATTTAGCTAATTTAATATAATTTTTATAGCATTTATTTAGTAATTTTGGCATTTTACAAAAATAGGAAAACATAACTCATTTTCAGGATACTTATGTTTACTAATTTTTAAGAAATATTTATGAGAGTTTATAAATTCCAAAAAAATTAGTATAAATTTCTATAATTAACAAGGATCATTTTGGTACTTTATTTTGTGTATAATTAAGCTTTTTGCCTATCTTATAAATTATTGGAATATAGTGTACAGTCTGATTTAATTATTGAATAATTACGACTTACGATGTATTGGATGAATTTGGGATATTGTAGTATTGGACCTCACCCTACCATAGTATAAAGGCCCTAGAAAGTTATTTTAGGTATTGTGTCACCCCACATTGGTCTCATATGCTAAAGTCATCATTTGGCTAGGTGTCCAGTCAGAAAGTCATGTCGCATAACTAGTGTCTTAGTGTTTAACTTAGTATAAAACTAAGTTTATTTATTATTTTTACAGTGATGAGACATCAGACATCTGTAGCATTTCCTTCTCTATCTTGCTTTGGTAGAGGTAAGTACCTCTACAAACTTTATATACTGTTATATCAATAAACTGTGACCCAACCATGTTAAATGCTGATCCTTGGGGTAGCATGTTAAATCTTCACATGTTATATTATTTTCAGTCCCTACCATGCTTAAGACAGTTCTTATATCTCTCACATGTTTAAACAACGGGGTTATGGGGAAATTGTTAGTAGAGTACGTGATCATGCCCCCTTTCTCCGTATGTATTTACCGGGCATTGTTACATTCTATATGTAACTTTGTCATATGTTCTGGTCCCTATTTGTGTATGGATATACATCGATGCCGTTATGTAAACGTATGTACACATCAGAAAATTTATATGTGCCACTGTACATCCTATTTTTCCTATTGATCGATCACGTACATGCTACAGTTTTAAACTTTAAAACAAACATATGATGCCATGATAGATTATGATATGCCATGATTCCTACACTTCTGTTCAATTCATGTTTCGTATATTTAGTTTGTTAGAATCAGTACTTGCTCCCGTCCTGACAGGATAACGTTGTAGGTATACTTACCGAGGAGGAGTTGCTTTGTGATTCTTATTATAGGATTGCCATCGAGGATCAGGCTTTACTTTACGAGGATGTACCAGCAGAAAAACTCGTCTAGTTTGTTTATTTACTTGGGACTTTTGGGAGTAGTCATGTTATTGACTATGTAGTTTGTAACTGGACCTGTATCATGTCTTACTTTTAGCCATGTACTTAGACCATATTTATATACGAGATAATTTTGTGTTTGGATATATTCTGACTCATTATTACATATAGAACTGTTAGCAGACTTTGGTCTTATCTTATTTTTCTTTAGAACAGCTTACTACGCTTTATCTCAAGCGTAGGCTGGATATGACTCGTCCCGGCCCAACAATTTGGGTAGCAGATCGTGACATATTTTTAGTGGTGGCCCATGCAGGTCGAGACTAAATTGTTTGGTTACGTCATTGTACCAAGCATGCCTGCAATTAGGAACTTAAGGTAACTAGACAACACTTGAGATGACGTTTTAGAACACCTAGAGGAATTCTAGGATTACAACATAGGAAATGCGTCGCATCGTATGCTCGCTATTACAAATTAGACTTTCTTATTGTTTATGATTATTTACTTAAAAGAGTCCTTATAAGTTCTTTTATGTATTAGATGGTGCTCACCGCTCATCCCAGTATGCCACACCTGAGAATGGCACACTTCCTATCCAGTCGGTTGACCAGTTGACCGATGCACCTCCACCTCCACCTACTATACTCCCCTACTCCAAAAATCCACCAACCCAGATGCCACTACCACCTTCCATATCACAGTCCTAGCAGGACCTAATACTCCCACCACCACCTATTACTATACCTGCCCAGGCTTCCGTCACTCTCGACGGGAACCAACTTCTCACTCTGAACCAAGGGTTCCTAACGACCCATCAGGAGCAGACCACCCTACTCCGTCAGTGCATGGAGCGTTCTGAGGAGTGTACCATGGTCCCACCACCGGTAGAGCTACGGCAGAGAATGGAGAACATCAAAGAATTCATGGGTTTGAACTCCAGGGAGTTCATGGGGACTAAGGGCTTCATAGTAGCAGATGACTGGCTAGACTCGGTAGAGAGAAAGCTCCTTGGAGCTAGGTTGTCGGGTGACCTCCAGGTCGAGGCAGCGGGATTTCTGCTGATAGACTTGGCAGGAGTTTGGTTCAGGAATGAGCCACTATTCACGAGAGGGAGGGCCACTTGGGATCAATTTAAGATCCAGTTCAAGAAGAAATTCTTCTCGACCACCGCTAGGGTAGCCATGGGGCTACGATTCCAGAACATCCAGCAAGGGAACCGTTCTGTTGACGAGTACGCAGCAGAGTTTAGTCGATTGAGTCGCTTCGCTCCTAGTCTGGTTGCAGACCCCGAGGAGATGACGCGTAGGTTTTGCCATGGTCTAGTTCCAGACGTTAGCATTCTCATAGTAGCGAACGGGACGACTAACTACTACCAGTACCTAGAGTTGGCCCGGAGCATAGAGGCCGGCTCCCGTACACCCTGAGGGACCTTCCAAGCGTCAGGCTTTCCAGCCGAGAGCACCGGCGCCACACCAGCAGACTTACCGTCCTCCCGTACCACATCACCCGACCCCGCCAGTTAGAGCCTCGGAACCTCGGCAGCAGAAGGAAGGTATGTGTTCATTCTGTAGAAGGCCAGGCCACGACGCTTCCATCTGTAGGAAGAAGTTGGGGTAGTGTTTAGCTTGTGGATCTATCACCCATCAGCTTCGGGACTGTCCAGTAGCAAGGGTACCAGGTGCCTGACCACCATCTAGAGGATCGCCACTTCCGACTCAGCAACAGAGGTTTGGGCAACATCTGCAGCAGCAGAAGGGGCCCCAGGGGAAGGCTTATAGCCTAGCTCTTGAACCGAAGCCAGAACAGGTTTCAGAGCCAGATTATTTAGCCGACGTTATCAAAGGTCAAATTTATTTGCATACTTTTCTAGCTCTATGCTTGTTTGATTCTGGTGCATCACATAGCTTCCCGTCATTAGAGTTTTTACATAAACACCACTTAGTAGCTACATCTACCGAAGAGATGAGTAGAGTAGTGACGGGAGGCAGACCAGTACCCTCCAGGGCTATCTATAGATGCTCTATAACTGTAGCTAGGAGAGAGTTTAGGGGGTGATTCTTTGTGATGCCACTCCCCAGGTATGATATCGTATTGGGGATGGATTGGCTTAGCTATGCTTACGCAGCCATAGACTGTCACGAGGGTAGTATTCTGTTCAGTCCCCCAGGCACGGCACCATTCAGTGTCAGGAGGACAGGGCCGGAGATCAGCCTAGAGCCGAACTGTTGTGCGCCAGTTGGAGAGTTAGCACCGCCACAACCTATCATTAGGGAGTTTATGGATGTATTCCCAGAGGATCTTCCAGGACTTCCGCCTGACAGAGATGTGGAGTTCACTATAGATTTAGTACTGGGTTCATCACCAGTATCCCGGGCTTGCTATGGAGTGAACCCCAAGGAGGCCGTAGAGATGAAGGAGCAGATTGATGACCTGTTGAAAAAGGGATTCATTCGATCTAGTGCTTCTCTATGGGGAGCGCCAGTACTCATTGTACCGAAGAAGGATGGTACAGTCCGGTTGTCTATTGACTACCGGGCATTGAATACCATCACCATTAAGAACAAATATCCTCTACCTAGGATAGAAGATTTGTTCGACCAGTTGAGTGGGGCGAAGGTATTTTCCAGGATAGATTTGAGATTCGGTTACCACCAGGTGAAAGTCAGGGCTGCAGACATCCAGAAGACGGCGTTCAACACGAAGTATGGGCAGTACGAGTTTTTGGTGATGCCATTTGGTCTAACAAATATGCCAGCTGTCTTTATGAACTTGATGAATAAATTATTTTACCAGTATCTGGATAAGTTTGTCGTAGTATTTATCGACGACATCCTGATATACTCGAAGATGCCGGAGGAGCACGCAGAGCACTTGCAGACAGTTTTAGGGATTCTGAGACAGGAGAGGTTGTATGCCAAATTGTCGAAGTGCGAGTTCTTTTTAGACCGAGTGGAGTTTCTCGGTCATGTAGTTACTGGAGAGGGGATCTCAGTGGATCCCAGAAAAATTGCCGTCGTTGAGACATGGAAGGCTCCGACATCAGTTTCAGAGATCAGAAGTTTTCTGGGTTTAGCAGTCTGTTATAGGAAGTTCGTCCAGGACTTTGCTAGAATAGCTGAACCCATGACGAAGCTGACATGGAAGGACGAAGAGTACATATGGTCAGAGGACTTTGCTAGAATAGCTGACCCATAACGAAGCTCCTGTAGAGTCATAGTTGCATATTTTACACATTCAGTTATTTTGGCATGTTTTCTGTATCTTGTTACTTTCCTCCGAGGACCTGGTGATCTCTCCAGGATTAGACGAGCAGGACAATCCCGAGGAGTACGGTGCAGCATTAGATCCAACATACATCGATGATGAGGCATCTCCTGTTCATACTTAGTTTTTTTATTCTTTATTATCTGAGACCATGTATTGGACATCTTTTATCATCATTCTTGCTGTTTGAGGAGGTTGGACTCCATTTAGTTGAGACTATTTTTCCATAGCTTTTTGGAACAGGAATGTCTACCCGGCTATGTTTGCCATGAAATATAAAAGAGCAGAACAGTTTTATGGGAGGACTGGACTTTTACTTCACGTTACAAACTCGCTTGTACAAAAAAAGCCTAGGGACGAAAACCTAGGTACAACAATCTAAGTACAATTGTTTATTTTTGATTCTGGGGGGTGACGATAGAGGCTCGAGAAAGCGACGGCAGCTCTGCCTTACTCCTTGGACGATCGGACGTAGCCATGGCTCCTGTGACGAGATGGTTGGTGTTGATGAAGAAATGCTCTTCTTGCTCTCCTCGTATTGCTCTTCTGGCTTCTCTCTCTCTGGATTGATCTCTGTGAATTTTTTTCTCTGATTATTGGGGGAGTGTCTCTCTGTATGTGCGTATCTCTCTCTGTGTAAGTCTCCTTTGTAAGGAAATGGCACCCTGCTATTTATAATAGTGGGAAGCATCATTAGGGTTTGCAATAATTGCCCATTCTCAAAGTGGCGGCGGCCTGATAAGTATTTAATCTGGGCCATTAATCTTGAGCGTGAAGGATCTGGGCCATTAATGAGGATTATGCCAAATCATGTCAGTCATTAATGTTGATTGCAATAAATCCCTATTATGATGATTTGATGATATCCGCAAATCTGAATGAATCAATTTAATTCATTCTCTTGCCACGTGTCCCAAATCATTGGGATCTGATCCAAAATTTGATTATCTTTAGGACACGTGTTCTGTCATCATAGTTGAGCCGCATGAGGAGCGTTCATATTTGGGCCGCATGAAGGTCGTCATGACCGAGCCACATGAAAGGTTTCATGACCGAGCCGCATGAATAGTCTCTATACTCGAACCGCATGAAGGTTATCATGACCGAGCCGCATGAATATGTTCATGACCGAGCCGTATGGGGGTCTTCATGGCCGAGCTATATGAGAGTCTTCATGGCCGAGCCGCATGGGTTTTTTTCATGACCGAGCCGCATGGGGGACCTTCATGATCGAACCGTATAGGTTTCTCTGCACAGGTCGCATGAACTCGTCTAGACTGGCCGCATAAACTAGCCTCGAAGTTGTGAAGATTTTCTTCAGTTCCCTAGGAAGATGTTGCTCTTGTGTCAGTCATCATGACTACTTTTCGTCAGGGCTGTCAGCTGTCAGCTGTCAGCCGTCAGAGCATTAATTGTCAGCCGTCAGAGCATTAATTGCGTTTGAATGACGCTGGGTACAGCCGTTCTAAAAAGGCACATGGCTTTCCTCTGCTGGCCGCATGGAGTCCACTCTGTGATTGAGCCGCATGGGACTCTTTAAGCCGCATGTGGCTCCTTGGCCGCATGGATCATTTTTCTTCTCTTTTTATGCTTCTACAAGACCCCCTTTAAAGTTTTCAATTTACAAAATTGAAATACTTTGAATAAGAAGCATGATTATGCCAGAGCCGCATGGATGTATTCTGTCCTAGCCGCATGGATTTGACCAGCCGCATGATTACCTCAACCGCATAACTCTCTGAGCCGCATAGGCTATTTTGGCCGCATGAGCTTCTTGCCACATCTTTCTGTCACGTGTGCAAATCTTTTGTGAATCTTCTGCAATTAATGCTCTTGATTTGTTACAGATTTTAAGAGCCACTTTCTTGGGCCAGGATCCCAAGAGTCAGGCTTTTATTCAGCCGTTTTGCCTCGATGACCGAAGAGTCGATCATCATATTGCACGCGGATCGAGGTGTTCCTTCCTTGTCTATAAATAGAAACACTTTCGTTCTAGGAAATCTTCTTTCTTTCTTCGATCTTTCGTTGTTCTAACTCCTTTCTCTCCCAAGCACCTATGGCTCCCAAAAAGGCTGCTGCGTCGAAGGCTACAAAGGGCAAGGCGGTCGCTTCTGCGGTGACTGTGGCGACGAACGTGGCCACTCCTCCGCCGGCCGCTGTTTACTCTGTTCATCCCGACGTTCATCCACCCATCGCTGGTAAGGGCATTGCTTTAGAACCCTAACTGCCATGGCTCTGCTGCATAATTTATGCACAAGCCGCATGTACGAGTTTCGTCGATATGACCGCATAAGCACTTCGCCCAGGAGGCCGCATGGGCTTGTCATACTCGATCTGAACCGCATATATATTTTTGGTTTGGGCCGCATGAGCGTAGTTCACTTTTCAACCGCATAAGCTCATCTGCTTGTAGCCGCATGAGTCTATCTGTTCGGAGCCGCATGAGTCTGCGTGGACTTTGAACCGCATAGTCTCATCTGAATCTGAGCCACATCAGCGTCTAGTCTTGTCTGTTGAGTCCATGTGAACCATGAACCGCATAGGCCTTTCTGAACCCGAACCGCAGAGACTTCATAAGCTCATCTGAACTTGATTTATATGGACTCATCTGACTCGGAGCCGCAGAAGGCTGTGATGAACCGAACCACATGGACTCATCTGCTTCTGAGCCGCATAAGGCTGTGACGATCCGAGCCGTATGGACTTAAATGATCTTTCAAACGCTTCTTTGTTTGACTATCTTCTAATCTTATTTCTTTCGTCCCTTCTTCAGTGAATCTGCCAGTAAATCCTGCAGGGGAACTCCTAGTGGGCTCAAATCAGTTCGCCTTGGGCGTGCGTCTTGATGACTCAGTTAAGTACGTGCTGAATCAATTTCCTACTAATGAGCCTTCGGGGAAGGTTGAACGCCATCGAGAATCAGACCCTCCATTATCTCCGTGCCATGATGAATTCTGGGAAGTTGGATGGATCATACCTGAAGCCTTCATTCCTCTTTGGAGACGCTTTAATCATAAAGAATCCCCGAGTGTTAGAGATCTCTGAGAACTGGGATTTTTCTTTGGATGGGATGGCGATCCATATTCCTCTCATGGAGCGTCATTACACTACCAAATTATGGTACTTTAGCGACGGCAAATTAGTGACGGACATTTTCCGTCGCTATCACCATCGGATCACCGACGAATTTGTGACGGAATACCGACGGAAAGCAGTGGACAATTTTTTTTAATTTTTTATGTCCATATCCGTCGCTATGCCGTCGATAGGTAGTCGGCCAAGTAGCGACGGTTTTATATCCGTCGCTAGAACGTCGCATATTTTGGCGGCAAAAGCCTAAAATATTGGCGCGAGATTTACTGACGACTTAGCGACGGAATAATCCGTCGCTACTCGCGCGAGATTTACTGACGCATTAGCGACGGAATAATCTGTCGCTACTCCGTCGCTAAATTTACGTTCCAGACTTAAATTGAAACGACGGGGGAAACTTTTTCATTCCCCCCAAATTTCACTCTCTCTCCTCTCTCTCTCTCTCTCTCCCGCGGTGATCGATCGGCGACCCCCTCTTCTCTCTCTCCCGCGGCGGTGATCGGCGACCCCCTCTCCTCTCTCTCTCCCAAAGGTAATCCCCTCTCCCTCTCCCTCTCTCTCTCTCTCTCTCTCTCTCTCTCTCTCTTTCTCGCTCTCTCTCTCTCTCGCGCGCGCGTGCGGTGGGGGGCTGGCCGTGCGCGGGGGGCGGTGGGAGGGGGCGGGAAGCGTTGGAGGGATGGGGGCGCGCGTGGGCTGGCCGCGGGGTGCGGGGGGTTGCGGAGGGGGGCTGGCCGTGCGCGGGGGGCGGGGGGTATGGAGGGGGCGGTGGGATCGACGGGGCGGGCAGCGTTGGGGGGGTACGATGGGGGCGGGGGCTGGCCGCGGGGTGCGGGGGGGGGTATGTGTTGAGGGGGGCTGGCCGGACACACACACACACGGACACACACACACACGGACACACGGACACACAGACACACACACACACAGACACACACACACACACACCCGGACACACACGGACACAGACACACGGATACACACACACACAGACATATATATATATATATATATATATATATATATATATATATATATATAGGCATAATTTTAAGATGCTTAATTAGTTTACCTTATATATATAAGGTAAACTAATTATGGTAAACTAATTATGCCTATATATATATCTATATATAGGCATAATTAGTTTACCTTATTTTAGAGTATGACTACGTAGCTAGTGTGTAGAGTAGTATATGGTTACTAGATCCTAGTGTAGAGTAGTATGTAGAGGAGTATGGCTACTAGTGATATATAGATATGTAGGTCCATGTGTATCTGTATCGGACTATCGCTATCGGTATCGAACTATCGCTATCGGTATCGGACTATCGCTATCAGTATCGACCGTATATACTTAGTATCGGGCGTAGCGGATTTGTATCGATCAGTATATAGGTTTGGGTTAAGATCAAGGTTCAAAGTATCGGTATCAGAATAGTAGGCCGAATAGGAGGCCGAGATAGTCGAATGTGAAGAAGGGAAGAAGGGAGGAGCAGATGGGTTCAGAGCCATGGTGGAGGAGGAGAAGTAACATGAGAGCAGTTTCCGCCGTAACATCTCCTGGCTCTGCTGGCAACTGAAGTCCAGATGCTACAAAGGACGATCCTTCACTGAAATCGACTACAACACCCATCAGTTCAAGTTCATTCCTATATGTGTATATTCCAATGCCATAGAGGAAGGTCAACAAACTGATGGCTTCTATGGCATTGGAATCTACTCATATAGGAATGAACTTGAACTGATGGGTGTTGTAGTCGATTTCAGCGAAGGATCGTCCTTTGTAGCATCTGGACTTCAGTTGCCAGCAGAGCCAGGAGATGTTACGGCGGAAACTGCTCTCATGTTACTTCTCCTCCTCCACCATGGCTCTGGACACATCTGCTCCTCCTTTCTTTCCTTCTTCTCGACTATCTCGGCCTCCTATTCGGCCTACTATTCCGATATGCATTTGATATGGTCTACCTAACCTATATACTGATACTAATCTGATACTCTCTGATATTAAGTACATCCGGCTTACTAGCTAGCGGATCCACCAGTTACATGATTATATACTAATTATGTTAGATTGTGATACTAAGTAGCCTCGTCGTAGGCCTAGCGTGTTATCCACAAGTTTAGTTTTTCTTACGATATGAGTATCGGTATCGGGCTATTAATTCTTATGTTTAGTTTGTCTTACGATACAGATATTCACATCAAATCGAGCATGAATCGTTACTTTGTTGATCGTACATGGATGTACAAACGACAACACGAGAGCAGAATTGGTGTGAGTGACGATTTTCAGGCAGGTGTGGAAGTATTTCTTAAGTATGCCATGAGCAAAACTCAGTACATGGACGATAACAAAATCAAGTGTCCATGTGTTAATTGTCATAATAGACGTTTCGAAGAAGTGATGACTGTGAGAGATCATTTGACCCGTAAGGGTTTCGTACGTGATTACGGCCTGTGGTCATCGCAAGGTGAATTATATTCAGAAAGATAGGCTGCAGAAGCTGGTACTTATGCTTTTGATGATAATGCTGCAACGGATGTCCTCGAAGACGACGGATGCTCTGTGGATTATGGAGACATGCAGAACCTTACACGAGATATGGTGTATGCTGCGGCAGGGCCTAATTTTGATCCGGAGGATCCTAATCCCGAGGCAAAGGAGTTCTATGATATGTTTAAGGACGCAGATACTCCTCTATATCCTGGTTGTGAGACTCATTCCGCACTGTCAGTGACGATGCGGTTGTTGAACATAAAGTCTGATTTTAACTTGCCACAAGCTTGCTATGATCGGATCACACAATTAACTAATGAGGTCTTACCGAAGGAATCAAAAGAGCTCCCAAGAAACTTCTACAAGTCAAAGATGATGGTCCGACAACTGGGACTGGGGTACGAGAACATAGATTGCTGTCGCAACGGATGCATGTTGTATTACAAAGAGAATTGCGTATTAGAAAGTTGTTGGTTCTGTAATACGGATCGTTACAAGACAGTACAGGGAAAAGGAAAGTCAACTAGAAAACGACGTCCTTACAAGTATATGCATTACTTGTCGATCACGAAGCGCTTACAGAGGATGTATATGTCTCTGAATACAGCAGAACACATGACGTGGCACAGTGAAGATCGCATAAAGGACGAAGGAGAATTGTCACATCCTTCGGATGGGGAGGCGTGGAAATATTTTGATTTGTGTCATCCAGATTTTGCTGCAGAGCCTAGAAATGTACGCCTGGCGCTATGTTCTGATGGCTTCGCCCCTTTCGGACAGTCGGGATCTCAATACTCATGCTGGCCGGTCATTCTTATCCCTTACAATCTGCCACCATGGATGTGTATAAAGACTCCTTATATGTTCTTGACAGCTATCATACCCGGTCCCAAAAATCCGACAAAGAACATCGATATATATTTACAGCCGTTGGTGGATGAGCTGAAACAGTTGTGGGAGATCGGCATCACGACCTATGATATTTCCAGAAAACAAAACTTTCAGATGAGAGCTTCACTCATGTGGACAATCAATGATTTTTCAGCATACGGTATGCTGTCGGGATGGAGTACGCACGGCAACATGTCTTGTCCGATATGTATGAAAAATAGTAAAGCGTTCTGCCTTAGACATGGAGGAAAAACTTCTTTCTTTGACTGTCACCGTCAATTTCTGCCAACGAGACATCCTTGGCGAAAGAACAAGGACGCGTTCAGATATAGAAAACAAGAATTTTCTGAACCTCCTGCCAGATTGTCGGGATACGATATTTGGGAAGATGTAAAGGAATTGCCCACCGCAATGGAAGATCCATCGAACAATCGTGTCGAGGGGTTCGGACAAAGCCATAACTGGACCAAACGGAGTATCTTCTGGGACTTGCCTTATTGGAAAGATAATCTTATTAGGCATAATCTTGATGTCATGCATATCGAAAAGAATGTGTTCGATAATGTCTTCAATACCGTTATGGATATTAAAGGAAAGACGAAGGACAATCCAAAAGCAAGACAAGACATGGCCGAGATATGCAAACATCATAATCTAAACTTGATACAAAGGGGAGCTGGTGGACAAGTAACTAAGCCGATAGCGCCATACGCATTGAGCAAGGAAGATAGATTAATAATCTGCAAGTGGATATCTACTTTAAGATTTTCCGACGGCTATGTGTCGAATTTGTCTAGATGCGTTGATCTCAATGAACGCAAGCTAACAGGAATGAAGAGTCACGACTGCCACGTGTTTATGGAAAGATTACTGCCCATTGCGTTGAGAGAGTTGTTGCCTTCTGCTGTATGGGTTCTGTTGGCCGAGCTGTCTACATTCTTCAGGGATATCTGTTCAACTAAGCTCACGGTGCAACATATGATACAACTTGAGGAGAAGATTGTCTTAACAATTTGCAAGTTAGAGAAAATATTTCCACCGGGTTTCTTCGACAGTATGGAGCATCTACCGATTCATCTAGCATACGAAGCCCGTGTCGGTGCATCTGTTCATTATCGATGGATGTACCCCTTTGAAAGGTAAATAAAAATCGATATAATTTAAGTGGATTTTACAATTCATTGTTAATTCTCAAGATAATTTGTCTCTCTAGGTATCTACATCATCTAAAGAAGAAAGTTGGCAACAAGGCTCATATAGAGGTTTCGATATGCGAAGCATATCTTATCGAGGAGGTGTCAAACTTTTGCTCCATCTATTTCGATACTCATGTTGAGACAAATCGAAATAGACCTCAAAGGAATGACGAAGACGTTGAGGAAGGAGGTATATTCAATTTAAGGGACAAGCCTATTGGGGCTAGTAAGAAACGGTGGTTGAGTGACGATGAGTATGATGCCGCTCACCGATATGTCTTGTTAAATTGTGACATACAAGAAGTGAGAGATTTGGAGAAGTAAGTGACTACACCTCGTTATAATCTCTAATTTGGTGAGGTAAGTGACTACACTAATTTTTGTTCTCTCTAACAGTGTATTTAGAGATGAAGTCAAAATAAGGACACCCGATATTACCGATGAGGGACTTCAAAGAGAGGTTGATTTTACCTTTCCGTCATGGTTTCGAGATTACGTAAGTAACTGAGATAATATGTTATGCGGCTACCATTTAAATATATATATACCACTAATACATTTAAAGTTTACAGGTTTTATTAGCTGAACCAAGTACACTCACAAATGAGAGCATCCGTTATTTGTCATTGGGACCGAAGAAGCAACTGGGCTCCCAGGCATGATAGGGAAGGGATGGGCGTGTACTGGAAACCCAGTACAGCATCTGTGGTCGGCTGAGGACATTTATGGTCATCAGAGAACATTTGTGGTCAACAGAGGACATTTGTGGTCAACAGAGGACATTTGTGGTCAACAGAGGACATTTGTGATCAACATAGGACATTTGTGGACCTATTATCTTTGTCGTACTCCGGTTGTGGGTACAGATAATAGTTTGAAAGGGGAGCGACATACTTACTCAGAGGTAATGAGGACTTGGCAAGTATGAAGGTTTATTCTACGGAGCCTTCCCATGCAGAGGTAATGAGGACATGGCAGGAGTGGGCTCAATAAAGAGGGGGGTACATAAAACGACTCAGAGGTAATGAGGACATGGAAGTTTTATGTAGGGGGTGATTTGTTTTTGGCAGAAGTGAAAGGACTCAGAGGTAATGAGGACATGGCCGTCTTCGGAATTTGTGGATCGCTTACCCTTTTTTGTACACTGGAAGTGCGGGTATTGGATCATGGAGGAGGATCTCCTCCAGGAAGGAAGTTCAGAGGTATGATCATACATAGCTTTCTATCTGAAAGAGTGACCGGGATGTGAGTTCAGAGGCACCAGCGGGTATATGACTCGATATTGTAAAAGTGTGAGTTCAGTGGCACCAGCGGGCACATGACTCGATAATCTGGGATGTTTGTGGATATGAGTTCAGCGGTACCAGCGGGTACATGACTCTGGAATATAGAGAATGGTGAGTGTGAGTTCAGCGGTACCAGCGGGCACGTGACTCGAATGATTGGAAAATATAAGGAATGAGTTAGGTACCAGCAGGCATGTGACTCGAATGATTGTAAAATGTGGGAATGAGTTCAGAGGTACCAGCGGGTACCTGACTCTTATACATGGAACCAGAATGTAAGCTCAGTGGTACAGGAAGGTATATGACTCGACACTCTGAGATGTCTTGAGGATTTTGTTTGAGACATAATACTTCTTCAGAAACTTGCCGTTGATGGGTAACATGAGCAAGTCTCCATTTTGCTTTGCGAGGCGGTAGGCGCCATTGGAGAATACGGCCTCGATGATGAACGGGCCTTCCCATTTTGGTTGGAATTTGCCGGCAGTTTTATGCGTCATAACCATCGGCCTCCGAACCGACAAAACGAGATCGCCTACTTGGAATGTTCTGACCTTGACCTTCTTGTTGAAAGCTCCAGAGATTCGGGCTTGATACAGCTCAATTTGTTGCTGAGCTAACAGGCGCTTCTCGTCTAGGGCCTCCAATTCCTGTAGTCGGCGATGGTGGTTTTCGTCTGTCGTCAACTGATGTGTGAGGGCGATACGGAGTGACAGGATCTGAGTCTCTAATGGGAGAACTGCCTCGCTCCCGTACACAAGGAAGAATGGTGTATTCCCGGTGGCTGTTCGAACTGTGGTACGATACGCCCATAAGCATTCACCAAGCTTCTCATTCCATTCGTACTTGTTGGATGACACAAATTTCTTGAGTAGCTTGATTATGGTTTTGTTGAATACTTCGGCCAACCCATTGGCTACCGGGTTGTAGGGTGTCGAAGCAATATTCTGAATTCGGTGCTTGTTGCAGAACAGATAAAATACGTGGCTTGCGAACTGTGGCCCATTGTCGTAAATGATCCTTCGGGGCAGTCCAAAGCGGTAGATGACATGATGCTTAAGGAAGCTGATCACGTTTGAAGTTTTCACCTCAGCCAATGGGATGGCTTCCGCCCATTTGGAGAAGTAATCGGTGATCGCGAGTATGAATCGGTGTCCCCTGGACGAAGGTGGAGTAATTGGGCCGACGATGTCTATACCCCATGCTTCAAATGGCCAGGAGGCCACAGTCGGATGTAGGAATTCAGATGGCTGGTGGATGAAGTCAGCGTGGATTTGGCAGGCTTTGCACTTTCGTGCATAATCTATTGCGTCTGCCACCATCATGGGCCAGTAATAGCCCATTCGGCGAAGGCGATCTTGCAGTTTTGGGCCAGGTTGATGGGCTCCGCAGATACCATCATGGGCCTCGCGTACGGCTTCCTTGGCTTCTATATTTGATAGACACCGAAGTAGTAAACCATCATAGGATCGGCGATACAGCATTTTCGTCTCCGTATCGTAGAAAAATCTGAGAGAACATCTTCTGATAGGAGTAGCTTCCTTCGAATTCTCTGGCATGATGTCGTATACTATAAAGTCAATGAATGGCTGTCTCCAGTCTGGTACTTCATCGACTGAAAGAGCGGAGTAGCTTTCCATGCATTGAACGTTATCCTTAGGACAGACCAGTTCACGGCCTATTATGTCGACCTGATGATGAGCGTAATTTGGCACAGCTAGGGAAGCGGCCAAACCAACTAGGGCATCAGCCTCAATGTTCTGGAGTCTGGAAACATGTTCTATGAAGAATCCTCCCAGAGACGAGATGATGTCGATTGCTATTCGATGATACGGGATCATGTCTTCATGGCGGACCTCGTATGACCCCCGAATCTGATTGACGATTAACTGCGAGTCGCCGTATGCTTCAAGATACTCTACCCCCAGCTCTTTTGCAAGCCGGAGGCCAATGACCAAGGCATTATACTCGGCCACATTATTTGAACAGGGCTCTGTGAATGAGTAGGCCTGATTGATCACTAAGCCGGAGGGAGAAATCAGTACCACTCCAACTCCAGAGACGATGTTGCCTTTGGGTCCAGTTCTTGAAGCGCCGTCGAAGAACATTCGCCAGATGGCATCATGGGAAACTGCATTTGAACTGGTGACCTCGTCCGGTATCTCTTCATATACCCTAGTCGTCTCCGAACCTGGATGGGCTGCTAGAAAGTCTGCCAGAGTCTGGCCTTTAACAGCCTTTTGCGGGACGAAGATCGTGTGGTATGGTGATAGTAATATCGCCCAGGTAGCAAGGCGAGTGCTGAGTGCCCCAGGTTTTGTTATGAGGACCATGAGGGGGTTGATCCGCGATATCACGTGGATGGTTTGTCCCGTGACGTAGTGTCGCGTCTTCTGGATTGCGAACACGAGAGCAAGGCATTTCTTTTCTACGGCCGTGTATTGGTATTCTGGCCCAATCATCTTCCGACTGTGGTAGTATATAGCTTGTTCGTGGCCCGTATCATTATTCTTTGCCAATAGGGCACCAAGAGAATGTTCCATAGCTCGCACATAGAGCAGGAATGGCTTCCCAGCAACAGGAGCTACCAGGACTGGAGGATTCGACAAATATTCTTTGATGCTGTCGAAAGCGCATTGGCATTCCTCATCCCATACGAAAGAGACTCCCTTCTTCATGAGATGGGTGAATGGTTGACATCGTCCGGAGAGATTAGAGATGAATCTCCTAATGTAAGCTAGCCTTCCTTGGAGGCCTCGGAGTTCGCGGAGATTTCTCGGGAGACCCATCTCCATGATTGCCTTTGTTTTCTCAGGGTCGATGTGAATGCCTTGAGAAGTGATGACGAAACCCAGGAATTTCCTGCTGGAGACTCCCAAGAATGATTTCGTAGGGTTCATCTTTAAGTTGTGTGCTCGCATTAGGTCGAACACTGTCCTGAGATCTTGTAGATGATCTTTCTTCGAATGGCTTTTGCGGCGATGTCGTCGACGTAGCACTCCACTGTCTTGAGCAAATGGTCTCTAAAGATGACGCTTATAGCTCTCTGGTAAGTGGCGCCAGCATTCCTTAAACTGAAAGGCATAACGGTGTAGCAATATGTACCAATCGGTGTTCGAAATGATGTGTGCTTCTCGTCATCAGGAAACATTTTGATCTGGTTGTATCCTGAGAAGCCATCTATGAAAGAAATACGTTCGAAGCCGCAGGTGTTGTCGATCATAATATCTGTGATAGGAAGAGGAAATTCATCTTTAGGGCATGCCTCATTCAGATTCTGGAAGTCAATACATATTCGGATCTTCCCGTTCTTCTTGAGAACTGGTACGATATTGGCTACCCAGCCTGGATGCTGCTCTTCGCGAATGAAGCCGCTGGCTATCAGTTTGTTGACCTCGGCTTCAATAGCATTCATAACATCGGGGCAAAACCGTCGTTGCTGTTGCTTGACAGGTTTTGCATCTGGACGAATATTGAGTTTGTGGAGTGCGATCTCGGGGTCCAATCCTGGCATATCTTTATAGCTCCAGGCGAACACATCGATATACTCTTTGACGAGTTGGAGCAGCGACTCTCGCTCTTCATCTGTCAGACTCTGGCTAATGAAGATTGGTTTTGGGGAGGCTTCATCACCAAGATTAACTTGTATGACCTCATCTTCAGTAGGAGGTTCTCTTTGCTCGAAATGCTTTTCCTATTGTTCATCTAGCTGTTGGGCCCACGACTCTAGCTCGAGGATTTTCGGAATATCTTCATCTTCTTCATAAGCGTCGGCGAACGCCATATTGACTGACAGGACTTGTCTGAATACGTCTCCGATGCTGGTATCCGAGTCAGAAGTTGGTGACCCGGTTGAATGTGAATGCCAGTCACATTCTTCATCTGAACTTTTAGGGGTCGTCGTGGGTGTCACATACCCTAATCCACATCGAGTCTTGCTATAGTAGTCCCGTGGTTTGCCAGCCGGGACCGGAGGCTTCAAAGGTAATCGTCGTCCAGTACCGTAGTTCAAGCCCGGTGTCGTTTCCAGGTCATACCCCTATTTCTGTATGAGATATTTAGATTGGGGGCTACAAAGATACAGTGGTAGTCTCCCAGTATTCGATCCAAGGTCGACTTCTTCTATGGTGAAGGGATGCAGATCGTCCTTCCGGCCGAAGATGATTGGATGGTCCCCTCCTTCGATTATTCGGTAAACGTCTTCTGCTGGAGTAAGCTGGATTGTGGTGTAGACATTTGTCACCTGTGTGTGTAGGTGAGTGCCTATACCGTGTTCCATAGCGTACATTGTACAAAGCTTATTAAGCTCGAGGTAGTTCAAAGATAGCCCTTTTTGATGAAGTAAGGTATCTTTTCTAAGGGGATTACATCATCTGCGGAGGGAACATCAGTGTGGGCAGCTACATACTTGGTTAGCTCCGGTTCCTCTTCGGCTACCCCCTATGTGAATGAAGACTAAGAGGATGACCTGGGGAGCCTGATCGTCAGCGGTTCAGTTGATGGAGCTGAGCGTGGGGTTGTTGGCAGACTAGCAACCCCCAGTTTGTTACTCGATGTGGGGCGAGGAGTGGCTGGTTCCCTAGCAGTGTCAGACTTCGAATCGGGATGACGACCCTTCTTGGGAAGGCGTATCGTCAGCAGCTTGTCGGAGGGATTGAGCTTCTCCATTTGGGGCTGACCGACTCTCGACAGTCTGATTGTTAGTGGCCCTGTTGTGGATCTTGGCACTTGGCCAGATCTTGGCAGCCGGATTGTCATCTGCTCTTCTTGTGCCGAGAGGCTGATTGCATCCTTACGCAGAGTGGCGGTAAGGGGTGCAGACCTGCCCGGTTTGCGAGCTTGGAGGTGGATCGTCAAAGGCTCTTCTGATCCTGTGGCTGTCTCGATACTAGCTTGTATATCTCCTTCACCAAGATGCTTCTTCGACTTTTCGTACAGGCAGGAGTCTGAGTAGTAAGATTCGACCCCTTTGAAGGGATCGATATCAGCAAATTCCGTCCTCACGAAGCCGTGTTTGTCGACATATTTGAAGCACTGGTGCAGCATGGAAGGCACGATCATATAATTGTGTATCCATAGGCGCCCCAAGAGGATGTTGTAAGAAGTGTCTACATCTATGACGTAGAAGGTGACTTCGGATTGGAGGTCGCCAATTTGATACTTCAAACGAATCTTCCTAATAGGGTAGCTCCTGCCCGAATTAAAACCGCTGATGACGGTGCTTGTAGGTGTCAGGTGATGCATTGGGATACGGAGATGATGTAGCAGACCCTTCGGGATGATGCTTATGGAAGAGCCAGGATCAATGTGCATCCGATCCACCTTTACGTCGCCGATGTATCCAGTATAGTATAGTGGGCGATCGTGTAGATTAGTTTTGATGAGCATGTCCTGTGGAGTGAAGACGATGTTGGACATTGCTCCCGTACATGCACTGTTCTGGAGATCCACAGGTGAGTCCTCCCCGGTGAGGTTGGATTGAGCCAGATAGGCATCGGCATTTTGGAGTGCTTCACTCAACGCAATACGAACGTCCTTGGAGAGCCTTAGGAGTTCGTATAGTGACAACTTGGCCGGTGTGTTAGCCAATTGCGCTAAGATGTCAAAGTTGTAGGGCCTCTCTAGTCCTTAGGCTGCCTCTTTTCGGAGGGATTTGTCGAAGCGAGTCTCCCTCGGCCTAGGCTTGTCGATCGTCGAAGGCTGAGCTGGTCCCGGAGCATCAGTTGTAGTGGATTGATGATTTTCAGCTGGATTGTCAACCACAGGTTGGGATTGCGCTCCAGACCGCGTGACGACGGCTGTAGCTTCCTCGATGTTTGTCGAGATTGTGTGGCAGGTCCTGACTTTTCCACTTTTCTTCTTGTAGGTGGAAGATGGTGTGGGCCGAGTCACTTCTGATACCAAGTCTGGATGGATCCACATCACCTCCCCTCGTGATGTGGTGAGGGGTACTAGACCAGCAGCTTGATCTCGGGGAGGTAGAAGATTGGTAATCTCTATTATCTCCAGAGGGATGGGGACCACCCCGTCTTGAGTTTCCGTCGGAGGAAAGCTGCCGAATTATACGGACACCATATTGGCTGCCACGGTTACCTCTTCGAAATCGATAGCCAGAGCGTTCGAATCGATGAGGTTTTGGATGTACCGTTTCAGCTGGTAGCAGTCGTGTGTAGCATGGTGGACGTAGCGATGATAATGGCAGTACTTTGGGTTCTCCAACTCTGCCGGCCGTGGTTCCCGCCTTGGTGGAGGAAGCTGAATTCTGTCCCCTTGTATGAGCATGTCCAAGATGGGCTTGACGTGACCGTCTTCAAAGGAGTAAGTGATTTGCGGCCATTGTTTGTCTGCTGGCTTTGGCTCAGGTTTTTATGCTGTATCGGCCACCATAGCCAGCTTTTCTTTGCTATCCCGATTGTTGGAGGGGCTACCCCCATTGTCATTATTGGGACGCTTGCCCTTGTTCTCTCCGTCCGAGATGTGCAATACCAGCTGGCGAGCCTTCTTCAATCGTTCTTCGGCGCTTGTGGCGCTGATGATGAACGTCTTCCAGTCCTTGAATTGACTTTCGCCCATCCAGAGACTGATGGTTGGGAGGAGTCTCTTTTGGCAAATTTTAATCAAGGAGGAATCTGGATTTTCGGAAGGCAGCTTCATGGCGGTTTGGCAGAACCGTTCGATGTAGTTTCTTGTGAGCTCTTTCTCCCCTTGGACGACGTCCATGAGGGTGGACATGGTGATGTCCTGCCCTACTTCGTAGAATCTCTCCAAGAACATGTGCTTGAAGCCGGCGAAGTAGTATATGCAGTTGTCCTGCAGGTTATGATACCAGTCGAAGACAACTCCTTCCAATGCCCCGATGAATAATCGTGTGAGAATGGCATCATCATGGGACAGATGGTCGGTGGTGACCTCGAAGTAAGTGATGTATCGACTTGCCGAGGTCTTGCCATCATAAGGATTGATATTGAACGGCTTATATTTTGGTGGGAATGGAACATCCCTCCATGCAGCAGTGTATGGTTGCCGTATTCTGAGGTCTTGAGAGCTTTCTCGAGCGTGGAACATGGCTCGGAGCTCCTGGACCTCTCTTCTCGCTTCGCGTGCTTCGTCCACGGCGGTGGGGGCCGTTGTTTCCGGGAGATTATTGCTCGGGTTTGGCACCGCCGAATTCGAGTCCGCATTGACCGTGGGACCCGCGCTTGTTTGGCCAGGCGTCCCTCCTTGCAGAGTTGGAAGGGCCGCTTTAATCTCGTCTACAGACTTGACCAAAGCAAGTAATATGGCTTCGAGACTGTCGACGCGCTGGCGATCACTGGAACCACCTTGGTTGCTGTCTGTCATGAATACCGTCTTCTCATGAGGAGAGATAGACGAAGCGGTGGAGGAAGCGCCCTCCGAATCGTACCCCTGTAGTGAGAAGTCATCGGGGTATGTGGGTATGTTCCCTTCTGATTCAGACTCGGAAGGAACAGTACCCCCAGCCTCCGAGTTCGCCTCGTCTTGGGAGTTGTGGATGTCGTCGGGGACGTCGAGGTTTGCTGTATCTGATGGAAGATTTGTCTCCCCTGGCTCGTCTTCTTGGAACATCGGATTGCTGTGGAGGCTCGGAGGGGTGCTACCCCCAGCCCCAGTAACCCTCTGCGTTATGGACGACGAGTCTCCCACTGTAGCAGATTTCGTCTTAGAGCGAGTACCTTGGAAAACTTCGGTGGTGGGCACCCGCTTAGACGACAGTCTTTTAGTCGCAGTGGTTGAGATCTTCGGGCTGGGAACATTCGTCTTCTTCCCCCTTCCATCAGCGGGGACTTTCTGAGCAGAGTTGCAGGAGACGATGGGTAGTGCCTCGTCTTCTGAAGATGGCTGTTGCAGTCTTTAAAAGACAGACTGCCGGT
This sequence comes from Iris pallida, assembly GCA_029216955.1. Lineage (NCBI taxonomy): Eukaryota > Viridiplantae > Streptophyta > Magnoliopsida > Asparagales > Iridaceae > Iris > Iris pallida. The sequence continues at coordinate 14,097,425 of JANAVB010040419.1, read as the reverse complement.
CTTCTTGCATCGTCGTGCTTTTACAGCAGCAGTTGACTATGACTTGGGTGCAATGTCGTCCGTGGGAGGACTCTTTGCACCCCGATGCATCTTCTCTTTCCTTGCGTTTGTGGAGGATGGCCTCACGCAAGTCACTTGCTTTGCTGGCTTGGGAATTTCGGGCACGCGAGTGTGTAGGCCTCCCGTCTGCTCCCTGATTCGAAGGTAGCTCGTATACTTGCCTTCACTCGTTACTGGAAGATGCTTGATGACTATTCCGCCCATTGGCCACAGGGGGCATGGTACGAGCAGCCTTATACAACTTTCCATTAGAGGACCACGTGACAATCAGCAGGACGCTCCGATAATCAGAGGTTGGGACAGCTGACTGGGCTTGGTAGGCCCTCGCTGCCCTAGACTTCGTCCTTTTAGCACTTACGGGTGCGTAATAGGAAGAGTCCAAGTTGGATACCACAGAGTCTGGCTTATCATCCAGAGAACCATCAGGGTCAGGACCGCATGAGAGACGGTCGAAGACTGATTGAGAGAAGCGTGGAACAGACGCTATGCAGCTAGGATTGGAAACCGTGCAGGCTGTCAGCATGCGGCTGTCTTTAGTTGACGGATGAGTTGTTCTTGTGCGACTAGGAGTCACGACCGTGCAGGCTGGCCGCATGCGGTTGGCAACAGTGTCCGCATGGGTTTTCTGCAAGCGATTGACTTCAGTAGCCGCATAAGTTTCATCCATATGGTTGGCAACTGTAGCCGCATAAGCTATGCGGCTGACAGATGTGGCCGCATGAGTTTTCTTCCTGCGGCAGACGGATGTAACCGCATAGGATTTCTCCATGCGGCTAGAACCCTTATACGACTCGGATCGCATAGAGTTCCTCTTTGCCCCTGCAAGTCCAGCATCATAATGTTTTCTTCTGCCGGACTTGGGGACAGCAGAGTCGTCTATGATCTGAAGTGGGGCCGCGGGAGAGTCTTCTCCGCCGTCTTGAGTAACAGAGGGTATCTCTGCAAGAGCTTCAGTAGGAACGAAGGATCGGGGTCTCCACTCCTTGCGAGCCTTCTTTGTGCGGGCTCGTTTCTGGACCGGGCCAGCGCTCTTATCGGAGAGCATTTCTTCGAACGCCTGTTGGTCGAACCGGGCGACCATCTTCTGTTGCGTGGAGCCAAGCTTGGCTGCATCCGATTGCATCACCAACTCCTCAGCCGTAGAGAAGTTTATCCCCAGCAGAGTCGCCATCGTGTTTGCCAAGAAATATAAAAGAGCAGAACAGTTTTATAGGAGGACTGGACTTTTACTTCACGTTACAAACTCTCTTGTACAAAGAAAGCCTAGGGACGAAAACCTAGGTACAGCAATCTAAGTACAATTATTTATTTTTGATTCTTGGGGGTGACGATAGAGGCTCGGGAAAGCGACGGCAGCTCTGCCTTACTCCTTGGACGATCGGACGTAGCCTTGGCTCCTGTGACGAGATGGTTGGCGTTGATGAAGAAATGCTCTTCTTGCTCTCCTCGTATTGCTCTTCTGGCTTCTCTCTCTCTGGATTGATCTTTGTGGATTTTTCTCTCTGATTATTGGCGGAGTGTCTCTCTGTATGTGCGTATCTCTCTCTGTGTAAGTCTCCTTTGCAAGGGAATGGCACCCTGCTATTTATAATAGTGGAGAGCGTCATTAGGGTTTGCAATGATTGCCCATTCTCAAAGTGGCGGCGGCCTGATAAGTGATTAATCTGGGCCATTAATCTTGAGCGTGAAGGATCTGGGCCATTAATGAGGATTATGCCAAATCATGTCAGTCATTAATGTTGATTGCAATAAATCCCCATCATGATAATTTGCTGATATTCGCAAATCTGAATGAATCAATTTAATTCATTCTCTTGCCACGTGTCCCAAATCATTAGAATCTGACCCAAAATTTGATTATCTTTAGGACACGTGTTCTGTCATCATGGTTGAGCCGCATGAGAAGCGTTCATATTTGGGCTGGATGAAGGTCGTCATGACCGAGCCGCATGAAAGGTTTCATGACCGAGCCGCATGAATAGTCTCTATACTCGAACCGCATGAAGGTCATCATGACCGAGCCGCATGAATATGTTCATGACCGAGCCGCATGGGGGTCTTCAGGGCCGAGCTATATGAGAGTCTTCATGGCCGAGCCGCATGGGTTTCTTTCATGACTTAGCCGCATGGGGGACCTTCATGATCGAACCGCATAGGTTTCTCTGCACAGGCCGCATGAACTCGTCTAGACTGGCCGCATAAACTAGCCTCGAAGTTGTGAAGATTTTCTTCAGTTTCCTAGGAAGATGTTGCTCTTGTGTCAGTCATTATGACTAATTTTCGTCAGGGCTGTCAGCTGTCAGCTGTCAGCCGTCAGAGCATTACTTGTCAGCCGTCAAAGCATTAATTGCGTTTGAATGACGCTGGGTACAGCCGTTCTAAAAAGGCACGTGGCTTCCCTCTGCTGGCCGTATGGAGTCCACTCTGTGATTGAGCCGCATGGGACTCTTTGAGCCGCATGTGGCTCCTTGGCCGCATAGATCATTTTTCTTCTCTTTTTCATGCTTCTACAGGCTATATTTTGACATCATCTTTTATCTTATTTAGTGGACTTTATTATATTCTCTGTGTTGAGCTGTGGATGAGATTTAGTTATTATATTGTGGCTTATCATGTATCATTACTTACAGCTTATGTACCAATATGAGGATACAATATATTGGTATATTCCTTGTATACGTGCAGCTGGCATGTTGACGTACTTAGTCCTACGTATTATGGGACTGGGGCGTTACATGTTTTTGTGGTAGGCCATGCAGGTCTTATTTTAATATTATTGGGTTACATGACTGTGCCCAACAAGCCTGCAAATAGGAATAGGATATAGAATCTCTTCCACTTATTAATATCTTTCTTGACCTCCTCTCAACTTCTCATTCGATTGCTTTATTACATCCAGTTTGAATTTGTTCTAATCAACTCAATTCTTTGTGCCAATATAGGATGAATCTTCGTAGTGGACGCGCTACTCGCCTCGCCATTACTGACGGGAACACCACTGCTCAAGAGGGACTGGCGAGTCAGCCACCTATGGCCCCTACCACTCCAGCACCATCCGGATTGCAGCCTGTGATGACACCCCCCACTACTCAGCAGCAAGCCCCGGTACCTCAAGTGGGGCAGACAGACCCTGGAAACCCTGTAACTCAAGAGGAGTACCTACTGCCTCCGCTACCCTATCCACCCCAGCACCTACCACAGATTCCACCTCCATATCTACCATCATCATATCCACCACAACAGCCACCACAGTATCCACCATCCTATTGTAACACACAGTTTTCTGAAATTGGGATATTTTTGAAAATTTATTATTTTTATTATTTATTAATGGTGTTTTAGTCATGATATGATTTTTGGTGATTATTAGTGTAATTAAAACTATTTTCCAAGTTATGACTTATGACTTTGTGATTTTACTAATATAGCCCTAGTGTAAACCCTAGTTATTCCTTAACCTAGAAGTTGCCATGACCATGTGAGCCTAGCCATAGGCTTAGAACATCAAATTAGTGATTTTAGCCAAAAAGGGTATTTTGGTAATTTACTAGATTTTATTTGAGATTATGTGTTTTTAATATTATTTAATTGTTGTTAAGTACCATGATTAGTCCCTAACCTATATTACCCTAATCTAGAGGTTAGCTACTAACCTAGAAGCTTGAGGATGGATAATTAGTCAAGGGTTAAAGTAATGTAAATATCTAGATATTTACATAATTGATATTTTGCTTAAAACCCTCAAAATATCTCAACTATGGCACCAAAGTCTTTGCCTTCACCTTGAAGGAAGGCCAAGGACACCCCCCCTTGCCATGGCCGGCCATAGGGCACCCCCTAGTACTACACCATTCTATATAATCCCATTATATTCATTCATGATCAATTTACATAAATTTTAAGCCTACAAAATTCTATTTCCTTCAAACCTCCATAACTTGATCATTTTTGATCCAAATCACCTCTAGTCTTTTGCATTGGGATCCTACAACATCAAGGGTGCTAAGGGAGGCTAGCAATCCAGAATTTACAAGCTTTGGACATCACCAAGTTGAAGGACAAACACCCTCCCTCTCTCTTTGATTTTCCATTGAAATTGCACAAATAGGTAAATACCCATAAACCTTGCTAATATTCTATTTTTTCTTCATAAAAGCATGCATATAGGTCTAGCCTAACTGTGGGTCAAGTTTGGTAAAATTTAGGGTTGGTTTGGTGTCCGTATCGGACACGTATCCTAGGCTATTAAACCTTATTTGATGAAATGCCACAAAGGATTTGATTTTGTTAAAATGTAAAACTAATTACATTTTCATGTAGCCCTAGACTAGTAGAATATATACCTATTTGACTGCGCACAAATTAGATTCTTTTTCGTGTCCAAATCGGACATGAATCCATGTTTTTACACTGCGCACAGATACGAAAAATCCCCTGCTACTCGATCCCAATTCCGGACACGACACGCCATGAGGACGCGTGCAAATTGACACAGAGGAGGGGGCAACCTCTGTCATGCCCTCCCTCGAGTTTGAGACACATTTGTGTCATATCGAGAACACACGGACACGTGCACTGGTCGTGCACTGTCAGCGCACACGCGCGCGGGGGCCAACTTCGCACGTGTCGTGTCGCACGGACACGACATTTGGGCACCTCGTGGTGACACGAGGAGGTAGCCCATCATATGGCGAACACATGGACACGAGCACGAGATGTGTCGTGTCCTGTGTCGCAAACACGAGGCAGTTGCTCGCGTGCACGATGCGGTCTGAACACGCATATCAGCCGTGTTTTTCACGACTGATACGGACTTCGTATCGTGTCCTGGAGCAACATGGACACAGGGCAGTCACTTGGACACGTGCACAACCCCTAGGCGAACCATCGTTCACGAGCACGAGATACGTGAGTGTGTGTGTCGTGTCCTAGAGAGAGTTGCACGTGTGCACGACGCAGTGTATTCGTGTTTGTGTGTGTCAGTTTACCCGATTGAGTTTTTGGTGAGTATTGACACATCAAATTGTGTCGTGGTGTCGTGTCAGGCACCTAGGACATTAGAGGACACTAGGGGCTAGTGTTACCAACCCTTGGGTTCGAGTCTTAGCTCGGTTTGGTGTGTGTATTTGGGTTTGCCCATTTTACCTGTGCACAGTGCACATTTCCAGAAATTTGGAATGTTTTCCAGTTTTCCAAATCGAATTTCAAAACAATTTTTTGTTATGTTTTGTACATATAATTCCATGTTTTCAGTGTATGTATACGTAGTGTATATATATGTGTGTGTGTAGGAGGAATTTGGGGGTATATACGTGTGTGTACATGTGTATATACATATATGTATATATATAGGTGTGTGTGTGTAACTGTGTGGTGTGTGTGTGTCTGATTTCTATTTCCAGAAATCTGGAAACACACCCCCCCCTTCTGTGTCAGTTTCAGTCTCTATCTCTCTCTCTCTTTCACTCTCTCTCATTTCTCTCTCTATATATATGTATTATATATAAGTTTGTATATATATATATATATATATATATATATATATATATATATATAGATGATATATATATTTGTATTAGATTATATATTGTGTCATTACATATATATGTGAGTGTGATTTTGTATTTTATATAGGGTATACATATATTGATATATATATGTAGTAGATAGACTTGTGTATATCTATATATGTAGATATGTATATATATATGACTTTCTAGATATAGGTTATATGGAAACCTATGACAACTAGCCTATGGCCTAAGTTACTAGCCTATGGCATTAGGGGCTAACCCTAATTGACCTAATGACCCAAACCCTAACTAGTTGACCCTTGTTTGACTAGAGTTGACCAAAGTCAACCTTAGGCCAAACTTGACCTAATTAACCTAGAATTGACTAGGATTAACCTAAAATGACTAGTTTAATTAGTTTGACTAAAACCCTAACTAGTTTGACTATGGTTGACCTAACTTTGACTAGTTTGACTTTAGAGTTGACTTTTGACCAGATTGACCTAGAATTATGTAGTATGCATAGTAAACCTCATTTTTACTATTTAGAATACATTGTGACTTGTGTTGCTCAGATCAGGAGCCAGACACCTCTCCTCAGACAGCATATTCTCTACAGACATTCATACAGCAGGCGAGTACATTCTCTGACCGTTTCATACTTGCCAGGATTTATATTCTTGCTCTAGATTACTTTACTTGATACTGACAGAATGGTTATCACGGATTGGTACTATATGGATCTTTTCATGAGATGTTATCCCCCTCGGGAGCATCAGATACAGCATGTTTGTGCGTTTCACGAATCATCATGTATCTCTATGCTTCCATAGATTCACGAATCGCTTGTGACTCATGTACTCTCATGTTCACAAAGCCTCTCATGAATCACCCATTTATGGGCTTATCACGAATCTTAATATAACTTGAACGGATCCTTGTGTATTAATTGGGGATGGGGGAGTGAAAATAGTCATGTGGATATTACCCCAGTAGCTGTAGTCATGAATCACTCTTAGCTGTAGTCATGAATCTCCTATGCCATTCATATGTCTATATTTTACTCTGACTCACTAGTCACTGCTAGTTCTCTATTATAGTAGATATTTCATTACAGTTATCTCTTTTACTACATGTATCTTCCTTCAGTATTTTCTGTATTTTACTCTATTGCATGCTTTATATTTCCTATCATACTATGAACTGCGTGAGATGTATTGTGCTCGTTCCTGTCCTGACTGGACATATTGAAAATATTACAGAGGATGAGGATGAGGCCCTGGTGTTTACCTATTATGGAGCAGGACTAGATGATACTTATGTTGTGGACCCTCAGCAGGATCCACCTGCAGCTGAGGATGTTGCTCCAGTAGTCTAGACCAGTTTAGCTAGACAGTCTTTTCTACTTGTATTTTGTCTCACATTCTGAGTTCTATTTTGAGATGTTGAGATGTGTAGACCCTTAGACTTATTGTATTATGAGTTGACATTCTGGATGTTATGTATCCTAGATACTTAGACTTATTTCATCTATGCTACTGTTCTCTTTGAGTTACTATCTATCTATCTGTCTTTTATTCTTCTACCTTAGATGTGATTGAAACTGTATATTGTGATGTCACCTCCATTCGGAGAGTATATACTGTACAGGTACCTTTATATTGTTAGATGATTGACCTAGGACAGCGTTCTACCGCCGACACTGCGGCGTAGGCTGGACGTACCCACTTCTCGTACCCTTACTCTAGGGTGCGGGTCGTGAAACGTTTTTAGTAGTGGCCCATGCAGGTCGAGTTTATGTAGTGGTATTCGAACTAGAGTACCACTACAGCCTGTGATAGGATTTGAGGAATAGGCTTAGAGAGAGTGGATACTCAATCACAATTAGGAAATTTTCATGGGTTTGAATCTACTGACTTTTGTTCAAATCTGTATAATCTATTTCATATTGTCCTTCTTGATACTATCATCCTTGTACCGTTATTGACTTCCTTGTTGATCTGTCTTCAGGATGGTGGAGACACGATCACAGCGTCTCGGTCCAGGTGACACCACTGAGAGGTCTGCCACCTCTCGTCCAGCTCACCAGGATACGGGGACCACAGCTCCCCTTACTCCAGCTCATGTGGGAGCTTCTGCCATATTTGGGGGTGCACCTCTACTTATTCGGGGGACCATCCCAGCTACCCCAGACATGCCTCCCCCGCAGTTTCGTCAGCCACAGTTTCAGCAGCACCAGCAGCAATTCCAGCCGCCGATGCCATCTGGATTAGTGGATGCTGCACAGATGTTTTCATACTTCCAGCATTTCCTAGAGTCGCAGCAGGCCCAGCAGCAGCGTCAGACAACGGAGTTTACCAGGGGCATAGATGAGGCCCATCAGCTGGCTAGAGCGACGGTGGATAGGTTGGCTGTCTAACCACATGTAGGATTGGGACAGCCGCGACAGTAGAGGATTCCGGGCATTCAGGAGTTCAAGAAGATAAACCCCAGGGACTTCTTGGGGACAGAGGGGATTCTTTATGCTGATGACTGGATTGAGCATATTGAGGAGATTTTTCGACTGGCGGAGATACCAGCTGGACTACAGATAGAGGCAGCAGCCAGCCAGATGCAGGATCTTGCCCGTACCTGGTATCAGACGGAACCGAGAGTAGGCACTCCAGGGTAGACATAGGGAGCTTTCAAGGAGCTCTTCAAGGGGAAGTTTTTCTCGGATCAGGCAGTCGGTGCTTTGGAGACCCAGTTCGAGAACCTGGTTCAGGGGAACCAGACTGTAGAGGAGTATTCTGGTGAGTTTTGCCGATTGAGCAGATTCGTGGAGGGCCTTAGCGAGACAGCGAAGGCGAGGAGGTTCAGGAAGGGCTTGGTCAAGGAGGTCAAGTCCTTGACCAAGAGTGATAGAAATGCCACTTTTGAGGAGATTCTGGAAGGAGCGATGGCGGCTGAGAATGATCTTAAGCTGAAGCTCAAGAGGGGCCGCGATACACAGGGAGCCGGCAGCAGTAGAGGTCAGGCCAAGAGGCCTCACTATCAGCATCAAAAGAGGCAGCCACAGCAGTATCAGCAGCCGAGGCAGCAGCAACAGGCCCCGAGACAGCAGACTACCAGTTGTCCCTACTGTAAGAAGCCGGGACATGGATGGGGAGAGTGCAGGAAGAGGTTGGGCTGGTGCCTACTATGTGGGGCAGCGGACCACCAGCTGAGGGAGTGTTCCCAGTATATAGGCAGAGTAGCACAGGGAGCAGCACCAAGAGCAGGAGCCAAGGCTCCAGTAGGTCAGCAGAGGGGACCGTTACAGCCACAGCAGCAGAGATTTATGCAGTTTCAGCAACAGGCTGGAAGAGGCCAGCAGGGGCGAGCTTACGCCATGACAGTTGAGGATGCCCAGGTAGTTGGCGATGTGCTTGCAGGTTCTTTTCTTCTAAATTCCATTCCCACCTTGTTTTATTATATCTATCTTGAAATCCAATTCCATCTGCTCCTACATGTTTCTTTATTAGTGATAAGTTTTGACCTGGTAGTTTTTTTGATTTTTGTCGATTGTTTGTTTATTTCTTCATCTCTTACTTAGGAGTAGGAGTAGGAGTAGGAGTAGCTTTAGCTATTAATATAATTCTTGAATAACTTCTTTTGTTAAGAAATTTTTTTTTCCCTTAAATGAATTAATTTATGTGTTATGCCTTTTGACTTAGAATTGATAGAGTAGCTCTGACCATAGAATGGTAACCCTTTTAGCCCTGTGATTTATTGTTTCCTTATCTTCCCAGTCTATACCCATGACCAGGACTGTCCCACTTTACCTGCCCCTTATAATAGTATTCATCACGATTTTTGGTTCAATTTAGGCCATAGACCTTTCCTACTCTAAATTATGATCATCGTAGGCACATTACCGTGACTTTTAAATTAGGAGCACAAGACTAGTTGTTTTCTTAAAACTGACTTCACATACATGACCTAGACATGACACTCTACACCCATGACCTTAGTGTCCCACTCAGGCATACCATCGCGTGCTTCATTTGCTTAGTACGATTTTCCTGACCCGAGACTCCATCCTGATTTACCCCATGGAGTTACTTTTGATTTCGATTTGAATTAAGGACACCTTATGGCCTAAAATTGCCAGCCAATTTTGGACATAACCCAGTATAGGTCTACTACCCATATTTTACTTATTGACCTTATATGTTGCTAGGTAGTAGCTTCGACCCTGATTGTTGGAGGTTGACCTAGGAGGAGTACGACCATCTAAATTTCGAGGACGAAATTATTTTAAGGATGGTAGACTTGTAACACCCAGTTTTCTGAAATTGGGGAATTTTTGAAAATTTATTATTTTTATTATTTATTAATGGTGTTTTAGTCATGATATGATTTTTGGTGATTATTAGTGTAATTAAAACTATTTTCTAAGTCATGACTTATGACTTTGTGATTTTACTAATATAGCCCTAGTGTAAACCCTAGTTATTCCTTAACCTAGAAGTTGCCATGACCATGTGAGCCTAGCCATAGGCTTAGAACATCAAATTAGTGATTTTAGCCAAAAAGGGTATTTTGGTAATTTAATAGATTTTATTTGAGATTATGTGTTTTTAATATTATTTAATTGTTGTTAAGTACCATGATTAGTCCCTAACCTATCTTACCCTAATCTAGAGGTTAGCTACTAACCTAGAAGCTTGAGGATGGATAATTAGTCAAGGGTTAAAGTAATGTAAATATCTAGATATTTACATAATTGATATTTTGCTTAAAACCCTCAAAATATCTCAACTTTGGCACCAAAGTCTTTGTCTTCACCTTGAAGGAAGGCCAAGGAGACCCCCCCTTGCCATGGCCGGCCATAGGGCACCCCTAGCACTACACCATTCTATATAATCCCATTATATTCATTCATGATCAATTTACATGAATTTTAAGCCTACAAAACTCCATTTCCTTCAAACCTCCATAACTTGATCATTTTTGATCCAAATCACCTCTAGTCTTTTGCATTGGGACCCTACAACATCAATGGTGCTAAGGGAGGCTAGCAATCTAGAATTTACAAGCTTTGGACATCACCAAGTTGAAGGACAAATACCCCCCCTCTCTTTGATTTTCTATTGAAATTGCACAAATAGGTAAATACCCATACACCTTGCTAATATTCTGTTTTTTCTTCATAAATGCATGCATATAGGTCTACCCTAACTGTGGGTCAAGTTTAGTAAAATTTATGGTTGGTTTGGTGTCCGTATCGGACACGTATCCTAGACAATTAAACCTTGTTTGATGAAATGCCACAAATGATTTGATTTTGTTAAAATGTAAAACTAATTACATTTTCTTGTAGCCCTAGACTAGTAGAATATATACCTAGTTGACTGAGCACAAATTAGATTCTTTTTTATATCCAAATCGGACACGAACCCACGTTTTTATACTGTGCACAGACACGAAAAATCCTCTGCTACTCGACCCCAATTTCGGACACGATACGCCATGAGGACACGTGTAAATTGACACAGAGGAGGGGGCAACATCTGTCATGCCCCCCCTCGAGTTTGAGACACATTTGTATCGTATCGAGAACACACGGACACGTGCACTGGTCGTGCACTGTCAGCGCACACGCGCGCGGGGGCCAACTTTGCGCGTATCGTATCGCGCGGACACGACACTTGGGCACCTCGTGGTGACACGAGGAGGTAGCCCATCATGTGGCGAACACATGGACACGAGCACAAGACGTGTCGTGTCCTGTGTCGCGAATACGAGGCAGTTGCACGCGTGCACGATGCGGTCTGAACACGTGTATCAGTCGTGTTTTTCACGACTGATACGGACTTCATATCGTATCCTGGAGCAACGTGGACACAGGGCAGTCACTTGGACATGTGCACAACCCCTAGGCGAACCATCGTTCAAGAGCACGAGACACGTGAGTGTGAGTGTCGTGTCCTAGAGAGAGTTGCACGCGTGCACGACGTAGTGTATTCGTGTGTGTGTGTCAGTTTACCCGATTGAGTTTTTGGTGAGTATTGACACATCAAATTGTGTCGTGGTGTCATGTCAGGCACCTAGGACACTAGAGGACACTAGGGGCTAGTGTTACCAACCCTTGGGTTCGAGTCTTAGCTCGGTTTGGTGTGTGTATTTGGGTTTACCCATTTTACCTGTGCACAGTGCACATTTCCAGAAATTTGGAATGTTTTCCAATTTTCCAAATCGAATTTCAAAACAATTTTTTGTTATGTTTTGTACATATAATTCCATGTTTTCAGTGTATGTATACGTAGTGTATATATATGTGCATGTAGGAGGAATTTGGGGGTATATACGTGTGTGTACATGTGTATATACATATATGTATATATATATAGGTGTGTGTGTGTAACTGTGTGGTGTGTGTGTGTCTGATTTCTGTTTTCAGAAATTTGGAAACACACCCCCCCCTCCTGTGTCAGTTTCAGTCTCTATCTCTCTCTCTCTTTCACTCTCTCTCATTTCTCTCTCTATATATATGTATTATATATAAGTTTGTATATATATATATATAAATGATATATATATTTGTATTAGATTATATATTGTGTCATTATATATATATGTGAGTGTGATTTTGTATTTTATATAGGGTTTACATATATTGATATATATATATGTAGTAGATAGACTTGTGTATATCTATATATGTAGATATGTATTTATATATATGACTTTCTAGATATAGGTTATATGGAAACCTATGACAACTAGCCTATGGCCTAAGTTACTAGCCTATGGCATTAGGGGCTAACCCTAATTGACCTAATGACCCAAACCCTAACTAGTTGACCCTTGCTTGACTAGAGTTGACCAAAGTCAACCTTAGGTCAAACTTGACCTAATTAACCTAGAATTGACTAGGATTAACCTAAAATGACTAGTTTAACTAGTTTGACTAAAATCCTAACTAGTTTGACTATGGTTGACCTAACTTTGACTAGTTTGACTTTAGAGTTGACTTTTGACCAGATTGACCTAGAATCATGTAGTATGCATAGTAAACCTCATTTTTACTATTTAGAATACATTGTGACTTGTGTTGCTCTGATCAGGATCCAGACACCTCTCCTCAGACAGCATATTCTCTACAGACATTCATACAGCAGGCGAGTACATTCTCTGACCGTTTCATACTTGCCAGGATTTATATTCTTGCTCTAGATTACTTTACTTGATGCTGACACGATGGTTATCACAGATTGGTACTATATGGATCTTTTCATGAGATATTATCCCCCTCGGGAGCATCAGATACAGCATGTTTGTGCGTTTCACGAATCATCATGTATCTCTATGCTTCCATAGATTCACGAATCGCTTGTGACTCATGTACTCTCATGTTCACAAAGCCTCTCATGAATCACCCATTTATGGGCTTATCACGAATCTTAACATAACTTGAACGGATCCTTGTGTATTGATTGGGGATGGGAGAGTGGAAATAGTCATGTGGATATTACCCCAGTAGCTGTAGTCATGAATCACTCTTAACTGTAGTCATGAATCTCCTATGCCATTCACATGTCTATATTTTACTCTGACTCACTAGTCACTGCTAGTTCTTTATTATAGTAGATATTTCATTACAGTTATCTCTTTTACTACATGTATCGTCCTTCAGCGTTTCCTGTATTTTACTCTATTGCATGCTTTATATTTCCTATCATACTATGAACTGCGTGAGATGTATTGTGCTCGTTCCTGTCCTAACTGGACCTGTTAAAAATATTACAGAGGATGAGGATGAGGCCCTGGTGTCTACCTATTATCGAACAGGACTAGATGATACTTATGTTGTGGACCCTCAGCAGGATCCACCTGCAGCTGAGGATGTTGCTCCAGTAGTCTAGACCAGTTTAGCTAGATAGTCTTTTCTACTTGTATTTTGTCTCACATTCTGAGTTCTATTTTGAGATGTTGAGATGTATAGACCCTTAGACTTATTGTATTATGAGTTGACATTCTGGATGTTATGTATCCTGGACACTTAGACTTATTTCATCTATGCTACTGTTCTCTTTGAGTTACTATCTTTCTATCTGTCTTTCATTCTTCTACCTTAGATGTGATTGAGACTGTATATTGTGATGTCACCTCCATTCGGAGAGTATATACTGTACAGGTACCTTTATATTGTTAGATGATTGATCTAGGACCGCGTTCTACCGCCGACACTGCGGCGTAGGCTGGACGTACCCACTTCTTGTGCCCTTACTCTAGGGTACGGGTCGTGACACCTATCCACCCCAGCAGCCCCTACCATATCTATCACCATATCCACCATCATATACATCCCAGTATCCTTCACAGAATCTACCTCAGTATCCACCCACATACCCTCCACAGTATCCCTTTCCATATCCTTTATATCCTCCACAGTACGGGCCACAGGGTGCCCCACAGATCATGCCCCAGATGCCATACATGTCCCCACAGCAGCCTATGCCTTAGGCTGGTGGGGCTACTATAGAGCAGATTCTCCAGAGCCTGGTACAGGCTCAGATGCAGCAGAGCAAGGCCATCAGGAGGATTTTGGAGACAATATTGGCCCGAGCACCACAAGCCTCTGTGGGTTCTATCGAAATGTTCCACAACATGAATCCTCCACACTTCAAGGGCACTGAAGACGTCATCGGGATCACCAATTGGCTGGTTAAGACAGAAAATCTCTTGAAGGCCTCAGAGTTATACGCAGATCTATAGATGACGGCAATGAAGTTACAACTGGAAGTAAATGCTTATGATTGGTGGGCCGCAGAGGAGAGACGGCTAGGAGTTGATCAGACGTAGGAGGAATTCAAAAGATTGTTCAATAAGAAGTTTTTCTCTGACACTGCTAAGGATGCTCTATATAACCAGTTTCTACACTTTGAGCAGGGGAATATGACAGTTGATGAGTACGACGCCGAGTTTAGTCGACTAAGTCCTTTTGTACCAGGGTTGGTTACGACAGAGCTAGAGAAAGCCAAAAGATTTCATAGAGGCTTGAGTATAGAGTTGCAAAGGTACACCAGCCCCGGGTCGAGGGTCTCCCAAGCAGCTGTTCTGGCAAAGGCTATAACTCCGGAGGCCATAAGCAAGAAGGCAAATCGACGAGTTCCATCGACTATGGGGTCAACTAAAACCACTACAGGAGGGCTAGTGAGACGTCCTCCCACACATCAGCATCAGCAGAGGACCGGGCCATACCAGACACAGGAGAAGGCCACTTGCCATTGCTGTGGCAAAGTTGGACATATTCATAGAGATTGCAGATGACGGCTGGGACACTATTTAGCTTGTAGATCGAACCAGCATCAGACCAGAGATTGCCCATTCCATAGGAACGCTCCACAAAATTAGCAGCAGATGCCTGCGATTACGGGACCAGGAGCACCACGACCACCTTTACCCGCTTAGGCAGCCCAATTTCAGCAGGCTAAGGCACAGACGGGCAACCAGAGAGTTGGAAAGGCTTTTGTACTAGCTGTAGAGGAGGCCGAACCGTAGGTGGACGTCATAGCAGGTATGGTTTTAGTTGCATCATATCCTGCCATCACATTATTTGACACTGGAGCCACCCATTCATTCGTAGCCACTAGCTTTGCCACTAGACACAGTATACCCATGTAATCTTTATCTAAAAATATCAGAATCCTCACTGGAGGAGGAGTGGTACCTATTAGTGGTGTTTGTAGAGATTGTCCTGTAGTGATAAATGGTAGAGAGATAAAAGCACGACTTCTTGTATTTTCGATGCTGACGTTCGATGTGGTTCTCGGAATGGACTGGTTGAGCTAGCATTTCGCTCTTATTGACTGCCATAGGGGCAGTATCGTCTTTAGACCCCCGAGTGATGCAGAGTTTGAGTTCACCAAAAAGGAAGCCTTGAGGAGCGATGCACCTGCATCGGGGACTCACATGATTATGCAGGACACCCCTCAGCACCCTATCATCATCGAGTTAGAGGATGTATTCCCCGAGGAATTGCCACGACCGCCACCTGACCGAGATATTGAGTTTTCTATTGATCTTATTCTGGGAGCCGAGCCTATTTCATCTCGAGTTTATCGGCTAGCGCCCAAAGAGTTGGTAGAGATAAAGACACAAAATGATGAATTATTGGAGAAGGGCATTATTCGTGCCAGTGCGTCACCGTGGGGAGCACCCGTTCTTTTTGTGCCTAAGAAAGACGGGACCGTGCGCATGTGCATCAACTATCGAGCATTGAACGCAGTGACAGTAAAGAACAAGTATCCATTGCCGCGTATAGACGATCTATTTGATCAACTGAGTAGAGCAAAAGTATTCTCCAAGATCGACTTACGATCAGGCTATCACCAATTGAAGGTTCGGAAGGAAGACATTACAAAGACGGCTTTTCGATCAAGGTATGGACACTATGAGCTCTTGGTCATGTCTTTCGGTTTGACCAATGCTCCCATAGTTTTCATGAATTTAATGAACAAGATCTTTCACCAGTACTTGGACAAATTTCTAGTAGTCTTTATAGATCTTGATTTACTCCAAGAGTCAAGAGGAGCATGAGCCGCATCTACGGATAGTTTTAGGAACATTGAGGAATGAGAGACTCTTTGCGAAGCTTAGAAAGTGTGATTTCTTTCTCAAGGAGGTATCATTTCTTGGTCATGGTGTTAAGGGTGATGGTATATTAGTGGACCCAGGGAAGATCACAGCAGTCAAATTATGGCCCACTCCCACATCAACTTCTGAGGTGAGAAGTTTCCTCGAACTTGCGGGTTACTACCGACGGTTCGTAGAAGATTTCTCTCGAATAGCGGGGCCTATGACTCGATTAACTTGCAAAGATCAGGAGTTTGTATGGACAGACGAGTGTCAAGCCGCATTTGATGAGTTGGAGAAGCGATTGACCACATCACCGATCTTGACACTACCATCGGGCCCAGGAAGATTTGTGATCTACAGTGAAGCATCCGGGAAGGGATTAGGATGCGTATTGATGCAGCATGGTCATGTAGTAGCATATGTATCGCGACAGTTGAGGGTGCACGAGAAGAATTATCCGACCCACAATTTAGAGCTCGCAGCGGTTATCTTTGCTTTGAAGCTATGGAGACACTACTTGTACGGCGAAAAGGTTGATATCGACACTGATCATAAGAGCCTCAAGTACGTGTTCACACAGAAGGAGTTGAATATGTGACAGCGACGTTGGTTGGAGTTGATGAAGGATTACGAGATCGAGCTACATTATCATCCGGGCAAGGCTAATGTCGTGGCAGACGTATTAAGCCGTAAGCCTATGGCGCACTTTTGGACTACGCTGAAGGAGTTGATTAGAGACTTGGAACAGCTTGGTATTGAGGTAGTATTGCTTGGAGCAGATGGCATATTAGCCAACCTCTAAGTGCAATCATTATTGGTAGAGCGCATCAAAGCAGCATTGCCCACGGATGCTAGTTTTCGACGGCTCATAGAGAGGACTGAAGCAGGAGAGCAGACGTGATTGAGGATCCATCTCGATGGGATATTACGATGTTGAGATCGTATTTATGTGCCTAACGGAGAGTTACGATAGGAGCTGATGGCAGAGGCTCACAGTTCGACTTACTCTATTCATCCCGGAGGAACCAAGATGTGCTGCGACTTACGACAATATTATTGGTGGCACAGAATGAAGCAAGAAATAGCTCATTTCGTTGCCAAGTGCTTGGTATGTCAACAAGTGAAGGCAGAGCACCAGAGGACGGCTGGACTGTTGCAGCCGTTATCCATTCCCGAGTGGAAGTGGGAGCACATTACTATGTATTTCGTCACGGGTTTTTCTCACAGTCCTAGGGGACGTTACGCAATGTTGGTGGTTGTTGATAGACTTACGAAGTCAGCCCATTTCTTACCTTTTAGAGTGGGCCAGTCGACAGAGGTATTGGCAGAGATGTATATGGAGCAGATTTTGAGATTATACAGGGTGCCTGTTAGTATTATGTCGGACCGTGACTCGAGATTTAACTTGCACTTTTGGAGGAGCATGCAAGAGAGTTTTGGCACCCGATTGAAGTTTAGCATGGCATACCATCCGCAGACAGACGACCAGTCGGAGCGTACCATTCAGACGCTAGAGGATATGTTGAGAGCCTGCATGCTTGACTTTGGCAGTTCATGGGAGGACCACCTTCATCTTGTTGAGTTTTTCTACAATAATAGCTATCAAGCGAGCATTCAAATGGCTCATGTTTGTTGGAGCGACATAGGAGAGCGACAGATATTGGGTCCCGAGTTGGTCTTGAGCACAGTAGAGACAGTGAAGAAAATTCAAGGCCACCTGCGAGCAGCACAGGATCGTCAGAAGCAGTGGGCAGATAATCATCGTTGTAATACCCCAGTCCCAAAATACTTAGGACTAGGTACGTATCCATGCCAGCTGCATACATACGAAGTATACTCCAATATATGGAAACCTCGTATGAATATATAAGCTGTAAAATATAGTAAACCAAGAGTAATCTAATCTCATCCACAAATAAAGAATAAAAGATGTCATATAATCAACTGTAATAAGTCTTTGTACAATACGTTGGGCGAAGACAAATCCACTACCAATAAGTAAGGAAAAATATACATGGAAACGGAAAGGATTTGGCGGGAGTAGCAAAGAAAAACCCAAGACATGTCATCTCCGAATGAATAGAGAAGATCGCAACCTCGACTAGAACACCTGTAATATCACAAAAGCACACACCTGGAGAGATAAGCAGGTCCTCAGAGAGACGTAACAAGATACAGGAAGAACATGCCATAAATACTGAATACAAAATATGCCACAAAGAAAATAAGTGACAAGACAACAATAAGGTAATCTAACCGTACTACTGTGTTTATGCAGTTTAAGAACAAACCTCCAACGCATAGTTATCTGGCTCAGTAGCAGAAACTCAGGCATGGTCCCAACAGGATACCAGGGACCTCAAAGCATTCCTCGAATGTCAGAGGCCAGCAGTATCTGAAGAACAGTTTGGCAACTCTAGAGGGGGGTGAATAGAGTTTATATAGAAAAATAGCCAATTAAAAATAACTCTTTCACCAACAATAAATAATCAGAGTAAAGTGCGGAAAATAAATGAAGAGCAGAAGAGCATACGCAAACACAGCGATTTTAACCTGGTTTCCCTCGTGGAGGACTAGTCCAGGCCTGAGAACTCTAGCTCAGGATTAAATCCACTATTTGTGAAATAGTAGCTTACAACCCGTGCCTTTTCTTCAGAAGAGCACGTCAACTTCTAACAGAGGATCGCAGTGGCGATTTGCTTAGAATTGTCCAAGCGACTTCTTCACTCTTGCACAAGAATCCTAACTGAGAGATGCTGAGCACTCGAGACTTAGGAGGCTTGTGGCTAGTAGATAGGAAGGGTATAGCTTATTGAGCTTGTAGGAGAGAAGAGAAGAGAAGATTGAGTGAATTGAAATGAGAGAATTCATGTCCTATTTATAGTGTTTTTAGAGGCAGAATTCGGCCAGAATTCGGGTAGGAAAATTCAAAAATTTGGCCGTTGGACAGCTAGCAACCAGCTAACCCTAAAATTAGGGTTCCTGATTTCTAGGGGACAGAGTTCGGCCCGAACTCTGTGTGGAGGCAGAGTTCGGCCCGAACTCTGTCTCCAGAGCACAGAGTGGTCCTAAGTGGGACTTGTGGGCAATTTTTGTTTTGGTGGAGCTTGGGATTTTGGGTAGGCTTATAGACTAAGTTCCAAGAGCTCAGCATAACTCAGAGTACATATTTCTAGACTCAATAAAATGTAAAAGTACAGACTCGAAAATACACTGAGAGTCAGAAACTGAGCTGTTGTCTGTCCTGAACTGAATGCAGACGTCGTGTGTCGTATTGAATTTATACAGATATTATTTAGTCAATGTAGTCAATATTTGGTTGATTGTGACTTTGTGTCAACAATCTCCCCCATATTGATAATTGACAAAATAATAAATGTATATTTCAATATTCATACCTGGACACAGTTGGTTAAAACACAGCTCCCCCATAAACAATGCCGAGCTAGAATAAGATAGCTCCCCCGTAATCAGTGAACGGTGCCGAGCTAGAACCAATAGCTCTCCCCCGTAAATAATGCATAGAACCTGTGGCCTGATAAAAATATTTTCCCAAAAGCAAACACAAGCACAGACAGATATACATATTTCTCTCCCTTTTGGCAGTTAGCAATATAAAGGATCATATAGACTGCATAAGGAAAAGCATGGAAATAGCAGTATAGACAATAAAAAGTAATCCAACCACACCAAGCAGAGAAGAAACAGGATAATACTAATAAAACAAGTCACTGACATAAAGTAGAACTACAAAAAATAGCATAAAATGTTATCCACCAACCAGCACATCAACAGGGTTTGAAGACATAAAACCAGTACATAAATCCATAACAAACTAAAATAACTAAAATCAAAAGGCAACTAAGACCATCAGCAGTGGCAGCAGCATATCAAGCCAGTCTCCATCATGGAGCACGAGAAGGTCCTGAAACATCTGAAGGACCATGGAATGAGCGACGAGGGTCCACAAAAGCATCATCAGGATCCATATACCTCATGACCCACGGATCGTCTATACGATAACCCGCGCGATCTGGATCCCGCTCAATAGGCACATGCAGATCAGGATGACGAGCAAGCGAATACCGCATATCATGCAGAGAGTTTCCAAGGGCACTGATCTGCAAGGTGGTACGGTAATCCTGCTGCGTCCAGCGATCATCCTCAATAGCAAAGCGATCGCGAAGCATAGTCTGAAGAGACTCAAGAGTGGCAGGAGGAGGAGGTGCATCCTGACCAAGAGGAGGGGCGTCAGGCTCCTCATCAGCAGAGTGCTCAGATGACTCAGAAGCAGCGACAGGCTGAAGGCGTCGTGCTTTGGATAGAAAGGCAGGTGCAGGCAGGAACGGACAATCATGGATAGGAATGATGAAAGCACGAAAGACTAAAGGAAGATAGAGAGGATAAACCAAAGCTCTTGGTTTCTTCCGACAGTTGATCATCCAATCCATCATAGTCCGTGGAAAGTTGAATGGAATACGATAGTGGAGATGATATAAGGTGGAGATCTCAAGATAAGTGACTTCATCTGTTGAGCCAGCTTTGGACAAGATAGTATTGAACACGATGCGATGAAGTTCATAAAAGTAGGGGGTGAGATGCTTGGCCTTTAGCTTGCGAGGACTTACGTTAGGAGCACATAAATCCTCCTTGAATCCTTCAAGGGAAGTATCGCCAACAAATTGAAGTTGACGTGCTTCCACAAGCTTGTCCCACACATCAAGATTCGGGAGAGCAAGAAAGTCTCCCAACTCAGAATCATTGAAGGCAATGTTAATGCAAGCAACCCGGGAATAGATGTGGGTTGCATCGTGAGTCAGATTACAGTAGAACATTTGAATTGCACTATGGTAGATAACAGAATTTGAAGCAACAAGTTCATCCAAACAAAGATCACGGAATAATGACTCATATTGAGAAAATATAGTGAAATTTATGGGATGGCCCCCAAACACCGGACGAGTTCTAAAATCGCTAAACCATTCATTAGAGGCTTCTAGCGATACAAATAAACGATCGTCGTAAGTGTTAGGGTCATCGGGACGCGGCGGATTGAACAACGGATGAATGGGGTGTTGTTCAACTACTTGTTCAATCGGAGGAGGAGGAACCGAAGAGGAAGCACCCTCATGTCGAGTCCTTCTCCCTCGTTTGGACAAGCGAGATGCCATTTGAAATAAAAGAGGAGAACTTGGAAAGATAGAAAAAGAGAGATATACCTGAAAAGAATACCAAACAGTTGAAGAGAATGTTGAAAAACTCCTTTCCCTTGATTTTGAGAAGAAATAGAGCCCTCTATATCAAGAACTAGGGTTAGGGTTTGGAAGGAAGAAGATGGAGGAGGTGGAGAAGAAGGAAATATGGGAGGAAAGAGAGGGAATCCCGAAATAAAGTAGGGCTTGGTCTTTGGTCGGGTGAAATAATGACCATTGGATTAGAATTGATCCAACGGCAGAGCCAGATCCCGACCCTGGAACCTAAGAACCGAACTCGGCCCGAACTCTGATAGGGGCAGAGTTCGGCCCGAGTTCTGGATCAATGGTCCAGAACTGAAAACAGGCAAAGAACATGAAGAAAAAGTTTAAGAGTTAAACAAAAGATAGTTGAGGACAACAAAGAGGGAAAAAAATAGATAGAGAGGTACTCAGAAAACAGAATGAACTTTAGAAAATCTTAATTAGGCAATATTAAATCGAAAACGAGCCATATAATAAATAAGGACATATACTGTGGTTCAATAGTCCAAATTTGCCACGGGTTAGCTGCAGGGGCCGGATCCCAGCTAGCGGTAGTCCTGAGGACTAGTGTACCGTGTCGCTTAGGATTTTACGCCTTGTTGTCAGAAGGACCCTTTCGGCTTGTACCCATACCAAATTCTTCGAAAAAGAATCACAATATACTCGATATTTACGCAGGTGAGTTTCAATTTATAACTGCTTCATCTAAAATTCCAAGTTCACGACAAAGAAAATTGAAGCGCTCTTCGGATAGTGGCTTAGTAAAGAAATCTGCCAGCTGATGATCAGTGTCAATAAATTCTAAGTTAATCGTGTCATTTTGCTGATGATCACGCAAAAAGTGGTGTCTGATCTCAATGTGTTTAGTGCGTGAGTGGCAGACAGGGTTCTTAGTCAAATTGATTGCACTAGTATTGTCACAGAATATAGGAATATGCATGAAAGATAACTTATAGTCTTCAAGGGTTTGCTTCATCCACAGAATTTGTGCACAACAACGCCCAGCTGCTATGTATTCAGCTTCTGTTGTGGATAGTGCGACAGAGTTCTGCTTCTTGCTAAACCATGAGACTAAAGCCTTTCCTAATAAATGACACGTGCCGCTCATACTTTTACGGTCGACCTTGCATCCAGCAAAGTCAGCATCAGAATGACCGATGAGGTCAAATGATGTTGACTTGGGATACCATAGGCCCACTGTAACCGTACCCTTAAGGTATCGAAAGATACGCTTAACCGCGGTCATGTGAGATTCCTTAGGATTTGCTTGATATCTAGCACATAGGCAAACACTAAACATGATATCGGGGCGACTAGCAGTTAAATAAAGTAAGCTGCCTATCATACCTCGATACTTACGTTGATCAACGGGTTTGCCGCTCTCATCTGGTTTGAGTTTGGTTGAAGTAGCCATTGGAGTGCTGATTGGTTTGATGTTGTCAAGATCGAACTTCTTCAGCATGTCCTTGGTATACTTCGATTGACAGATGAAAGTTCCATTAGCCAGTTGTTTTACTTGCAGACCAAGAAAGTAGTTGAGCTCTCCCATCATGCTCATCTCAAATTCCGTCTGCATACACTTGGCAAATTCTTGACAAAGAGTTTCATCAGTAGACCCAAAAATAATATCATCAACATAAATCTGAATTAATAAAATAGTGTCTTTGAAAGATTTTATAAACAGTGTAGTGTCAATTTTCCCTTTTGAAAAACCTTTCTCAAGCAAGAAACTGCTTAGCCTTTCATACCAAGCTCTGGGGGCTTGTTTAAGGCCATAAAGCGCTTTCTTCAGCTTGAACACGTGGTCGGGAAATTTGTGATTTTCAAAGCCAGGGGGTTGTTTCACATAAACTTCCTCCTTGATAAAACCGTTCAGGAAAGCACTTTTCACATCCATTTGAAATAATTTAAAGTTTTGAAAATTAGCAAAAGCACAAAGCATCCGAATGGATTCTAGTCTAGCAACAGGAGCATACGTCTCATCGTAGTCGATACCTTCCTCTTGGTTGTATCCTTGAGCTACTAGACGAGCTTTGTTACGTGTGACTGAACCATCTTCATTTACTTTGTTTCTAAAAACCCATTTAGTACCAATTATTGAGTGATTAACCGGTCTAGGAACGAGTTCCCATACTTGGCTTCTCTCGAATTGGTTGAGTTCTTCTTGCATAGCAGAAATCCAAAATTCATCATTAAAAGCTTCAGAAATGTTTTTAGGCTCTACTTGTGAAATGAAGGCAGTGCTAGCAACGGAGTCTCTTAGTGATGATCTAGTAGTTACTCCACGTGAAACTTCTCCTATAACTAAATTTTCTGGATGAGAAGGTTTGAAAGAGAATTTCTTAGGCAAACCCTCCAGAGAATTAGTTTCGGTTGAAGTATTCATTGGAGTAGAAGTTGATGGCTCAACGTCATCATCAAGAGTACTTGCTGTACTGTTGTCTTCATCAAAAGTCACATTTGTTGACTCTTCCACAATAAGTGTGCGTTTATTGAAAACTCTATATCCCTTACTCTTGGCGGCATAACCAAAAAAGATACCATCGTCAGCTTTGGCATCGAATTTGCCTAAGTTGTCTTTGGTGTTAAGGATAAAACATCTACAGCCAAAAACTTTAAAATAAGAAACATTGGGGGTTCTTCCAAACCAAAGCTCATAGGGTGTTTTCTTCGTAATGGGGCGAATAAGCACCCTATTCAAAATGTGGCATGCTGTACTTACAGCCTCTGCCCAAAAATATTTCGGAAGAGAAAATTTATTCAACATGACTCTAGCCATATCGCCAAGAGTCCTATTCTTCCGCTCCACAACACCATTTTGTTGAGGAGTTCTAGGACAAGAAAGTTTATGATCAAAACCATTTGCATTACAAAAACTTTCAAAATCATAATTTACGAATTCGCCTCCATGATCACTTCGGATTCGAGTAATCATGTAGCCTTTTTCGTTTTGAACTTTCTTTACAAAAATTTTGAAAGCAGAAATAGCATCGCTCTTATTAGCGAGAAAGAAAACCTATGTAAATCTCGAAAAATCATCAACAATAACAAATGCATAAAGTTTGCCTCCAAGGCTAGCTATTCTACTAGGACCAAATAAATCTATATGAAGTAGTTGCAAGGGTCTAGTAGTACTTACAGAGTTGATAGAATGAAATGAGGATTTAGTTGCCTAGTTTAGTTCACATTCGGCACATACCGTGTCCTTTTTGAATGTGATGTCAGGCAATCCTCTCACTAGCTTCTTGGTAGAAAGCCTGGATATAGCATCCATGTTGGCATGACCAAGACGCTGGTGCCAAAGTAGTCGTTCGTCTTTGTGGGCATATAGACATCTACCTGCATTGTTAGTATTTATAGAAAGATAGAAAATGTAGATGTTGTCCTCTCTTTTCCCTTCAAAAGCAATGTCTCCTGTTGACCTATCATAGATGTAGCAACTGTTTTGTCCAAAGTTAATATCATATCCATGATCAGCAAGATGACTAATGCTGAGCAGGTTATGCTTTAACTCGGTCACTAGGCAGACATCCTTTATTACAGGAGAAGGAGGATGACCAATGATACCATTACCTATAATGTGCCCTTTGAGATTGTTACCGAAGGATACGTATCCTTCTCTCTTCATCGATAGTGATGCAAAAAGATTTGCGTCTCCCGTCATATGTCGCGAGCATCCACTATCGAGAATCCACTTACTTTCAGTTGAGGAGGGAAGGTCCACCTACATCAAGAGTAGATGTGACCTTTGGTACCCGAGTTCTTGAGGGTCCTAAAAAGTTAGTCTTTGGGAACCAAGCATATATCCTTTTATCTACAAGTCTTCTAACTCTGCACTGTGGTGAGATGTGTCCATGTAATCCACAATAAGTATAGATAGCATTCTTATTTATACTAGGAGCATGAGAATAATATCTATAAGCAACAGGATGAGGATGGACATGATGTGAAGAGTTAGCATGGTGAAGATGATTATGCATGGAATAAGTGGCATGTTGATGGTGTCTATGAGGCATAGAATGATGGTATTGTCTATGATGTGTGACATGCTGATATTGTCTAGATGGCATGGCATGATGATTTTGTCTATATGGTTTATGAGGACCTTGTCTATATGGCATTGCATGACGATTTTGTCTATATGGCATGGCATGATGAATTTTATGTGTGGAGTGATGTTGATTGTGTCTTTGTGCATGATGAGTGTGTACTGAGTGAGAATTGTTCTTACGTGCACGTGGTTTGTGAAAGTTTGTGTATATAAAAGCATGGTTATGTGCTGCATGAGAATGACGTGGTTGACTAGCATGAGTGGTATTGTGCCCATGTGATTGGGTTTGAGGTTGAACAACCTGTTTACCCAATTTGGTTTCTAATCTTTTAGAAACAGCTTGCAGTTCATCAACCTTAATATTTAAGCCATAAATCTTAGTCATGGAAATCTTGTGTCTACTCTTTTCTTCAGCAAGCAACGTGTTGAGAGTAGTGATTTCTTGAGTTTGTTGCTCAATACGTGCTTCAGCATCATGTAAGCTTAATTTAAGCTTGGATACTTCATCAGTGTCATTAGTGGGTGATGTGTTTCTAACATTATCAAGAAGTAAAAAAATTCTTTGTATCTCATCTTCTAGACTTTTGATTTTGTCCTTGGCATGTTTATATTTACCGATGACCTTTTTATGATCATCGAGTAAATCAGTGAAAGCATCGCCAAGTTCATCAAAAGAGAAGTCATCCAGAGTTTCGTTAGATACCTTGTTGGAAGTTGCCATCAGGCATACATTTGCTGTATCTTGAGGAGAGTCCTTTTCTTCCTCAGAGTCACTCGCTTCACTTTCATGCTAGATACCTGTGTTGGCATATTTCTTTGATGAGTTCTTTTTGTATGGCTTCTCATAGCGGTTGCTCTTCTTCAGGAATGGGCAGTCTTTTCGGACATGTCCAGTTTTCTTGCAACCGTAACAAGTTGGTTCTTCTTCATCGTCTTCTTGAGATTCCTTCTTCCTTCGACTGAAGCGAAGGAATTTCCTGAAGTTGCGAACCATGAGAGCTTGGTCTTCATCATCCGAATTATCTTCTTCGATCTCATCATGATTAGCTCTTCGTTGATGAGCTTTGAGTGCGATCTCCCTGGTCTTCGGAGCAGGTTCTTCGAAGTCCTTGAGGTCAAGCTCGTGAGTCATAAGCTTACCCATCAAGGTCTCCATTGACATTGTTGTGAGATCGTTTCCTTCTATGATGGCTGTCACCTTAGGGTTCCAAATCTTTGGTAGCCCTCTAAGCAGCTTACGAATCTTCTCGTGGTTTGAGTACTGCTTTCCAAGCGAAGATAGAGGATTGATGATGTTGAGGAATCTTGTGATCATTTGAGTGATCGTCTCACTTGGCTTCATCTTGAAGGCTTCGTATTCTTGAGTGAGACGGCTTATTTTAGATTCCTTGACCTGAGTGGTTCCTTCATGCGTTACTTCTAGAAGTCTCCATACTTCATGAGCAGTGGTGCATGTAGAGACCATGTTGAACTCATTCCTGTCTATAGCACAGAATAAAGCATTAATAGCCCTAGCATCTAGACTTGCCTGTTTCTTCTCCTCGACAGAATATTTGTCGTGTGGTTTCTCAATGAGGTCACCATCGACAACTATCCTGGCGGGCTTTTTGTAACCGTCAGTGACGACAGTCCACAGGTCAAAGTCTAGAGACTTAAGATAGAAGCTCATCCTTGTTTTCCAATATGTGTAGTTAGTCCCATCAAATAGGGGAGGCCTATGAGTGGACTGACCTTCACCATGATTGGAAATCAAGGATTGTGTGGTTGCCATGGATCAGCTCTTAGGATGTTAGTCCTTGTAAAGAGAACAGAGCTCTGATACCAATTGAAGAACAGTTTGGCAACTCTAGAGGGGGGTGAATAGAGTTTATATAGAAAAATAGCCAATTAAAAATAACTCTTTCACCAACAATAAATAATCAGAGTAAAGTGCGGAAAATAAATGAAGAGCAGAAGAGCATACGCAAACACAGCGATTTTAACCTGGTTTTCCTCGTGGAGGACTAGTCCAGGCCTGAGAACTCTAGCTCAGGATTAAATCCACTATTTGTGAAATAGTAGCTTATAACCCGTGCCTTTTCTTCAGAAGAGGACGTCAACTTCTAACAGAGGATCGCAGTGGCGATTTGCTTGGAATTGTCCAAGCGACTTCTTCACTCTTGCACAAGAATCCTAACTGAGAGATGCTGAGCACTCGAGACTTAGGAGGCTTGTGGCTAGTAGATAGGAAGGGTATAGCTTATTGAGCTTGTAGGAGAGAAGAGAAGAGAAGATTGAGTGAATTGAAATGAGAGAATTCATGCCCTATTTATAGTGTTTTTAGAGGCAGAATTCGGCCAGAATTCGGGTAGGAAAATTTAAAAATTTGGCCGTTGGACAGCTAGCAACCAGCTAACCCTAAAATTAGGGTTCCTGATTTCTAGGGGACAGAGTTCGGCCCGAACTCTGTGTGGAGGCAGAGTTCGGCCCGAACTCTGTGTGGAGGCAGAGTTCGGCCCGAACTCTGTCTCCAGAGCACAGAGTGGTCCTAAGTGGGACTTGTGGGCAATTTTTGTTTTGGTGGAGCTTGGGATTTTGGGTAGGCTTATAGACTAAGTTCCAAGAGCTCAGCATAACTCAGAGTACATATTTCTAGACTCAATAAAATATAAAAGTACAGACTCGAAAATACACTGAGAGTCGAAAACTGAGCTGTTGTCTGTCCTGAACTGAATGCAGACGTCGTGTGTCGTATTGAATTTATACAGATATTATTTAGTCAATGTAGTCAATATTTGGTTGACTGTGACTTTGTGTCAACAGTATCATTAATCTCAGGTATGGCCCCATCACGATACCAGGGACCTCACAGCATAACATTCCTTGAATGTGAGAGGCCAGCAGTATTAGTAATAGGAAAGTGCATATGGACTCATACGTTAAGGAATTGTTCTTTCCATCCAATACCTAACAGAGTCACATCCATGTCTCGTATACCCCTACTAACTTCTAAGTATCCTAACATGCCTCTATTAGCAATTAGCCCTAACGCATGCACATGGGGGATCAGCCCACACGTAAGGACCTCTACATACTACTCGTCTCACACATCCTCGTGGTTCTACTGTGTCGAGGCATATGCAATACACTACAAACGGTAGTCCCCTAACTCTAAGTTCATATGCAATCAAAGGATAGTAACAAAGTAACTAATAATCACTGAGCATGTAGTAAATCAAGAACTGTAATAACTAGAAATAATGAACTGTGATATGTAAATAAATGCAGACTGAATGTAAATAGTATAATGGCAAGGTATCTTGCTTGAGGTTATGTGCAAAAGAGAATAATCCAGTAGTTCGAACAGACAAATAAATGAAACAAGAAAAGACAAATCCTGCAGATGACTCCGGATGCTGCAACAAACATCACGAACGAGTTTGGAATAAAAGATATGCCTAGGAAACGCCTGTCTAAAAGTTAAATTCTGGAACAGGGGCAAAATCGTAATTTTGGGTCAAAACGATGTCCATCGTTAGACCCGCTTTGCACCAAAATGCGCGCAAGAATCTACGGTCTCTAAAGTCGTCAAAATACATGTCTACGTATTTGTTTTGATGAGATGAACCCAACGGTATGTTCAATTTTGGATTCCGGTGGGTCGTACACAAAATCGCCCGTTGAGTGGGATTATGGGCTCGCCAAAACGGCGTCCTAGTCAACGGTCTCAGAATCGGACCAATCTTGGCTCACTGGACCAGAAAAACATTTCGAGTCTAATGGCACAAGTTTTGTCGCAATTTGATGAGTGTACACAAAGTTGTGACTTAATTTACAAAGGGTCGATACGGGGGTATCTCGACGGATACGCACTGATTTCGTCGCACATATGCAACAAAATCGGGTTCTGTCAGCTCCCACACGTCGACAACATCCATATGCGCCTTTCGATGCATATAGTGGGCGACCACGTCGCCCGATTTGTCGGGGCGCACGCCGTATCGGGTGTTTTTTCCACTTTTTGAAAACAAGATTTACAATTTTTTGTGAAACTTTAACGTGTAACGTTTTACACACTAGATGAAAAGTGAATCGAGAAGGTGCGTTACAATCTCGGTTATATTGTCTTTGACTGTCTTCAATTAGTTTATACAAAATCTTAAAGTACAGAACGAAAATTGGCCGACAAGGTGGTGTTTTCCAAAAGTTTTTAATATTTCAAAAAAGTGGTTCTTCTCCAACTTCGCCTTGATTTTTCGAGCAAGTTGGATGGCCATGTTGAAATCCACCTGGGGGATCTCGAAGAGGGTCATCTGGGCTTTCTACACTAATTTACGGATCGAAAATCGGAATTGACAGATAAATTGATCGGGGAAGTGGGATACCTTAAAGTGGGAATCTGTTGTTTTGTTGTTGTTGTTGTTGTTGTTGTCGTCGTGACGATCGGGAGGCGGAGATACTGTCGCTCCGACGAGGCTGGAACGCACGCCGAGGAGAGGTACGGGGACAGAGGTGAGAGGAGGAAGGAAGGAAGGAGAGTGGAGGAGGAGAAATAATTAAAGATTAGGGTTTTATAACATATATATATATATATATATATATATATATATATATATATATATATATATGTATGTATACATATATATAAGGGAGGGGGGGGTTCGGCCACCAAGGGTGCTGCTGCTACTTATTATTTTGGGCGGCCACCAAGGGTACCAAGGAGCTGTTGCTCCTTTCATGTACATATGGTCGGTTCACACATGGTGGGGCCGACTATATGATATTTATTTTATTTCAAATCTTTGTTTTATCTTTCTATATATATATATCACCATATATATATATATATATATATATATATATATATATATATATATATACCACAATCTATTTAAAAACCAACTAACAAATTTAATATTATCTATCCAAATATTTAATATATTTAAACATATCTACATATGTATAAATTCAACTCACAATAAATCAACTCAAAATAATAATAATATCTTAATAGAATAGACATGTTTAATAAATCTCCACAAAATAATTTTAATAATAATAAATTAATAAAACCGTCCCAATGGGTGTACTTATACCGCACACCCTTTTTCGGGTCCACAAAATATACAATTTTGTAAAATATTATTTAATAATAAAAATACCAATAATTGTACACATAATTAAATAATTAGAAATTGTACATGAAATTCTAAAATAATTTAGAAAATATGTCTACGTACATAAAATATGTCTACATGGCCACCTTGGTCACACCACATGCCTACATGGGCTTAAATTTGGTTCGGGCCCTGTTCGGGCTGAATTGGACAAATCGGGTCATCTAAAAATCAATATATAAAATAATATTTAATTAAAATAATTTAAATGAGTTAATGCACAACTTGGCCTGGTTTTCCTAGTTTGGACAAAACTATGGCTATGCCTCCCATGGCATGGCTAATATACTAGTCAAGGCACACTGCTACAACTTCCGTGCTAAAAGTCATGGTCGTCTAGTGCTCCAAAACTCAACAATGGCTAAGGTCATTTTAATGATTAATAATTACCAAAAATTGTATAAATTTATTTTTAAGTCTAATAAAATAAATTAAAAATAATTAAAAAAATATGTGTTTTACATCCTATCCAACTTACAAGAATTTCGTCCTCAAAATTTAGGATTAATAGGGTAGATAGGGTTGAGGGATAGGAAGAGTTCGTCAATACCAAAATACAATTAAATTTTGGTGGAGGCGATAAAACGGCGTTCAACACCACCATGTAATAGAAAATTGTGGAGTCGATATATACAAAAATATATCATGGTTATGGAATTGAATAAGGATTGCTAGTGAAGGTAACAAAATTTTGAATATCCAATTTTAGAGAACAGTAAGGAATTGAGTAGGACAAAGAGAATAAATTAGACATTTAGGAGATGTGATTCCTTAAGGGAGAACTGGATACTAATCGTCTTGGTCGAGGGTTTGATTAAGTGATGATTAGAATCACTCTCGTGCGTTTAAGTGTGATTGAAAGGGCACAATAAAAATTCTAGGATTGAGGGAAAGAAGAGTTTAAGGTAAGGATATAGCCACATGAGTTGGTCGGTGGCTATCTATATTTTGTGTATATATAACTGTTAGGGCAACTAAAGGTGATACTTTGAGTCTATCTATCAAGTACAGTGTCTGGTCTTTCTAAAGTAAGTAAAGCCCACAACAAAAAGAGTTCAAAGACGATGCTATTTAGTACAAAATACGAGGTTCATAGGCGACGTAAATAATTCAAATGAGAGTTGTCAATGCTGTTGGGATGAGACTCTAAGGCAGGTTTAACTATGTCTCCATCTACGTAGAATAATTCATGAAAAGTGAACCAAAGTGCAATCGGTTGATCAGACCATCATGCACCGGTTCTGATTAGACAATATGTTAGTGGGTGCACCCAATAAAATATGTCATGATCAAGCTCGAAAAAGATAAGCTTGCAAAACCAAGGATAAATTAGCAACATCAGGTTGTTGAAATATAAGTAAGGGAGGTAATATCGAAGGAATTTAATTAGTCCAAGATCTTTTAAAATCAAGTCTTGCTCGAAGTATTGGCCTACACGGTTGTCCTAGTATTTCTTCATTTATGGCTTGGTTGCCTAAATAAGTTTAGGGTCCTCTTAATTTCTAGTCTGAGTAAACTTATCAACATGGGTCACAAGGACAAAGGCTTTGTTGGGCCGTGAGGTATTCTACCCAACTTACAAGAGTTAAGCTAGTAGTGTGATGGGACAACAGGTCAAGCAATCAAAATAAAGTACAAGTTAGGCATTTTAAGGAGACAAATAGAACACAATCACATATCGGGTCGAAAGAATTTAGTCAAGGTTGGATCTTTAATTCAAGTCCGAAAGTATCTTGGTATCATGGTAGAGGTTTTGGTTTAGACATTTCGACCATAAAGTCATATTAAGAAAATGGTGTACAAGGAGACGTATTTTGGTGGGACATGATATATCTACATGAAGGTAGGCTCGTCTAGGTCTTACATATGAAATTTCTTGAGAGGAAAAGTTTAGTGTTGTATTCCAAATATACAAGTCACGGTAGGGGGGCGCCAGAAGATCAAAAATAGAAAGTGGGAGTTCACGAGGTGATAATTAATGCACAAAAATAAAGAAGATCAAGTTAAAGCATGAAATAAAATTACTTAGAGAAAAAAAATTTAGGAACACAATTCCGGAGAGAAGATAGTCTCTTAGATGAATACAGTTAAGGAACCATTAACTTATTATTCAAATTGTAAATAGGTTAGAAGGTCGCAATTAAAAGATCTAGAATTGAAGGAAGGTCGAGTAAGTCGAGGTGGAAATACAGTCACATAGCTGGGTAGATGACTAACAACACATGTGTATATACTACTATCATGGTCATAAGTGACATGGAAATTAGTGTGGAGTACATCTATCTTATTAGAGCTATCTTGATGGCCTACTATTGAAATTTTAACTCAAGCTTCCTCCAAAGGTTTCTTAATAAAATTTTCAAAAATTACCCACAAAAATTTGTATTCACTCCAAGTCGTTCAAATTTATCAAAAAAAATTCAAATCACTATCATAAATCTCAAAGCAAATTGTTGTCATGTTACTACTGACTTTTTCAAAATTTTACATTTTTAATTCAACTTTCAAACTCAAGAGTTCATAAATCATGAATCTATATATAAAATATCCATAATCAATCATAACTTTAAAACTCTACAAAAATTAATAGCTCCCTAGATAAAATTTCTAGCACATTACAAAGCAATCTCAAAATTTTAGCTCAATATTTTAATGCACTCATCAATAATAACTTCTATTCATACTAAGTTATTCCAACATAATCACAACTTTTAAATGGTAACTTTATTTGATCAATCAAAACAACCCTATCACATCATTAATATATTTTTATTTTATTTTAAAATTTGTGATATTAGCAATCCAACATTAAACTAAATTTTCAAATAATCTTATCAGTCATAAAATCATTTTTTTACGAAATTTGATATCCAAATTCACAATTTTAAAAAAAACAAAAATCTAAATAGATTTGTAAATCCTCAATCATAGGACACAATTTAAAATAAAGAAAAATTCTCAAAATTTGTTTTCATAACTTTCAAATATTTTAAACCAAAATTTACCATCATTACTTCCACTTAAAATTTAAAATTTACTAAACAAGAAAATCGCAAGTTGTACGACGCAAATTTAAATAATTTCTACAACCACATTTGAAATCTAAGATCATTTTCAAACCCAATTTATAACTGTTCAAAGGTGTATAACTATAACCCAATAAATCATAGAAATCACAACTCGAAAATCAAATCAATTTTATATTTGTTCAAAGATGTATAGCTATAACCCCATAATTCATAAATATCAAAACTCAAAAATCCAATCAATTTCTTAAATTAATGGTATAAAGATTCTAGCTATATATATATATATATATATATATATTTTTAACTCAAAAAAAAATTCTAGCTATATATATATATATATATATATATATATATATATATATATATATATATATATATATATATATATATATATATATATATATATATATTCCTTCCTGCAGTATCAATCCTATGGTGTTTACTATTTAGAAATCTCAAAATTAAACCTTCCCTTGGTAATATCCTACTTTACAAATTACTAATCATTAAATCACACCCTTTTTAAAAAGCCTTTTTAACTCAATTAGAGTCTTAAATGTATTCCAATTGCCAATATAACCATTCTAGCCATGTGTTTGACCTATGAGCATATACTAGTGTAGTCATCTTCCTAGTTGACTCTAAGCACGAAAATAGGAATTAATAGTAGAAAGGAATGAAGCAAGATGCAATTCAAGGAGGTCGATCGAGAGTTCGAAATTTGAAGCCAAGGAAAGAGGTCAAGCTGTATGGATGAGATTCCTAGATTCTAATCCTATGTTGCAGGCTCACATCGGTACAGTAACGTAACCGAAGTGACAAACTCTACCTGTATGGGCCACCACAAAAACATGTAACCCCCCAGTCCTAAAATACTTAGGACTAGGTACGTATCCATGCCAGCTGCATACATACCAAGTATACTCTAATATATGGAAATCTCGTATGAATACATAAGTGTAAAATGCAGTAAACCAAGAGTAATCTAATCTCATCCACAAATGAAGAATAAAAGATGTCATATAATCAACTGTAATAAGTCTTTGTACAATATGTTGGGCGGAGACAAATCCACTACCAACAAGTAAGGAAAAATATACATGGAAACCGAAAAGATTTGACGGAAGTAGCAAAGAAAAACTCAAGACATGTCATCTCCGAATGAATAGAGAAGATCGCGACCTCGATTAGAACACCTGCAATATCACAGAAGCACACACCTGGAGAGATAACCAGGTCCTCAGAGGGGCGTAACAAGATACAGGAAGAACATGCCATAAATACTGAATACAAAATATGCCACAAAGAAAATAAGTGACAAGACAATAATAAGGTAATCTAACCGTACTACTGTGTTTATGCAGTTTAAGAACAAACCTCCAACGCATGGGTATCTGGCTCAATAGCAGTAACTCAGGCATGGTCCCATCAGGATACCAGGGACCTCAAAGCGTAACATTCCTCGAATGTCAGAGGCCAGCAGTATCAGTAATCTCAGGTATGGCCCCATCAGGATACGAGGGACCTCAAAGCATAACATTTCTCGAATGTCAAAGGCCAGCAGTATCAGTAATAGGAAAGTCATAAGGAACCATACGTTAAGGAACTGTTCTTCACACCCAATGCCTAACAGAGTCACATCCATGTCTCGTATACCCCTACTAACTGCTAAGTCTCCTAACATGTCTCTATTAGTAGTTAGCCATAACGCGTGCAAATGGGGGATCATCCCACCCGCAAGGACCTCTACATGCTACTCATCTCATATATCCTCGTGGTACAACTGTGTCGAGGCATATGCAATACACTACAAACGGTAGTCCCCTAACTCTAAGTTCATATGCAATCAAAGGATAGTAACAAAGTAACTAATAATCACTGAGCATGTAGTAAATCAAGAACTGTAATAAATGAAAATAATGAACAGTAATATGTAAATAAATACAGACTGAATGTAAACAGTATAATGGCAAGGTATCTTGTCTGAGGTTATATGCAAAAGAGAACAATCAGTAGCTCGAACCGACAAATAATCGAAGCAAGAAAAGCCAAATCCTGCAGATGACTCCGGATGCTGCAACAAACATCACGAACGATTTTGGAATAAAAGATATGCCAAGAAAATGTCTGTCCAAAAGTTAAATTCTGGAACAGGGGCAAAATCGTAATTTTGGGTCAAAACGATGTCCGCCGTTGGACCCGCTTTGCACCAAAATGCTCACCAGAATCTACGGTCTCTAAAGTCGTCAAACTACATGTCTACAGATTTGTTTTGATGAGACGAACCCAACGGTATGTCTAAATTTGGATTCCGGTGGGCCGTGCATAAAATCGTCCATTGAGTGGGATTGTGGGCCCACCAAAATGGCGTCCCAGTCAACGGTCTCAGAATCGGACCAATCTTGGCTCACAAGACCAGAAAAATATTTTGAGTCCAATGGCGCAAGTTTTGTCGCAATTTGATGAGTGTACACGAAGATATGACTTAATTTGCAAAGGGTCGATACGGGGGTATCTCGACGGATATGTACTGATTTCGTCGTGCATATGCAACAAAATCGTGTTCCGTCAGTTCCCACACATCGACAACATCCATACGCACCTTTCGATATGTATAGTGCACGACCACGTCGCCCGGCTTGTCGGAGCGTACGCCGTATCGGGTGTTTTTCCACTTTTTGAAAACAAGATTTACAATTTTTGTGAAACTTTAACAACGTGTAACTTTTTACACACTAAATGAAAAGTGAATCCAAAAGGTGCGTTACAATCTTGGTTATGTTATCTTTGACTGCCTTCAATTAGTTTCTACAAAATCTTAAAGTACAGAACAAAAATTGGCCGACAAGGTGGTGTTTTCCAACAGTTTTTAATATTTCAGAAAAGTGGTTTTTCTCTAACTTTGCCTCGATTTTTTGAGCAAGTTGGATGGCCATTTACGGATCTTGAAGAGGGTCATCTGGGCTTTCTACACGAATTTACGGATAAAAAATCAGAGTAGAATTGACAGAGAAATTGATCGGGGAAGTGGGATACCTTAAAGTGGGAATCTGTTGTTTTATTGTTGTTGTTGTTGTCGCCGTGACGATTGGGAGGCAGAGATGCTGTCGCTCCGGCGAGGCTGGCACGCACACCGAGGAGAGGTACATGGACAGAGGTGAGTGGAGGAAGGAAGGAAGGAGAGTGGAGGAGGAGAAATAATTAAGGATTAGGGTTTTATAACATATATATATATATATATATATATATATATATATATATATATATATATATATATATATATATATATTTATTTATTTATTTATTTATTTATTTATATATATATGTATGTATACATATATATATAAGGGAAGGGGGGTTCGGCCACCAAGGGTGCTGCTGCTACTTATTATTTTGGACAGCCACCAAGGGGACCAAGGAGTTGCAGCTCCTTTCATGTACATATGGTCGGTTCCCACATGGTGGGGCCGACCATATGATATTTATTTTATTTCAAATCTTTTTTTATCTTTCTATATTTTTTTTATCTTTCTATATAGAGCAATGCTACAGTTACAAACAAATATTTACAACCTTCTTACAACCACTCACCCATGTTCTGACATGTGGGCCAGGTGGTGGCCTGGCCCACATGTCAGCAAATGGGTGTAAGTTGTAAGAAGGTTGTAGAAGTTTGGTTGTAAACCAAACATTTCCCTTCTATATATATATCACCATATATATATATATATATATATATATATATATATATATATATATATATATATATATATATATATATTAATTTTATATATATATATATATATATATATATGTGTGTGTGTGTGTGTGTGTATATATCCATATATATATACCACAATCTATTTAAAAACCAACTAACAAATTTAATATTATCTATCCAAATATTTAATATATTTAAACATATCTACATATATATAAATTCAACTCACAATAAATCAACTCAAAATAATAATAATATCTTAATAGAATAGACATGTTTAATAAATCTCCACAAAATAATTTTAAGAATAATAAATTAATAAAACTGTCCCAATGGGTGCACTTATACCGCACACCCTTTTCCGGGTCCACAAAATGTACAATTTTGTAAAATATTATTTAATAATAAAAATACCAATAATTGTACTTATAATTAAATAATTAGAAATTGTACATGAAATTCTAAAATAATTTAGAAAATATGTCTACGTACATAAAATATGTCTACATGGCCACCTTGGTCACACCACATGCCTACATGGGCTTAAATTTGGTTCGGGTCCTGTTCGGGCTGAATTGGACAAACCGGGTCATCTAAAAATCAATATATAAAATAATATTTAATTAAAATAATTTAAATGAGTTAATGCACAACTTGGCCTGGTTTTCCTTGTTTGGACAAAACTATGGCTAGGCCTCCCATGGCATGGCTAATATACTAGTCAAGGCACACTGCTACAACTTCCGTGCTAAAAGTCATGGTCGTCTAGTGCTCCAAAACTCAACAATGGCTAAGGTCATTTTAATAATTAATAATTACCATAAATTATATAAATTCATTTTTAAGTCTAATAAAATAAATAAATAATAATTTTAAAAAATGGGGGTTTTATAATCGTCGACCCTTAGAGTTCAAAGAGGGCGACCATGTGCTCTTGAAGATATTCCCTACTAGAGGCACGATTCGATTCGGAGGACGTGGCAAATTGAGTCCAAGGTACATCGGGCCTTTCGATGTCTTTGAACGTGTTGGAGAGGTTACCTATAGATTGGCGTTGCCACCGTCGCTAGAGGGAGTGCATGACGTATTTTATGTATCCCAGCTAAGGAGGTACGTGGAGGACGACAATCATGTTCTTGATCACTCCGAGATCACAGTTGGATCGAGTTTGTCGTACGAAGAGCTACCAGTAGGTATCCTCGATCGTCGAGTGAAGGTGTTGCGGAATCAATCTATTCCATTGGTTCGCGTGGCATGAAAACATCACTCGCCAGGAGAGTCTACTTGGGAGCGCAAGGACGACATCCGAAATTGCTATCCGTATTTGTTCGAAGACGAAGGTATGTCTTGCATTTAAGCTCTTAAATTATTATCAATTTCCTTGCATTGCATTTGATCCCCGACCATAGTTTAATTTCGAGGACAAAATTTTCTTCAAGTTGAGTAGGATGTAAACCTCCAATATTTTCTAACTAATTTAGTGCTTTAAAAAAATTATTATTTTTGCTATATTATTTAGAATTAAAGAGGTAATTGGTATATATGTATGTAATTATAGATATATAGATATATATAATATGTATGATTGTGTGCTTGATATTTTAATTGCTACTAATTATAGTCTAAAATTATTAAAAAAAAATTTTGGTACTTAATTACAATTTATAGGATTTTTATATGATTATATACATTAAATAAATATGTATGTATATATATATATCTATATATATTTATATATATAGAGATATATAGTAGTTTAAAAAAAATTATACTCGACACTGTAGCATTGTTACAGTGCCTAGGAGAACCCGAGCCTGAGCTCTCGGCCGAGAAGAAGGAAACGTGGGATTTTGAAAATTTGATTTCATCAAATCTTCATCCTAAATTCTTAGAAAAATTTCCCTATATCCCTTAGAGAATTCTCCACTACTTTGACCCATATTCGATCCAAAAACAATTTGGATTGATCCTAAATTAGGATTTAAATGCCCTATAAAAACTATTCGAAAAATAGGGTTCTTGAGTAAATCGCATGTCGAATTTCATCCCCAACCCGAACTTCGACTCCCTGGACCTCCGCCACCCTCGCTGGACTGACCTCGCCGACGCGCGCTCCCCGACCGCCGTGAAAACCGCCGCCAGCAACTGGAGTAGCCAGACGACCGCCAGCGACAGCCGCCGCTGCCGACCCTGACTTCGCGCCCAACTCCCACGACGCACGCTCCATCGTTTTGCGTTCTGTCTTCTCAGGTACGAAGACCATCTATACGACTATACAACTCTTCAAACACTTCAATTTTAGATGCTTTGTATTATCCCAGAAATCGAAGCCAAAACTGGCATTTGATTACTCGAAAATCGAGCAGATTTCGTACTTGAACACCCTACTTTGGAAGGCAAAAACTTGCCAATCCAAGAACAGTTTCTAAAACCCATCTGAACAATTTTCGTTAACAACATATAGGGCTGTACAATCGAGTTCGTACTTTCAAATTTCATGGGCTGTATAGGAAGTTATGAGTCTCAAAAAATCTAAAAAAATCTACATATTTTGTTTTTAAAATTTCTAAAATTTCCCCGATACGACGCGTGCTCCGACAAATCGAGCGACGTGGTCTCATGCTATATGCATCAAAAGGCGCGTATGGACGTTGCTGACATGTGGGAACTAACGAAACTCAGTTTCGTCGCGTGTATGCGACGAAATCTGTCCGTATCCGTCAAGATACCTCCATATCGCCAATCTGCAAACTTTGCCCTAACTTCATGTGCAATGTAACTCCCAGTTTTCCAGATGAGGGTAATTTTGAAATTTTGTAATTATTATTATTATTTATTGATAATTATTTCATATTAGAATTTTTGGTGATTTTTAATCATTTTTAAATTATTTAAAAACTGTTTTAAGCCATGACTTGTGATTTTGATGTGCTACTAGTGGAACCCTAGAGACTGCATGACCTAGAGCCTAACCATGTGATTAGGGATATTTAATTATCATTTGTAATTATATATATATATATATATATATATATAATATATATATATATATATATATATATATACATGTAAAAATATATATATATATATATATATATATATATATATATATATATATATATATATGTAAATGCCTTTGTACCTAAACATGAATACTTGTATACAATATATGATGTGAGTATCCTATCTATGCAAGCATGGATATATAGAGCTAAATGAATGCATGAATATATGTATAGATGATATGTATAATGTGTGATGCCTTGTGGCTTGTGATGTTGCTTGGTTGTATGCTAGTCTAGGCTTGGATAGGCCTAGTGAGACTTGACTGGACTAGGATTGACCTAGTTTGACCTAGATAGTTGACCAAGTTTGACTTAGAGTTGACTTTGACCTAGATTTGACTTAGAATCATATAGATTGCATCATAAACTTTATTTACCTTATTTTAAACATATTATAACCTGTACTCCTCTATTTAGGACATTGCGACTCCAGTGCAGACATCTGATATTATACTACTCTTTTCAGAGTATCAGGCGAGTACATTCTCTGATAGTTCTCTCATTTACTTGTCAATTACTGTACTTCAGTTTTAGTTAGCTGTATATGATTCCCTGTTACAAACACGTATTATTATTACTTAATCCATGTATACGACACACATACTTACTCGTCGTGCCTCTATTATTCGAATCACCATATGAATCACTATTCGAACCACCTATTCATATCTTTATGTGCTGGTTGGACTTGTATTCGTCTTATGTGTTGGATTATGGATTCATTGTATTAGACTGGGTGGGGAAATAATAATTAGACATGTAGACATATCCCCCTATTCGAATCACCCCTCTGTGAATGATATTCGAACGATAGCCATCCCTCACCTGATCAGTGTATGGTGTGCCGTATTACCTACAGCCGTTTACATGTCGAACTCAGTATTTTAAAACACACTTGGTGAATTTATTCGAATCATTGTTAGATCATCATATGAATCACTATTCGAATCACCTTATTCGTATCACCTTATTCGAATCACCTTATTAGAACAATGATTAGAATCACATTCGACTCTTCTTGTATTAGACTCACATTGGGATTACACTCGACTTATATTGTACCGTCTGGACTCATCATGTTACTCTAGTTCATCTAGATTTTATTTTACAGTCTTTATTGCTATGATTCTTCTCTTGTTTAGTTACTTACTTTCCTTGTACTTTATCTGTCTCTCTATACCATCACCTGAATATAAACTGCCATTTCATCAATACAACTGTCTATAACTGCTTTATAGTTCTCTGTCATTTACTTAGGATTTCTTGATGAATTGTACTCGTTCTTGTCCTACTGGACCTGTTGAAAATATTATAGATGATTGTCCTGAGGATATTTGCCCTACTTGCCTTGGAGCAGGAGATGGCTTAGCTACCTATGGCCCCGACACTCAGGAGTAATTGGGAGACTAGCTTGTAGACTTGGTTTAGTTTTTATGTTTTAGAACTTGAATTGTAATAACTTGAGATACAAGTTTATATTTGAGTTTGTTTGAGATATTATTATTTTAGTAGCTTATAATCGTTCTTATTTAGTCTTTAGTTATAAACTTCTGTGTTATCTTATCGTGCTTAGACTATGATTGAGATTTTATTATATCTATACTTGTCCTCCATTCGGAGTTGAGATTTGATAAGTACATTATATAATTGCGTAAGTTGTTGATTAGATAGTAACCTAGGACAGCGTTCTACCGTCGATACTGCGGCTTAGGCTGGGCACTGTTACGTACTCGTACCCTCACAGTGGGTGCGGGTCGTGACACATTTTTAGTGGTGGCCCATGCAGGTCGAGAGTCGTATTAGTGCGATGTCGTGGTATTGCAACGATTAGTTGTATTGCTGCGCGCCTGCGATAGGAACTCAGGAATAGGCTTAGTTGAGAGAGACTCAATAACAGTTAGGACTACTTGAGAAGATTCCTGAGATGACCCTTGAGAATTTCATTATAAACTATCTCGAAATTCGATTATGACAGTATCTGTCTATCTTCCTGGTTCATCGTTGAATTTGATTCTTGGTATTCATTATTGACTTGATTTTCTACCCAGATAACATTAGGGATTAGGTTGCCTCAGTCATGGAATCTAGAGTCTTCTACAGCCATATTAGCTGGTTTGGCGATGAGATAGAGTCTGATT
This sequence comes from Iris pallida, assembly GCA_029216955.1. Classification (NCBI taxonomy): domain Eukaryota; kingdom Viridiplantae; phylum Streptophyta; class Magnoliopsida; order Asparagales; family Iridaceae; genus Iris; species Iris pallida. The sequence continues at coordinate 14,054,850 of JANAVB010040419.1, read as the reverse complement.
TTGGATATATTTTTCGGGTGTGGGAATTTAAAATTTTTGCAGCCAAGCTAGCGGCAATGCAAAAATTTTAAATACCATGATTCGAGAGGTATGTACATTAGTTGCAGACTCTATGGATTATCGCAGTCATACTTGCTGGTGTGACGAGGATTCTGGTAACATGGTTCTGGATAGACGTGTATGATTATCAGTTTGCCGAATAGATACCATATAGATGGTGCCCTAGTATGATTGAGTGGAATATCAGGGTGGATATTACTTGAGTGTCATGGATTAGATAGAGGGAGCTAGGCCACCTGTAGTGCAGCATCGTGCCCCGCACCATCAGAGGGATACACCCCAGAGGGGCAGGGCTTTTACGCTGACAGTCAAGTAGACCGACGCTACGGGTGACGGGTTAGCAGGTTTGTCTTTCCTGTTCTTCTTTCCATCTTGTTGTGTGATACCATTAGTACCTGTCAGGATGTTTTGTGCTGTAATAGATAGTATAGTGACCCTGATCAAGACCGTGATATCACGACCAGTAGGATTGTGTAGCATGTTAACTATCGACCTTGATTGTTGGGGGTTTGACCTATTAGGGGTACGATCATCTTAATTTTGAGGACAAAATTTTTTTAGGGGGGGTAGGATTGTAACACCCAGTTTTCCAGATGAGGGTAATTTTGAAATTTTGTGATTATTATTATTATTCATTGATAATTATTTTACATTATGATTTTTGGTAATTTTTAATCATTTTTAAATTATTTAAAAACTGTTTTAAGCCATGACTTGTGATTTTGATGTGCTGCTAGTGAAACCCTAGAGACTGCATGACCTAGAGCCTAACCATGTGATTCGGGATATTTAATTATCATTTTTAGCCTAGGGGTAAATTGGTCATTTTGACTTATTTGAATTATTTGATTATTTATTGAATTGGTGAATTCTAGTTTGACTTTGACTTGTTGAGACCTAGTGGACTAGCCTAGAACCTAACCCTAGCTATGGTAACCCTAGTCTAACTTGAGTTAACCCATTTTAGTCATTAGAAGTTAGTTTTAAAATGAGAGGATTAAGTTTAGAGTAAACTAGTCATGACTTATGGTTTAATGCAATGACTTACGATTTCATGACTTAGTGACTTGTGACTTAAGCCCATAGCCCAAATAACTAAACCCTAACCCTAGAAATCCGCCCATGGCCAGCAACTTAGGGCTTCCCCCTTCCGTATAAGTATTCTCCCAATTAGTTCTTGTCTCTTTTGTATTGAAGGAGCACTTAGAGAATGGAAGGTTTGTTAATTCTTCCCCATTCCATAAAATCTTCATTTTAAAGCCCTTTCTACTCTAGTTTCTTGCATTAGAGCCTAATACCCTCCTATTTTCTGATTGTGGAGTTTAATCCCAGCTTTGGGACAATTTGGGACCATTTGGCTAGCAAGGAGGAATCCCCCCATTTTGAGCTTTTTCATGCTTTTGCACCTATAGGTAAAACTCCACAAATTGATCTAAATTTCTATTTTATTTTCATTTAGGGCTAGATCTAGGAGTGCCCTAGCTGTCTCTGAAGTTTGGGTCTATTTCGTGTCCGTTTGGTGTCCGTATCAGACACGTGTCAATGTGTAAGTATAGGTGTTTGATGAAATGTCACTTAGGAAATTATTTTCAATTTTTGTAAATGTAATTACATTAATTTGTAGATCTAAGTATGTACATTAATTTTAGTGAATAATGTTAGGTATTTTGGTGTCGTTTTGTGTCAGTTTTTGCTGTTGGATATGCGTGCACGACACGAGCGCACTGTCCTGCATCACGGGCAGGATATCTCGCTGTGTCGAACACGTGGACATGCCAAATATGGGGAGGATGTCAGGGCACTGACTGACATCATCCTCCTAAAATTTGGGGCCATTTGGTGTAGTATGCGAGGAGTTCTCCTCCTCGTACTGGCCGTACTGGCCGCACGCACCCACTGTGCATGCATGGAATTTGGCCACTGACACGGCTCTAAAGCTGACACAACACGTGTCTAGGACACGATACAGGGCCATGGACACGTAGCCCTATATGGGGCAAACATGTGGACGTGACCACGACAAGTGTCGTACAACGTATCGTGTCCTGGAGTGACACACACGCGTGCACGACGCTGTCTGTGCACAGTTTTGTGTCTGTGTACGAGCAGTGTTTGGACACAAATTGTGTCCAGTTTCGAGGACACTTAGACACTCCACAACACATACACACTTGGATCTTCAATTACCAACCTCTAGTTTATCATGTTAACTTGAATTGATACTCGAAATTGTTTCTTCCCAAATCACTGATACTCAAGTTTCTGATTTTGATATCCTGAGTTAACTTCCATTTAAATCTGATTTTAATTGATGTTTATTGTCATATTTTAATTCAAATATGTGTATTAGGTTGCCTTGATGTTGGTTACTGATATGGTGTTAGGTTTTGGATTTCGAGAAGGGTTTTGAATGTTGGACTGATACGCATGTTAGTTGAATTCCTGAAAATTGATTCTCTTTTTAAACTGAAATGTGATGCTTAGAATCACATGTTAGATTCATGTGCAAGTGTTTTAGTTTACTGCAATGAGAATGGGGGTTTATGTTTGTGTAGGGAATTTGGTTTTTTCGAATTTAGTTTGGATTAATGTGTTAATTGCTATGGATGTCACACTGTCATTTGCTATTCCTGAAATGAACTGACTTGAAGTTGAATTGCTATGTTTAAATCCTGAACTTTTAATCTCCATTTAAAGCTGAATTGTAGTGTTTAATTACCCTGTTAATTCATCTACATGAGTACTTGTATTACTTAAATGATTGGTTAGGATTTGCATTGAGATTAGTTATTGGTTTAGTGTTGAGATGGGGTAAAGGGATTTTAATTTGGGGTTGGGTAGGGACTGTTAGCAAGGTCCCTATTTTCAGTTCCTGGAGATTATTTCCTGGGACTTTGTGGGTTCACAATGGATGTTAGGCTTTTGGATTTTGAAATAGGCTTGAATGAGTGAACTAATATGTTAGCACTGTCACATACTCACAGTTTTCCTGAAAATGAATTTCTGTTTTCTTTTATTATTCCCTGTTTCTAACTGAATTGTTGATGTTCAACTGTCATGATAAGATTCATTTACATGGTTTACAGCTAAATATGTATTAGGAATTTGGGATTTCAAGTTTGGGTTTCAAATGTTGAATAGTTTTGATTAACATGTTGATTCTATTTTTTCCTGAGTTAGCTAAGTTCTTGGATTCCCATAACATCCACACATCACTAATCCTATTCCCTGATTAGCTAATCAGTCACTACACCACACATGGCTAACTAAACACACATTACCCTATTGACATTTCTGTTAGTGTCACAGACACACACATGGACTGATTTAGAATTTCTGAGAACTTAAAATCTGGACACTGTTAACCCACACACAGGTTCCTAATACACACACACAAAAAACTTGTTTTCATGTCACCTATACACTCTCATACACTCGCACATGGTTACACTCTTCACCCCACTTGGACACTCATTTATACACTCCTTGACACCCTAACTATTGACACCACTGTCAAGAACACACACCCTTCATGATTGGTTATACACACATATGTTAGTTTTCAGATTTCACACACAAATCACCTTCCCTGTTTTGTATGTATATAAGCATTCCCTATGTATCTATATATATAAGTATATAGATATGCCTCTATGTGTGTGTATATATATATATATATATATATATATATATATATATATATATATATATACATGTAAATGCCTTTCTACCTAAACATGAATACTTGTATGCAATATATGATGTGAGTATCCTATCTATGCAAGCATGGATATATAGAGCTAAATGAATGCATGAATATATGTATAGATGATATGTATAATGTGTGATGCCTTGTGGCTTGTGATGTTGCTTGGTTGTATGCTATTCTAGGCTTGGTTAGGCCTAGTGAGACTTGACTGGACTAGGATTGACCTAGTTTGACCTAGACAGTTGACCAGGTTTGACTTAGAGTTGACTTTGACCTAGATTTGACTTAGAATCATGTAGATTGCATCATAAACTTTATTTAACTTATTTTAAACATATTATAACCTGTACTGCTCTATATAGGACATTGTGACTCCGGTGCAGACATCTGATATTATACTACTCTTTTCAGAGTATCAGGCGAGTATATTGTCTGATAGTTCTCTCATTTACTTGTCAATTGCTGTACTTCAGTTCCAGTTAGCTGTATGTGATTCTCTGTTACAAACACGTATTGTTATTACTGAATCCATGTATACGACACACATACTTACTCGTCTTGCCTCTATTATTCGAATCACCATACGAATCACTATTCGAACCACCTATTCGTATCTTCATACGCTGGTTGGACTTGTATTCATCTTATGTGTTGGATTATGGATTCATTGTATTAGACTGGATAGGGAAATACTGATTAGACATGTAGACATATCCCCCTATTCGAATCACCCCTCTGTAAATGATATTCGAACGATAGCCATCCCTCACCTGATCAGTGTGTGGTGTGCCGTATTACCTACAGCCGTTTACATGTCGAACTCGGTATTTTAAAACACACTTGGAGAATTTATTCGAATCATTGTTAGATTATCATATGAATCACTATTCGAATCACCTTATTCGTATCACCTTATTCGAATCACCTTATTAGAACAATGATTAGAATCACATTCGACTCTTATTATATTAGACTCACATTGGGATTACACTCGACTTATATTGTACCGTCTGGACTCATCATGTTACTCTAGTTCGGCTAGATTTTATTTTACAGTCTTTATTGCCAAGATTCTTCTATTGTTTAGTTACTTACTTTCCTTGTACTTTATCTATCTCTCTATACCATCACCTGAATATAAACTGCCATGTTCATCAATACAACTGTCTATAACTGCTTTATAGTTTTCTGTAATTTTCTTGGGATTTCTTGATGAAATGTACTCGTTCCTTTCCTGACTGGACATGTTGAAAATATTACAAATGATTGCCCTGAGGATATTTGCCCTACTTGCCTTGGAGTAGGAGAAGGCTTAGCTACCTATGGCCCCGACACTCAGGAGTGATCGGGAGACTAGCTAGTAGACTTGGTTTAGTTTTTATGTTTTAGAACTTGAATTGTAATAACTTGATATACGAGTTTGTATTTGAGTTTGTTTGAGATATTATTATTTTAGTAGTTTATAATCGTTGTTATTTTGTCTTTAGTTACAAACTTCTGTGTTATCTTATCGTGCTAAGACTGTGATTTAGATTTTATTATATCTATACTTGTCCTCCATTCGGAGTTAAGATTTGACAAGTACATTATATAATTGCGTGAGTTGTTGATTATATAGTAACTAGGACAGCATTCTACCGACGACACTGCGGCGTAGGCTGGGCGCTGTTACGTACTCGTACCCTCATAGTGGGTGCGGGTCGTGACATACAGTCGTCGATTCAAGGCAAAACTTGCACCAACAGGTCCGATTCAAAATTCTGGTCCTGCATGCCAAGTTTGGTCCGATTCTGAGAAGGTTGATCGGAACGCCAAAATTTGGTGGGCCCACGACCCAATCTAACAGGCGATTTTGTGCACGGCTAATCGGAATCCAAAACTGGACATACCGTTGAGTTCTTCTCCTCAAATTGAATCCGTGGACATGTAGTTTGACGACTTTAGAGACCATAGACTTTGGCACGCATTTTGGTACGAAGCGGTCCAACGGCGGATATCGTTTTGACCCAAAATTACGATTTTGCCCCTGCTCCAGAATTAGACTTTTGGACAGGCATTTCCGTGGTATATCTTCTTCACTGAGATCATTTTTGATGTTTGTTTCAGCGTCTGGAGTCATCTGTGATTTATGAGTTTTATGCTGACGCTTGCTACTCTTGGATTGCCCTCCTCGCACCACAGGCAAGTATCCCTTGCCATAGATTCTGATTGTGCTCATTTATTTCAGTATATTTTATTATTGCATATTTTTCTCTTATTTGTCATTTTGTTTATATTGGGCGTCCAAGTCACACTTGGGTGCGAACGACTAGATTTAGTCGTTTTCGTTATTTTATTTCTTTTATGCATGTCGACCTAAAGTTAGACGACCACCTTATGAGTATGGGATATTTTCATATCTCCTATGGCCTTGACACATGTGTATCATGGGATGAGTGAGTTCATATAGGACACGGACCTGCGTATGCGACTGGCCATCGATACGTATGGGTTGTGCTTCGGATAGGAGATAATTGCTACTAATGTGTTGAGTTAGAAGCCGTAGCAGTTGCCAACTGGACAGGATATGGATACATCTTGGACAGGAGCATTGGGGGGAGGGGACAGCTACTAGGATAGGGGCTACATTTATTTTACACACTTTGTGGGACGATAGTGACTCGTATGAGCACTACTTTCTGCCCCTGGCCGATAGCAACTCGGATGAGCGCTACTTACTGCCACTCTATATTACTCTATTGATCTTACAGCCCTTGCGAAGAACGTTATCCTCAAAGTGCATCTCACATAGACGGTTAGGAGATCCTGTAGAGTCATAGTTGTATATTTTATACATTCAGTTATTTTGGCATATTTTCTGTATCTTGTTAAGTCCCTCTCAGGACCTGGTGATCTCTCCAGGATTAGACGAGCAGGACTATCCCGAGGAGTACGGTGCAGCATTGGATCCAACGTACATCGGTGACGAGGCATCACCTCCTCATACTTAGTTTTTTATTCTTTATTATCTGAGACCATGTATTGGACATCTTTTATCATCTTTCTTGCTGTTTGAGGAGGTTGGACTCCATTTAGTTGAGACTATTTTTTTATAGTTGTTTGGAGTGGGAATATCCACCCGACTATATTTTGACATCATCATTTATCTTATTTAGTGGACTTTATTATATTCTGTGTTGAGCTGTGGATGAGATTTAGTTATTATATTGTGGCTTATCATGTATCATTACTTACAGCTTATGTACCAATACGAGGATACCACATATTGGTGTATTTCTTGTATACGTGAAGCTGGCATGTTGACGTACTTAGTCCTACGTATTATGGGACTGGGGCATTATAATGCCCTTGAGCGGTCTTCGACCCAACCTATTGGATTGGAAGGTTCTGAGTTGTAGTGTATGTCCAAGCTCTTTAACGACCTGTACCAGACAGCTTTGGTGGATCGATCTGGGATCGTTTCGGGTAGGGACGATCACTTGGTTACTATATCCCTTACCACATAGACTCAGTGCATGACGGATACCTATCAAAAAGTTAAGAATCTCCATAGACAAACTCAAACCCTGGCACTCCTACTGGACTGAACAAAACTCTACCTTCTCTATAATCTATGCTAGCATGGTGCCTACTCAACTAATCCATCCCGAGTACAATGTCGTTGCTCAAAAGTGGCATTACGAGTAAACACGCACTCAATTTTTGACCTCCCAGAGAAACTATCCGCCCCTTACAAACATTACTAACCAGGATAATTCCTCCCTCGGTCATGATCTTACAAGTCCTATCCAAAGGTTCAATAACAATATGATGTCTAAGAGCAAAAGATAAAGATATAAAGCTATGTGTAGCACCAGACTCGAATAATTCTAAAGCAGAAAAGGAATTAAGAAGACCAGAACCTACAATGACATCTTCGACGGGCTCGATCTCCTCGACTGATATAGCAAATGCTCTGTCCTAAGGTGCACTCGTATGCTGGTGTTGAGCAAAATATTACTGCTAGGTCGGAAGTGAAGGTCCCTAAGGATGAACTGCTGGTACTGTAGGTGCTCTCCCGGGAGGTGCTTTAGATGCTCCTCCCTGAGCTAGACGAGCTAGACAATCCCTCCGCTGGTGATCGGGTGACCAGCAGAAAAGACACATACACCCAACCTCTTATGACAGACCTCTCTAGTGTGTCTTTGCTTTCTACAGAATGCACACTGAATGTCATGCGGTACCTGCCCCTGTGGTTGCCTCAACACCTGCTGGACATGAGCACAAACCAGTATCTGGTGCTGCCGATAGTGATGCTGAAACAACCTCTTCTGGATATAGGGACACATGGCTGGTCTCGTACTACTACTAGTGTAACTCCTCTTTCCTGATTTTCCAAAAAATTATTTTTATTGTGTTTAAAGGTAACTTTGTCGGAATCTCTTTAAAAGATATCTTAAAGTAAATATTTTGAGAGTGCTAACTATTTTTAAATCATATTGGAACTATGAAAATGTTGGATTGTTATTTTAATTTTAGTTTCAAAAATGACATGGAAAAGTCGTAAGTAGTATTCAGTAATGGAAAGGATGGTGTCCATTTATTTTTATTAATTTTTATAATAAAGTTTGAAATTATAAAAATATACCTTATATTATCTTAATATAGTAGAATTTATTTACGTATTTAATAATTGAAATTAGGTTTTAAATTATTGATAATATCGAGTATTACATTAAATCATTATTGTAATCTTTAATATATTTTGATTAGATCCAATTCGAGGTTATTTGATTTTAATTTGGATTTATGATATAAATTTATAAATTATATTAAGTTGATAATATTAAATCGTATGATTTGAATTATAGGAATATATTAAATACTAGCTAAAATAATATTTGTAATCAATTATTAAATCAAGATAATAGTAATTGTTTTAAAAATAAACTCTACCCTAATCTCATTAGTATTCTACATGATCTCCTAACCGTATTCTACATGATCTCCTAACCGATTTTTTTTATATATATATATAGGACCCCATTCAGCCAAGTCTTTCTCCTTACTCCCTTGTATACGAACTCACTCTCAATTTCTCCATCTTACCATCGTCATCCAACTCAACACAACCATGGAAGCCCGCCATCATCAACGTCGACACCCCATCACCACCCATCATTGCCACAAAACGACACCACCACAACAATCAACAGTAAAAACCAATACACAAAATCTATATCGTATCTACCGTGTCAACCGTATCCGGCCTCGAGTTCAACCCCAAGTGTCCGTGTTTGTGTCCATATCCATCTCGTTGTCGTTGTGCGATCAGTATATTAGAAATCCTACGGCAGTACACTCTCGTGTCCGACACTCCACCATTCCAACCAGAAAAAAAAGAAGAATTGGGGGAAAAAAACCTAACCCAGCTCCGAGCCCGCCTCGTCAGAACTGTTCGCTGTCCAAACCCGTCCACCTTGCCTCACCAGAGCACCCCACGATCCCACCACCCTTCTGCCGCCGAGCCCTCTCCGCACCCGACGCCTTCCTATCGGTGGTTTCCGTCGGTCAGATCTGGCTTCGTAGGCGTCACCAGCCTCAAGCATACCTTGATCGACCACCCCCGAGTCATACACCTGGGCGAGCTGCCTCTAGTGTCTCAGAGCGCAGCGGCACCGCCTTCTCCAGCATCCGTGGTCGGTAGGCACCTTCTTCCTCCGACCGGTGAGCTGGTCGCGCCACCTCAGACGTGCACCAACGTCACGACCTTCCACTCGGCCGGAGTCGACCACGGTAAGCCTTCCGACCCCTTCCTTTCGATCCCCCTCTCTGCTTCTTTTCTCCCTATTCTCTCACTTCCTTCATGTTCTATTCTTCATTTAAACCTCTTCCTCACTCATGATGCGTGAGGAGGAGCATTCAGTGTTGTTCAGAAGAAATGATTTGTTATAGTAGTACTATTTAGTACTCTTGTTCACCAATACTATTATCCTTGTTTGAGTACATTTTTAGTATTATTATGAGATAACTATGTTACATGTATTATATTTGTACAAATACATTCTATGTATTATATTAATTGGTATTATTATATCAGGTACAATATTATATATACCATGTTATTTCTATTATTATTATTATTATTATTATTATTATTATTATTATTATTATTATTATTATTACCACTACTACTACCACCACCACCACCACTACTACTACTACTACTATTATTATTATTATTATTATTATTATTATTATTATTATTATTATTATTATTATTGTTGTTGTTATTATTATTATTACTATTATTATTATTAGAAGTTATTTATTGAATGGGTTGGACCTATATATGTATAATAACTATAAGGGCCTAATGGCATGGATTTTATTATACAATTTAGTGGTTTCAGTTTTAAAAGTATAAGCTTTTGTATTTAGTAATATGGAGTTAATTATTTGGGCTTGGTAATTGAGGGTTTAGTTTTTGGTAATTTAAAAAGATTTTAACATGAGTATACTTGGGGTTTTATAAAAACTTGTTTTCTTAAAATATTGGACTATTTTATGTAGATAGGCTTCATAATTGGGGTTGTTTTTTTTTAAAATAATTTATTAGATTACAAATAATTTTTGGGCCCTTATGGACAAATAAAAATAAGGAGATGTTTTGATTCTGCTTGTATTTCAAAATATGTGTTAGATAGTTCCTTTATATATGCTAATATACATATATGGACTTTTAAATAGATATAAACTACCTTGGGCCTTTATATTTGAATGATTTTCTAAAAGGATTTGTATAAGTTTTATACAATAAATATTTCTGAAATAATTTTTGAATAAATATATTTTCTTATATGAATATAATATCTCTAAAATGACTTATATCTAAAATAAGTTTCAATGAGATTCATATACATGCTTTGAGATTACTTTTCCTAATAAGTTTCAAATGTAAGGGTTCTAATATGTTTTTATTTCAAAATAATTTTCTAAATAATTATATATATTTTAAAATTTAAGAACTACTCCTTCCTAAAAACAAATTCTCCATAGATTAGATTAATTCTTGACCGTGACTAATGATAATTCTAATTTCTTACGCATCCGAACTGCTTCATACTGACCCTAGGCTAAATGGACCATCCTGGACGCATGGTATTATCGGTGTCACCAGCAAAGGACCCCAGGCAAGTGCACTTTCTAATTGCTTTTAATTATGATAGTTTTTCCAGTACATATCATATATATGCACTCCTGCTTGTTGACACGCTGGATACACGAGATGGTATCATGGACCTCTACTCATTATATTCTCGTTTTATCATGTTTCCGTGTTTCGTGACTTGTTCAGGTCCCTGTGTACTAGTCGGGAGGGAAAATATCTTAGTAGACGTGTGAACTACCATTTCCATCCCCCGTGTCTTTCGTAGAGAATAGCAGTCACACATTTCACGTGGGGGGTGCCTGATTAACCCCCGTTTACACGTCGAAACTGGTATTTCAAAACACGTAGATAGTTGTCTCATTTATTTATTTTCTCACCACTTACCATGTCACCATGTTTACATATTCTTTTCTAGTTGACATACCATGTTCTATGTTCGTGCTTTCATTCTAGTTATACTATGACATCAGTTTACTTTCTAGTTTTCTTCCACATATGTTATTTTTATGTATTGCAAATCCTATTATGTTGCAAATAGCATGTCAGTTTGTGTGCTTGTTCCTTTCTTGACTGAAAAATCAATATTTTTTAGCATAGTCGCGACTTCTTTAGCATTGGAAGACATAGGTATGATGAGGTCAACCTAGAAGATTAGTTAGATGGATTAGTTATTTATTTTATTATGTGAGACTTGTAAATTCATTAAATGTAAAACTTGTGAATATTGTAAATTAATTTAAGTTTGTGAATGAGCAAATAAAGTTTTCTTATTATATTATTATGAGCATCATGGCCTTGACAGCGTTCTATCGCCGACTCTGTGGCATATGCTGGCTTGGACACACACTCGTATCCCGAACAGCGGATGCGAGTCGTGACAAGTTTTTGTGGTGGCCCATGCATGTCAGTTTTCGCAAATCATGCGAACTCATAATAGTACTTAAGTTAATCATACTATTACGAGCCTACAAATAGGAAATGCTCATTCACAACTAGGGAAAAAATTTTATTTTAGGAGAATGACTAGGAATAGTAGTCCCTTATTCAACTTGACCGTTGGGTAGTTAAGGATTGTTATATAGACAATCTAATTTAGGTAAGGAAATATTAAATTTAAATAACTTGAGAGATTTTTCATAGATACACTATTACATTTTGATATGACAATAGAATCCAAGACGGATAGACTATTCATTTTATAACTTAGGCCTTTCTAGAATTCAACCCCCGACCTTCATAATTTATTCGAATCATCTTTTCTGCCATCTCAAAACATTATCATCGTTGCTCGTCGTACTTAGTTATTTCCATTTGTTTTCCCTAATAGTATATTATTTCTATTTATTGAGTTTAGACCTAACTCGATTATCCATATATTTACTCGTTCTGAGTTAGTTTTTCATGATATATGTATGTGTTTTTCCCTCAATCTTTGAATATTAGAGAGATATAAATTAAAGTTTACATTTCTATTGTCTTCGATCATTTTTCTTCTTAAACCCGATCATTTGTACCTTCCTAACATCGTTATATCGTAAGATTGTATCACTTATATTTTTTCTTGGACCTAAGAAATTATTTTTTTAAATAAATTCTCACTTAAATATCTATATATTAATCTTGATTTAGTTGACTCAATAGTTATCTCTCATTGAATATTGAATTGGCGTGGAATAGGGATTAGAAGATTTTTACTTATTTTGGCTTCGATCATTATCCTCCTAATCAATTACTTTCTTTTCAAGAACTGATAGTTATACTTTAAGGACAGATACTTGTTTGAAATTCTAGAAAACCTCCTTTGAAATTCCTATGGGTATAGTTGAAAGAATATTCGTTGACTTACAATTGCAAGACAGAAATGTACTGTCCCCATTTACTGGAATTATGGATATTTTGGGTTCACTACAGCCAGCAGCACACTAGCGAGCCATGACCCCTAAGTTGAAATTATTTCAATTAAGCGTAGGTTATCGAATATTGTTAAAACTATGTCTTGGTTGTCCTACTTTGACCTTACTTATCCTTATGACAATATTGGATAGAGTCGATAGAGTATTCGATACTGTATCCTTACTAGAGTCATGACCAAGAGTTTCTCGCAGCCAGATGTACACTAGCGAGGCATAAATTCTCAGTAAAGTGACTTCGGATATGCTTACAATTTTTGAATACCCTAGAGGCTATCTTTTATTAGCATTTGACAATTAAGTTTCCTATTGATTTCTGTATTATTTCTAGTTACCACCTTCACAATAAAATGGTTATTCTTCTTTCCTTTCTTATCCTTCTATTTTCGAATTGTCATCTTTTAAACCTATTTTGATTTCCTTCCACTAGATTGCTAAATGTATCTACATTCTGGTTCTAAAACTCATGCCTAAACGATTATGAATAAATTGTTAATCGTATCAAAATAATTTTGATTTGACTATTTTTAAGCGATTTCGATCGCGATTAGACTACTTTTATTATATTTAGATCGAGTCAATTCGCACCTTTTTCTACAATCTGATTTTAGAATCGTGCCTAAATTTTTTTTGCTTAACTAGTTTATCATGCCAAAATGATTTCAATTTTGATCGTTGCTAAATGACTTTGATCGTGACTAAACTATTTTGACTATACCCTTGATCGTGCCAAAATTATATAGATTTCGATTCTATCCACAATTATGCCTAACCGTGTCATTTGAAAATTTCAAGGATGAAATACTTGTAAGGTGGGTAGATTTGTTAGCCTACTTTCCGAGATTTTATTTTTATTTTTAAGATTTAAAGATTTTTCGAGTTAGAAAAAAAAATCATTTTTTTACTTTTATTTTTAGTTATATAGAAGATAATTGTATTGACGAAGAGATTGGTCAAACTATATTTCGCTTGATTTTTTTTAACTTATTAATTACTACTGTCAATTATCCTTAGGTTACATTTATAAAAACCTATTTTTAGATATTATTGAATTAGGATTATATTAACTCTTAATCTATTGATTGTGGTTTATAACTATTTTAGAAGACATTTGTATTTGAAAATCTACATTTACGAATACGTGAATTATTCTTATCAGTACTTTGAATTTTTGATTTTATGAAATCTATGTTAAAGATTATTTAAAATACTGGATATTATTTAGAATAACATTATTTGATTGATTTGGATTAGGATTGGATCAAATCCATATTGTTTGATAGAAAGATTGATCATGAATCAACTCCTTCCCCATCTAGGAAACCCACACTCCTATATATAAGGGAGGGTCCCCTTTATTTTCTCCACCAAATTTCTCAACATCTAGCCGATCATCCTGACTCCTGTTCAATGTTGCGCAAGACACAATCCCGATTCCCAAATCCCCACAGAAAAACCCTAACCCTAATTCACAAATTCTCTAATTCCTAACCCTAATCCACTAACCTATTTCCTTAAATTTTTCGTTTTTGTGTCCTGTGTCCGAGGACATAGACACGGGTTCCTGTCGAAAACACTGACCCCGACAAAATCTTCCCGACCTTCCACCTCAGCCTTTCCCTCTCCTCGATTTTTTTAAATTTTATCCTGTTTTTCTAGTTATCTAAAATTGCTTACCTTAGAATCGTCTAGGAAACCAAACCTAGAACCCCACATCAAGCCAAACCATATCTATTTTACCTCTTCCAATCTCATCCTTCTCTAGTAATGAAATCCTTGTTCTCCCTACGACTAAATTGATCAATGATTTCCTTATTAAATACTTTATCTTTCATATTATCCTAATAATAATTATTATTTTTTAAATTCGAGGACGAATTTATTTTTAAGGTGGGTAGATTTGTAACTCCTCTTCTCGGATTTTCAAAATTTTTATTTTTTTTGTGTTTAAAGGTAACTTTATCGGAATCTCTTTAAAAGATATTTTAAAGTAAATATTTTAAGAGTGTTATTTATTTTTAAATCATATTGGAACTATGAAAATGTTGGATTGTTATTTTAATTTTAGTTTCAAAAATGACATAAAAAAGTCGTAAGTAGTGTTCAGTAGTAGAAATGATGGTGTCCATTTATTTTTATTAATTTTATAATAAAGATTGAAATTATAAAAATATACCTCACATTATCTTGATAAAGTAGAACTTATTTACGTATTTAATAATTGAAATTAGGTTTTAAATTATTGATAATATCGAGTATTACTTTAAATCATTATTGTAATATTTAATATATTTTGATTAGATCTAATTCGAGGTTATTTGATTTGAATTTGGGTTAATGATTTAAATTTATTATTTATATTAAGTTGATAATATTAAATCGTATGATTTGAATTATCGAAATATATTAAATAGTAGATAAAATAATATTTGTAATCAATTATTAAATCAAGATAATAGTAATAGTTTCTAAAATAAACTCTACCCTAATCTCATTAGTATTCAGATGATCTCCTAACCGTATTCTACATGATCTCCTAACCGATTTTTTTTCATAAAATATATATATATATATATATATATATATATATATATATATATATATATATATATATATATATATATATATTTGACAAAAGAGAAGTTTATTGATGTATAAGGCACAAAATGCCTATGCCTATACAAGTAAGAGCGCCCCGCGCAGAAAGGAAAAAGTCCAGAAAAGAAAGTACAACAGAGACAATAATACAAAACCCCGAGCCAGCGGGGGCTAGTCCCAGGTTATCCAGAAGTTGTCCGCGGAGTGGGAGCAGCGCCTTCGGATTCTGCTGATCTGTCGCTGGACCTCGGAGATCAGAATAAGAGGTTGGAGTGACCGTCCTTCATACCTGAACTTGTTACGGTTCTTCCACAGAACCCAAATCCCGACAGCTGCCATGATCTGACGGCCGTGGGAGGTTGCCCAGCTGGCCAGGAGATCGTTTAAGCCCCAGGGGGGTGATGAACCCCGCACCTGTTGCTGAGGCTGACCCACATCTGAGTAGCAAGATCGCTCGTGATCGGAGTCCCACAGATCACGGATCTTCCCGAAGTGGGGTTGTTTAGGATTGTATAGGTTGTCTCCCAGCCAACATTCGTAGCACATCGAAGCATGGCCGTTACCCAGTTGGAGTCGAATAAGGGGTTCGACAAGCGCCTTGCCGTGGGCCATTCGACGCCAGGTGGCAGAGGATATGCTGGTAACTAAAGCGATCGTCGGGTGAGAGAATCTGAAATATCTGGCTTTTATAAATCTGGACCAGAGGGAGTGGCCCGTGCGCATCTTCCACCATAGCTTCATGGAGCGTGCGTCCACTAGGTGGTCCAAACGGTTCAGCCCCAGCCCGCCCTCTCCGGTGGATTTAGCCATCGTGGACCAGCTGGCCCAGTGGTGTTTGTCTTCTCCGTGGTTGCTTCTCCAAAAGAATTTCGCAAAAATGGATTCTATGGAGGTGATGACTTTCTTAGGGAGACCATAAACAACCAAAGAGTATATGGGAACGGAGGAGAGAACATGCCTAATCATGATCAGCTTACCGCCAGGCGAGAGAGTGGCATTATGCCAACCCTCAATCTTCTTTCTGATAGAGCGCACCATATACTCAAAAATGTTTGCGTTCGACTTGCCGTACACCAATGGGCAGCCTAAGTAGAAGAACGGAGGATAAGCGGTAGTGTAGGAGGTCAGGTTGGATAGCCTGTTGGAGTAGGACTTGTCTGCTTTGTGGTGGGTGTAGATGATGCTCTTGTTTTTGTTGACCCGTTGCCCGGAGCATTTTACGTATCTCTCAAGCATTTGGTGGACAACATCCACCGAACCGATGTCGCCGGAGGAGAAGATGAGGACATTGTCCGCGTAGGCAAGGTGGGTAATAATACGGCGTCCGGTAGTGGTGTGATAGTGATTGAATTGGTTGTTGTTGATCATGTTGTTGAGATTTCTGTTGAGAGCTTCGGCACCGATGATGAATATGGTGGAGGAGAGGGGGTCGCCCTGGCGCACGCCCCGACTGAAAGGAAAAAATCCAGCCGACTGCCCGTTGATGACGGTGGAGAACCTGGAATTACTAATGGACCTGAATACAATGTCAATCCATGCTTCAGAGAAGTTGAAGGCTGTGAACACCCAGATCATGTATTGCCAGTCTAGGCAATTGTACGCCTTTTCCATATCCAGTTTGATCGCGACGTTACCTTCTCTAGCTGGGAATTTCGTACAGGTGACCATTTCTTTGGCGAGAAGGATGTTGTCGGTGATGTTCCTCCCCTTGACGAATCCACTCTGCTCTTCGAAGATAATCTTTGGTAGAAGGTTAGACACGCGATTCGTGATAATTTTCGAGATAATCTTGTTGGTGAAGTTGCATAAGCTTATGGGCCTGAAATCTCTGAAGGTTTCGGGATTATCTTTTTTGGGGATGAGGATGAGATTCGTCCTGGAAATGGTAGTCGGGAATCTAGCACCTTGGAAGAAGGCAATGGAGGCTTCCAGAAGATCCGCAGCGACGATGTCCCAACAAGTTCGGAAGAATGTCCCGGAGTATTCGTCAGGCCCAAGGGCGCTGTGTTCATCAAGCGACCAGACTGCCGCCTTAACTTCCTCAGCAGAGGCGGTAACAGTGAGCATGTCGTTCTCCGTGTCGGAGATTGTGGCAGGGACCTTGGATAGGAAGTCGTCGTCCTTGACGATCGCCTCTTTGGTTAAGAGGGAAGAGAAGTATTGCGCCGCCGCCTCTTGAATGCTCTTCTGGTCGTGGAGAAGGGTGCCATTGTCGTCAATGATACGGTGTAGGTTCAGTTATTGTCTACGACCCTTGACACAGGCGTGAAAGAATTCGGAGTTCCAATCCCCTTTGAGGTCCCAAGCCAACCTAGCTTTTTCTTTCCAGAATTCAGTCTCAACTTTCAGTCTGGACTTAAGGATGGCTTTAGCCAGGTTTAGCGCGGCCCTAGCCTCCGGGGATCGGTCCGTGACGAACCTGCTTTCCGCTCTGGTGACGTCATCCTCAGCGATTCTAATCGCTTGAAAGATTTTACCGAACGCGACCTTGCTCCAGGAGGAAAGGGCCTTGCTGGTGGCGTCGAGTTTGTGCGCCACTCTAACTTGGGGGTCCGTGGTGTCGGAGGAGTTCCAGGCAGCGGTGACGATAGGGATGAACTGAAGGTGGTGCCTCCAGAAGTTCAAGAAGCGAAAAGGTTTTTTGCGGTGTTGGGAGTTTCTTTTGATTTCAATGAGGAGGGAGGAGTGATCTGATTCAGTAGAGTTAAGGTGAGAGAGGTTGGATATAATTTCCATATTTGCCCAAGGTCCATTGATCAGCATACGATCCAGACGAGAGTACTACCTGCGGTGGCCTTCCTGCATGTTGCACCAAGTGAATTCACTGCCGGTAAAGGGGAGCTGGGTGAGATACGCGTTGAAGATAAAGTTGTTGAAGTCTTCCATTGCCGGGAGGGGAGGCGGGTGCCCCTCGGACTTCTCAGAGATGCAGGAAATGGTGATAAAATCTCCGAGACAGATCCACGGGAAGTTGTAGGAGGGAAGGTGCGCGTCTAATAGTTGGTCCCAGAGTCTGCGACGATCCGAAAAGTCGCAGCAACCGTGAACGGCAGAGAGAAGGGCTCGAGATCGAATCTGTGGGTGCTCCATCCAGCAGGACAGGGTCTGCTTGGAGTCCTGAACCAGGCCGAACTTGATGCCAGTAGCGAAGAAGATCCAGATGTCGTGGCATCTTGCAATGGCGGCCGCGAATCCGAGACTGAGACGAATCCCGTTGATTCTATACTGCAGGATTTTTGGTTCAATAACAATAAGGATGTCGATATTGTTAGTTTTAGTAAGGCCGATGATTCTATTCAGCGTCGATTTATTCTCCAGACCTCTCACATTCCAGGAAAGAATGTTAAGTATTGAGAGGGGGAGGGGAGGGCCTAGTTTGTGGATCTTGGCAGCTGACCTTGTGGTCTTTGCTGGCTGTTGTCCTTGTTTGTTCTTGTCCTTCTTCTTGTGTGTTTTATTGGTAATGATGCTGCCATTTTCTAGAGGGTCTGCGGCATTTTCGATACAGACATCTGTGTTGCTCATGTGCACTTCCGTCCTCATTTGGTCAGCCTCGAAATCCGATCCGTCAGAGTCCGCAATGGCGCTCATCGGGTTGTCGGGGTCTAAGAACCCAGCTTCCTCAGCTTGTTGGATCCTATTAGTGATTTCTTGGTCCAATGGTCGTTGGATAGCTATGGCATTGTCTGGAGAGGTTGCTTTGATGCTCGGGATTTTGGGCTCCTCCTTGGTGCTCAGGGTCGTTACGATGGGGGTCTCTTTGCTGACGGAGGGCGAACTGCTGGAGGGGGAGGTGGACTTAGTCTTGTCTGCCGGATCTCTGTGCTTCAGGATGGTGACCTTCGTGGGGGGGTCACTTGTGTCTCTCCTTCGATGGTGGTGTCTTCCATGCTCAGGGCTTCGAATCTGTTGGTGATGGCTATCGGGTTGGATTTTGGTGAGGTGGGCCTATCCTGTGGTGGAGGGGGTGAGGCGACCGCACTTGAAAGATTTGGGCTCTCTGCGAATCTGAGTTGCGAGTTTGGGGGTGATTTTGATTGAGGAACTTCCTTTTGGTGTATCCGCGGGTTTGATTCCTTGCGACTTATATCCTTCTTATGTCTCAACTTCGGGTGAGCTTTGAAGCAGAATTTGGTGAGATGCCCTCTGATGTGGCAATGATTGCAAAACAAGACACCGTTGTCATAGATAAGCCGTTGGGTATTGGTTTGCTGCCCTAATTCAATATTAATGAATTTTGGAAGTTCTTTGGATATGTCGAGCTCCATGCAGACTTTGGCATAGTTGGCTCTGGTTAGGTTCTTGGTTTCTTCTGCCATAGCCACGAAGGTGTCGAAGGAGTTGACGATCCTTTTGAGGGCCGCGGGGATGAATCAGATCAGGGGGGTTGGGTAGAGTGACCCAGGCAGCCACTATTGGTGAATCTTCTTTGGAGTTGAAGGTATGTGACCATCTAGCGACTGTCATAGTTTTGGAGTCCACCATGCTGGTGTCGTAGACGAGGGCTATTTTTTGGTCTTCTCCCGCAGAAAGGAGTAGCAGCATGCTTTTGGGGTCCAAGGGTGCCACTGTGTAGTCTGAAGTGAACTTCTATTTGGCGATGTGTTCCTGGACCTTGGCCAATTTTAGGCACCCAGAAGAGAACTGGAGAACGAAGGTGAAGGAGAACCTTTAATGAAGAGTGGACAGATCGGATTCGGAGAAGTGGATCGAAATAGGCTGCCCCTCAGGGGAGGGATATAATCGACCTCGGGGAACGGGACATCGGGGAGGTTCGGGTGCTGCAGATTGGCGCGATCCGGTTTCACCATATCGGCAAAAGAGACCAGGTAGGTTGGACCGGAGGGGGCAGCCGTGCGAGGAGGAAGAGGGAGGTGGGGACCTCCAGCTGAAGGAGTGCGCCTGGGGGAGCCGAGGCTATCTGAGCCCTGCAGTCGGGGAACCCCAGCGGGAGTAGCCTACGGCGAGGGATCAGGAAGGCGAGTGCCTACCGTGGGGGCCCGCGGAGGAGGAGGCGCAGCCCGTGGACCGGAGGTCGAGGTCGACGGACGCTAATGGAGGACCCGTCGGCTCGCCTGTGGCGGGACCAATAACAGGGAGAGAGGTCCTGGCAAAGGGCGTACGGGGGGGGGGACCCATCCCCAGCCTGATCGACGTAACTCCAGCGCCGGGCGCATGCCTGGGGGCGGCGACCGGGATGGCCACCTCCCCGAGTGCTTGAGCCAGCGACTCCCCAGGTGGGGGCGCATGGGCCGCCCCACCGTAAGGGCGTATAGGTGATGCATCCTGAGCCAAGGAGAGGGGTGGTGGTGGGCAAATAGGGGGTGGCAGAGCCTCCGCCAATGGCTCGCCCAGCCTGATCGAAAGGGCTCCATCGCTGGACGCAAAACCGATGGCATCGATTGGGATGGTCGACTCCCCGAGAGACTGAGCCTGTGACACCCCAGGTGGTGGCGCATGGGCTGCCCCATCGAGAGGGCGCATAGGGGGCGCATCATGTGCCAGGGGGAGTGAAGGTGCTACTAAGGGCAGCACTGGCGCATGACCCGCAGCTTGGGTGCATGGCCTGATGAGAAGCGCTGGGGGGGGGCGCATGCAAATGCAGCAGCCCTCTTCTTCGTGGGCGGGAAAATCGGGTTCAAATTTTGCAAATCCGAAGTGGAGGAGTGGGAAGGACCAAGGCCGGGGAGCGGTCCGGAAGGGGGGCCGTCGCGACGACCGGGCCGGATGCCGACACGGCTGCGGGGGCTACATACACCGAAGACTTTCGACCGACGGTGGCCGCGACCATCGCGTCGAAGCTGCTCTGGAGGAGGAGAAGCTGGTCCACAGTCCAGATGTCGACCAGAAGAGAGGAGAGAGATCGTAGGGTGGACGAGGCCAGCTCCTGCGCCACGAGCGGCAAGACTGGAGGACTCCGACGCTGCGTCCGCCGGGGGCGACGAGGGAGCCACCGACGGTCCGAAGAGGCAAAGGACCGGCCTATGGCTGCTACCGCAGACGCACCAAAAGGCTGGCTGGCCAGCGAAGGGGGTTGACGGGCGGGGGGCATGGAGGAGGATGAGGAGGACGGGGGAGGGGGGCCGCCGGACGGTCACAGGCGACTGGACGGCCATCCTGTAGGAGCGGGGGAGGGGCTGCGACCAGGGAGCGGAGAAGACATGGGATATATATATATATATATATATATATATATATATATATATATATATATAACCCCATTCAGCCAAGCCTTTCATCTTACTCCCTTGTATACAAACTCACACCCAATTTCTCCATCTTACTGTCGTCATCCAACTCAACCCAACCATGGGAGCCCGCCGTCATCAACGTCGATACCCCATCACCACCCACCATTGCCACAAAATGACACCACCACAACTGTCAACAACAACAACCAATACACGAAATCTATGTCGTATCCACCGTGTCAACCATATCCGGCCTCGGGTTCGATCCCGGGTGTCCGTGTTCGTGTCCATATCCATCCCCTTATCTATGTGCGGCCAGTATATTACAAATCCTACGGCAGTACACTCTCGTATCCGACACTCCATATCCCAACCAAAAAAAGAAAAGAATTAGGGAAAAAACCTAACCCTGTCCCATGCCCGCCTCGTCGGAACTGTTCGCTGCCCAAACCCCTCCTCTTTGCCTCACCAGAGCTCCCCAAGATCATAACACCCATCCATCGCCGAGCCCTTTCCACACTCGATACCTTCCCATCGACGGTTTATGTCGATCAGATCTGGCTTCGTAGGCGTCACCCGCCTCAAGCATGCCTTGGTCTACCACCCCCGAGTCATACACCAGGGCGAGCCGCCTCTAGCGTCCCAGAGCGCAGTGGCGCCGCCGTCCCCAGCATTCGCGGCCAGTAGGTGCCTTCTTCCTCCGACCGGTGAGTTGGTTGCGCTACCTCAGACGTGCACCAACACCGCAGCCTTCCACTCAGCCGAAGTCGACCACGGTAAGCCTTCCGACGCCTTCCTTCCGAACCACCTTTCTACTTCTTTTCTCCCTATTCTCTCACTTCCTTCATGTTTTATTCTTTATTTAAACCTCTTCCGCTTTCGTGATGCGTGAGGAGGAGCTTTCAATGCTGTTCGGAAGAAAAGATTTGTTACATTAGTACTTATTAGTACTCTTATTCACCAATAATACTATCCTTGTTTTAGTACATTTTTAGTATTATTATGAGATAACTGTGTTACATGTATTATCTTAGTACAAATACATTCTATGTATTATATTAATTGGTATTGTTATATCAGGTACAATATTATAAATACTGTGTTATTTCTATTACTATTATTATTATTATTATTATTATTATTATTATTATTATTATTATTGATATTATTATTAGGAGTTATTTAGTGAAATGAGTTGGGCCTATATATGTATAATAACTATAAGTGCGTAATGGCATGGATTTTATTATACAATTTAGTGATTTCTATTTTAAATGTATAAGCTTTCATATTTAGTAATATGGAGTTAAGTATTTAGGCTTGGTAATAGAGGGTTTTAGTTTTCGGTAATTTAAAAATATTTTAACATGAGTATACTTGGGATTTTATAAAAACTTGTTTTGTTAAAATATTGGACTATTTATGTAGATAGGCTTCATAATTGGGGTTGTTTTTTTTTTAAAATAATTTATTATATTAGTAAATAATATTTTGGGCTCTTATGGACAAATAACAAATAAGGGGGTTTTTGATTATGCTTGTATTTCAAAATGTGTTTTAGATAGTTCCTTTATATATGCTAATATATATATGGACTTTTAAATCGATATAAACTACCTTGGGCCATTATATTTTAATGATTTTCTAAAAGGATTTGTATAGGTTACATACAATAAATATTTTTGAAATAATTTATGAATAAATATATTTTCTTATATGAATATAATATCTCTAAAATGACTTATATCTAAAATAAGTTTCAATGAGATTCATATACATGCTTTGAGATTACTTTTCCTAATAAGTTTTAAATGTAAGGGTTCTAATATGTTTTTATTTCAAAATATTTTTCTAAATAATTGTATATTTTTTAAAAACTAAGAACTACTCCTTCCTAAAAACAAATTCTCCTTAGATTAGATTAATACTTGATTGCGAATAATGATAATTCTCATTTCTTATGCATCCGAACTACATCATACAGACCCTAGGCTAAACGACTATCCTGGACACATGGTATTATCGGTGTTAGCAGTAAAGGATCCTAGACAATTATACTTTCTGATTGCTTTCCATTTTGATAGTTTTTCCAGTACATATCATATATATGCTCTCCTGCTTGTTGACACGCTGGATACACGAGATGGTATCATGGACCTCTACTCATTATATTCTCGTTTTATCATGTTTTCGTGTTTCGTGACTTGTTCAGGTCCATGCGTACTAGTCGGGAGAGAAAATATCTTAGTAGACGTGTGAACTACCATTTCCATCCCCCGTGTCTTTCGTGGAGAATAACAGTCACACATTCCACGTGCGTGGTGCCTGATTTACCGTTTAGTTGTTCACACGTCGAAACTGATATTTCAAAACACGTAGATAGTTGTCTTATTTATTTATTTTCTCACCACTTGCCATGTCACCATGTTTACATATTCTTTTCTAGTTGACATACCTTGTTCTATGTTCCTGCTTTCATTCTAGTTATACCATGACAACAGTTTACTTTCTAGTTTTCTTTCACATATGCTATTTTTATGTATTGCAAATCCTATTATGTTGCGGATAGCCTTTCGGTTTGTGTGCTTGTTCCTTTTTCTGACTGGAAAACTAATATTTTTTAGGATAGTCATGGCTTCTTTAGCATTGGGAGACATAGGTATGCTGAGGTCAACCTAGAAGATTAGTTAGTAGAATTAGTTGTTTATTTCATTATGTCAGACTTGTAAATTCTTCAAATATAAAACTTGTGAATATTGTAAATTAATTTAAGTTTGTGAATGAGCAAATAAAGTTTTTCTTATTTTGCGATTATGAGCATCATGGCCTTGACATCGTTCTACCGCCGACACTGCGGCATAGGCTCGCTTGGACACGCACTCATATCCCGAAAAGCGGGGACGGGTCGTGACAGCTAGAACCACCCAACACATCACTGCCTCTCTTGGGCGTGAGGTCCAAGTCATCCTCAAAAATCTGAGCATCCATCAGATTGTGCTTGAAAGTAGCTTGTGCGATGCCCAGAATGTGTGACCTGACCTCTCGGTTTAGACCCTTACTGAACTTTCGGGCCCGGTCTCTTGGGACCCAAACTATGCTCTTCGTAAAACAGCTAAAGTGACAGAACTCAGCGGCATACTCTTCGATTGACATGCTCCCTAGACCAAGTCATGGAACTGATTCTCCAAGGCTCCTAGAGCCATGTCAGAAAAGAACTTTTCCTTGAAAATCTTCTCGATAGCCTCCTAAGTAAGTCATGTCATGGTAAGCTTTGGTTTCGTTCTGTACCAAGTGAGTGCAATGTCAAACCACTGATTACCGGCTGCCTCAACCTACAAACTCTCAAGAATCTGAGCCAAGTACAGAATCCTCTCAATGTCCTCCAATCAATCATCTGCGTAGAGTATCGCCTTAGTACCTTTGATCTCCCGAGCCAAAATCCTCTTAAAGTCCACTACGGTACCTGACCTCCACTGCTACTGAACTGGAGAAACCTGAGGCTGGACAAGTGCCACCTTCTCAACTTCAGCTAATGTTATCTGGTAGGCAATCTCAATACATTGGCATATCCCCTCAGCATGTCACTGCTGCACCTCATCCTTGGCTCTCTGAGCCTCCATCATCTGTTGGAACAATGCCAAAGAGGCCATTTCTAGGTACGACGATTTCCTGGTGGTGATCCCCAGTCTGATTGACGCAGAAGACAACTATCGCTTGGAGTGTATCCCATCTGAACAAGAGGTCAAAGACGTCGTGTGGGCCCTTGAGGAAAACAATGCCTCGGGCCCTGATGGTTTTAATGGTGTATTCTTCAGATCATACGGGGACATTATCAAGTCGGACATCCATAAGGCGACCATCACTTTCTTTCACGGAGCAAGGTACCACAGATCCATTTCTTGTACCAACCTGATTCTTATTCCCAAACAGGATAACGCAAAAACATTTAAAGACTTCCTTCTTATAAGCTTATGCACCTTCACAAACAAGATCATCTCCAAGATCATTGCGAACTGCATGACCGATATCCTTCCTAAGATTATTTCGGAGGAGTAGAGTGGCTTCATCTACGGGCGGAACATCATAGACAACATTCTAATGGCCCAGTAGATGAATATTTGCATGAAGTTACCTGTTAGAGGTGGAAATATTGCTATCAAACTGGACATAGAGAAAGCTTATGATAAATTAGACTGGCAATTCATGATTTGGGTTTTTAGGGCCTTCGGGTTCTCGGAAACTTGGACTAACATCATTTGGAGATCGATCAGTAACTCGTGATTCTCCATGGTTATCAATGGACAAGCCCATGACTTCTTTAAATCCAGCCTAGGGGTCAGATAAGGAGACCCTTTATCCTCTACCATCTTCATCATCGCGGCAGAAGCTTTGTCCAAAAACCTCATCAGAATGGTGGGCACAACGAACTTCTAATATTTCTATACCTCCAGCGGCTGCCCGATCATCACTCACCTAGCTTATGCTGATGACATTCTCATTTTCTCCTCCGGAGATGTTGGGTCGGTTGAGGTAGTCCATAAAACGCTTCAGAGATACTTCAGGTGTTCCGGCCAGCGCGTTAACACCAACAAAAGCGTCATATACGTCTATCACATGACCAGCAGAGACCATGTATCCACTCTCTCCAACATTACTTCCTTTGCTATCGCTTATCCTCCCTTTTCCTACCTTCGGTATCCCTTGGTATACGGACGATCCAACGCGGGCATATTTGAATGGCTGGTGGGTATAATCAGGAAAAAATTAGAAGGGTGGCATAACGCTACTTTATCGCCGGGCGGTAAGTGTAACCCCACTTTCCTATTTTACGAAATTTTAAATGTTTTCCATAATAAAAAATTGATTAGTTAAATTCTTATTTAATAAATTTTATGGAGGGAAGATTTGAATTAGTGGCATGGGTATAAATTTCTAGTTAGTTATAACCAACTAGCATGGTCCCCACTTTTCCTGACAACCTTCCTAACTACCTAACCAATTCTCTAATAGATTCTAAGGTATATTTGCAATTACTTTTAGAAAGGAGGAACTTATTTGGAAATGCACACATCTATCCACACTGATATATGGATGAGGAGAGAGAGAGAGTCACTTCTTCTCCACTTTTATTTCATTCTTCGAAGCTTAGCCAACCCTTCATTCTCCCCAATTCCTCTTGACCTCACTAACCCAAATTTTTTGGCGCACCAGCGGTGATGGTGATGACGGCACTCACCATTGGCGACTAGGCGGCTATTGGTGTTAGCATGGCGAGTCCCACTTCTTCATAAGATTTCTCCGACGAACTAGAGGCGACGATGCTTGGGAGTTTCTCCGCCGCCGCGGTCCAAGGGACGTTCTCTTCTCCAGCGGTGCGTAGACGTCATCAGGGTTATTTTTATCATTTTGACACCGGTTCTCTCCGGCAATGCAGCGTTCCTTCGTCTATTCGAGTCTCTTCGATCAAAAAATTTGTTAGATCGGTGAGTCCTGTCTCGATCCTCTCTGTTCTTGTGTTCCTTCTTGATTTCTGCACAAATTGTTCATTCTCGACTATAAAATCCAGATAAAGTGATTTTGACTCCGTTTATTTCTCGTTTAGCCGGCGATCAATTCAATCACGATACTGTCGGTGAGTTTTTAACTTTAAATTGTCATATCTGAAAGTTAGATCCTGTGTTCTAAATTTGATTAGTGAGGTTCATTGAATTGTACATGTTTCGTTTGATCGAACAGATTCAATAGCAGGTGGACTGCACGCGGGTTGAGGTTTGGGATCAACTCAGCAGTAGGAAGAACGGTGAGTTCGTGACCTGATTTCTTTCCTTAGAGTCTTGATTTAATGCCTTTTGAAGGATGATGATAGTCCTTGTAAATGAACTTTTCCCTACTGTATGTTACGTGTTCGATGGAATACTGCTATGGACTTTTGGATTCAGAAAAGGGTGTCCGATCCTTGAAACGTATCTTGGTTCGACAGATCTCTTCTTCCAGGTACTAGTGATATCCTTCTACCTATTCCTTTCCTTTCTTCTGTCTTTTGAGTACTGGTTTAGTCAGGAGCAGTCGTGTTGCTTGTGGGTTGTGTCAGCTGTTATGGTGTTCGTATCTGTGTACGTGTCTCGTGCTGTTTATGTTCAACCTGGGTTGCTGTTGTACCAGCTCGTGGAGTGTGTTCCTGTAGACCTGCTCGACTGTGGGTTGTGTTCGTGTCCATGAGGAGTAGGCGTCGGCTAGAATGAAGTACCAAAGTAGAGTCCTCAGTTGGTCTTTTGATTTTTAATATGTCTGTAGAAATTTCTAAAGTTAATTCGTTATTGATTTGTATATTCTTTTATTAACTTGTATAAATCTCTCATTGGCTTTGAGTACTCTCTTCTTGTTGTCTGAATTTTAACTCTACGATAGGGTTAGTTGGTGTTTGGCAAACTGAGTATTTGAAACCAATTATAGAAGTATAGTTAGCATCAATATATATGACTATTGCTCGAAGTTCAGCTGTGGGAACGAGGGGTGTTTGGTAGCGAGTTGAAGAAGAACGGGAGATTGTAGTTTTTCTTGTATGGCTTGGGTATTTGATGCAGGGTGTCATTAAGTGTCCGGGTGCTCGTGCCCATTAGATGGGATCGAGTCCAGATCTAGTAGTGTCCTTTATCGAGTGGTCGATGGATCTGTTTAAGCAATATCATGGAGGAAGGGGACTAGGGAGATCAGAGTGTGGCTCAACTATGCATTTGTTTGAATATATATATATAACTAACCTAGTTATAGAAGCATGGATATTGCTTTTAGTCCCACATCGAAAAGGAGAAGAAGAAAGGGCTCATTCCATTCTATATATAGAGCCCCCTTGCCTCCTTTGAAAAGGCACCAAAATAAAAAGAAGAAAAGAAAAGGGATCCCGTGTCTAGGGAGCCCATTCGAGCCACAAAAAGTTGCAATAGTGCTTCATCTTCTTCTAGATCGGTTACAAGATCTTCACTTGCCATCTTGGCAAGGATAAAGTTGGATCCTGAGTACTATGCGCCTTCACGGGCTAGTAAGAAGAAATCTAAGGCAGCAACTTGGACTCTTCTTACTACGTACCTTCGGGTGCTAAGTCTAAGAAGTCTAGGGCAGTACGAGCTCAACAAGCCCAGTCAACTGTCCAATCTGCTGACCATCAGCTGTTACCATTAACGTTTACACGGGCCCCTAATGGAAAGTTGTACAGAACCTCCCTTGTCCAGCCCTCTGCGGCAAACGGACAGGGTAGGTCCCAAAAGTCTTCCAATAACGATCGAAAGCAAGTACTTTTACTAGCCTCAGATCAGGGAGCAAATATGTCCAAAAGTCTCCCTATAACGATCGAGAGAAAGTGCTTTACTAGCCTCAGATCAGGAAGCAAATATGCCTAAAAGTCTCCCTACAACGATCGAGAGCAAGTGCTTTTACTAGCCTCAAATCAGGAAGCAAATATGATACCTACGCATCCGGGCGCTCGGGACACACCGGCCCACAAAATAGATGCCAAGGTAGATCAATCTGCTCTTGACTGCGAGAGGTGGTCATTTACAAACACAAGGAGAGAGAAGCAACCTTGGCGTGCGATGAGCCCTTTCCAGGACATCACTGCACCCAAGTTGCCATCAACTGCTGCTGCCACAGGATAGTGGCTCCACCACCAAGGCAGTCTGTGTTCCAGGGACCGCAACCTGCTGCGGCTTTTCGACATCATCTCGAAAGCATGATGCCAATTGAAGACTTCGTAACGGCCAACTCTCAACTAAGACGCATTACTCAGATGACTCAGTTAGGCGTATTGTCTCAGCCCGACGCATCACAATCTTTTGAGGGAGTTCATCGTCAAATCTTCTTCGAACAAGGAGATCCAAAATCCGTAGTGCCAACACTCGCCAAGGAGGAGGATCAGTCAAATTCATCTTCATTGAGGAGTCAAAAGAGAGACAAACAACATTCTCTCAAAATCGTTGTTGACCGCATAGGCGTTATGCGACCAAGTTGATCCAGGCCGCAGAAGGAAGAGTCGTATGAGCCTTATGTGGCTAAGTTGATCTAGGCCGCAGAAGCAAGGCTTCCGAAGACCACATGCGGCCAAGTGGCCTCGAGCCGCAAAAATAAGGCTCTTGGAGACCCCATGCGGCCAAGTGGACTCGAGCCGCACAAGGAAGGCTCCTAGAGACTTCATGCAGCTAACTGGACTCGAGCCACAAAAGGAATGCCCCCGAAGATCCCATGCGGCCAAGTGAAACCAAGCCGCAGAAGGAATGCTCCCGAAGATCCCATACGGCCAAGCGGAGCCGAGCCGCTGAAGAATGGCTCCTAAGGACACTATGCGGCCAAAACGATTTAGGCTCTACTTTGTGGGGGGGGCACATGGCAA
The DNA here is from genome assembly GCA_029216955.1 of Iris pallida. NCBI lineage: Eukaryota > Viridiplantae > Streptophyta > Magnoliopsida > Asparagales > Iridaceae > Iris > Iris pallida. Next base: position 14,024,849 of record JANAVB010040419.1, on the reverse strand, counting down.
TTTGACCAAGTCTCAACCACCCAGATTTGCTACAATAAAGAAATCTCAACAACCCCCACCAGCAGGCAGCCCAAGATCGAGTCTTCGTGTGATGTTACAGACACGTGGCCACGTGGCCCTCTTTGCGGCCCAAAATCTGCTTTATACAGGAATTACTATAAATAGCATGATACCACACCCATGCTAGAGGTTGGCAATCAAAGGCTGGAAAATTTCTTCAAGAGCAAAGACTGTGTCTGATAGTCCAAGGAGTAAGGCATAGTTGCTACACTTTCCCAAGCCTCCATCGTCACCCCCAGAATAAAAAACAATTGTACTTAGATTGTTTCCTAGGATTTCTTTCTAGGCTCTCTTTTGTACTTTCAAAGCTTGCTATCAAATCGATTTTCTTTGTAATTCTTGTTTTGATATTTAATGGCAAACACGATGGCGACTCTACTGGGGACTTCTTTCTCCTCTGATGAGAAGTTGGTGATGCAATCCGACGCGTCCAAGCTCGGCTCTATGTAGCAAATGCTTATGGTTCGTTTCGACCAACAAGCATTCGAAGAAATGCTTTCTTAAGGGAGTGCCATCCCATCACAGAAGCGAGCCAACCCGAAGAGAACCCGTAGTACGTCGAAGCGTAAAACTGCTGCCCCTCGCCAGGTTCTTGAAGAAGCTCCTTCTGCGGCCCAAGATGGTGATCAAAGCTCTCCTGCGGCCTTGTTTCAGACTGTAGAGAACCCCACTGTCCCCAAATCCAGCAGAGGAAAATACTACGATGCTGAGCTTTGGGGGCACAAGGGAAACCCATGCGGACGAAGAAGAGGCCGCATAAGAAAAATGGGCAGTCAGCCTATGCGGCAGCCAACTCTGGCCGCAGGCAGATGGCTCATGTGGCAGCCAATCCTAACCGCAGACAGGCTGCCCCTTGCGGCCCTGTCAGAAGCTCTGTTTTCGACCGTCTCTCTTGCGGATCCGACCCCATACGGCCCATTGAGAATGTGGAATGTTCTAATATGGACTCTTCTTACTATGTGCCTTCAGGTGCTAAGTCGAAGAAGTCTAGGGCAGTGCGGGCCCAACAAGCCCAGCCAACTGCCCAAGCTACTGACTGTCAGCTGTAGAAGCATAAAAAAATTTCAGCAAATATAGCTCCAAGCGCCCAAGATAAGTGAAGCTCCATGCGCCTAGTCAGTGTAACTCTATGCGCCCACTCAATGAAGCTCCATGCGCCCAGTCAGTGTAGCTCTATGCACCCAGTCAGTGTAGCTCCATGCGCCCAAGACTAGATCCTTCGAAAGGAGGACGCATGGCCTTAGACATGGCTATGCGCCCAAGCCTGAATCAGTCAAAGCCATGATCAAAACGTGCACCGAAGCGCATGGCCACGTCAGTCTCCACGAGCATTCGTGCACCGAAGCATACGACCACGTCAACACCACGACCAACACACGATCTCGCAGCCTGTATGCGCCTACACCTTATGTGCCCAAAGCAGGACTATGCGCCTACATAAGGACCAGCGTGTTTCCTCTTTTGGGCGCATAACATCATTCCAGCTCTAGAATGACTATAAAAGGGAGGCCTCACCCCTCTTCAAAACAAGAGAACGGAGAGCATTTTCAAGAGCCAAATTGCTGTACTTCTTGCCAGTGAGCCGAGAGTTAGCAATTTTTTTAGGTTTTCTCTCACTTTTGTAACAAGAGTGTCAACGGAGTAAAGGAGCAACTGTCGCTCGATCTCCATCGTCCCATTCCCCAGAATTCATTTTTGTACTTGGGGATCCTCAGTGCAGGATCTCTCAGGCGTACTCAATTTGTGGTGCCTTATGCCAATAAAAGAAAAGATAGTGTTTTCTTCATTTTTTGTGTGTGTCCACAAAAATGGTGACTCTGCTGGGGACTACCTTTTTCTCTGACAAAAAGGTGGTGACGCAATCCGATACCGACAAAGTGGGGAGTACTCAGAAGATGCTGATCGTAAAGTTCGATCAGTAGGCGTTAGAAGAGATGCTCTCGAGGGACGACTCTACTCCCTTAAAATCAGCGAAGCCAAACAAGTCTCGCAAGACTTGGCTTTCGAAGGCTCGTTGTGCATATCCTGCTAGTGTCACAGCAGATATGCAGCTAGAGGACCCTGCCACAGAAGTTCCCCAAATGGAGAAGGCTCACACCATTCCGGACTATACTAGCCCAGTGACTTCTTCCCTGCACAACTAACAACAGGGTGTTCAACACCCGAGACTTAGCAAAAGGAAATACTACGATGCCAAGAATCGGGGTGTGCGACACTCTAGCCAGACCCGACGAGGCTCACAAACGAAGGAGGCCAAACTGGGACAAAACAGTACTGCTCCACCAGGCATGCGCCCAAGGGAGTGTTTGGGTGCATAGCCCCAACCAGAACACTTCTGTCTTCAACAGGCTGGGCATCCAGAGCCATGCGGCCAAAGCTATGCACCCAGGATCTCTGGATCCATACTATGCGCCCACATCAAGGAAGCTCAGATGTGCTGTCAAGGAGCATGCGCCCAAGGCCAGTCTCCAAGGCCTATGCGCCCACAACAAAAAGACAGGCCCCAACACGTATAGCACAGGGCTGTCTTTAAGGACATCACAAAACTTAGGTATGGGGGTTGCCTCTGCACATGAAGTAAGTCTGGATGCGCCTACTCTCCTTACGAACCCGCATGTAAAGCTCGGCGATGCATACAACATGGGTTGTAAGGCAAAACTCCCTTCCGCTGACTTGCGCAACATGATAAATCATAAGCGTAAAGCGAAGGAGAACATAACAATTCATAGTGCACTTTCATGCACCAGTATTGTTATCAACTGTTGTTGCTCCAAAACAATAAAGCGCCTCAGAGAAAGTTCGTGTTTCGACGGCTGCACTTCTCTGACGACGAGAAGCCACTATGTGTTTCATCCAACATGGCTTCGTGGGGTCCCCCTTATGGCAGCCCCAATCAAAGACGGTGGACTACGAACCCAACTTTCTCTCTTAGCTCCGCGAGAAAAAGAAGGAGAAGTCTACCAACAAATGGCCAACATGCTGTCACATCCGAAGGAGTCTATATGGGCACTCGATCAAAGGCGAGGACGATGAAGATTCCCAAGCCGGGGGTCGCATTCCCTCATAATCTGAAGCAGATGACCCTCACACTGGGGGTAGCCTTCCAGAGGACGATGATCCCTCCGAATTCGATGGCGACTATCTACCTCCTCTACCTGAAGATGAAGGACTTACCCACTCGGAGACAGACAGTATCAGCACCAGTTGCACTGCTTCCTCTGTTCATCCTCGTATGCTATCTACATACATGGCAGACGGAGAAAGACCTGAAGAAGCCAGTGATCAGACTAGCAAACGGCTAGCAGGTCTCGAAACAGCATTCGCCAAGATCACTGATATGCTTACCAGTATTATGGCAGTTCAAGCTGCTGGGGCTGTTCCTCCACCTCAATAGAACGTCTCAGCCCATGCTAGTTCGGCTCACAGCAACAACCCTCCTTCACTATAAAAGGAGTATCATTCCGTTGCGCCTTCTCCAAATCTTGCAAATGTCGGTGGTGGTCCTTCACCAACAATGCCTGACAACCGTTCAGTAGATGTTTTCCAACACCTACTTAACCAACAGGATGCAATTGATTCTTTGGTCGCTCGTCTCAACACCATCACACACAAAGACGAGCTTTAGAAGATGGGGATATCTCAACCGTACCCTTCTGATTGGGAGAATGCTACTTGCCCTCCTAACTACAAGCCGCTGACGCTGAACTCATTTGACGGATTGACTTCTCCTCGTCAGCACATAACGTACTTCAAAACACAGACTCTGCACTTATCCAGAGATGATCCGTTCCTGTCGAAGTTGTTTATTAGAACCTTGGAGGGGGTAGCCTTCGAATGGTTCTGTAGTCTGCCTGACGGGTGTATCAATTCATTCAAGGACTCGGAGAGGTTGTTCCCCAACACGTTTTACGAGAGTGGCATGCTTGTTAGTATGTTCACCCTCATCGAGACCAAGCAAAGGAGGACTGAGTCGGTCATCGCCTTCATCGAACGCTTCAGGCGGCTAGCACTGAAGATGCCCTTCGGCATACCAGACTCAGAACTTATGGATACTTGCCGACACAACTTCCTTCCTACAGTGATGTTTTGTCTCGGTATACATAAGTATGATACATGGCCCACTTTCATTGGGGCTGTTGATGCTACTAAAAATGACGTTCCTAACTTGGAACTACTAGGGTTGAAGGCACCCAAATCCGAAGACAAGGGCAAGCATCCTCAAACTATCCCTGTTTGTGGGGGTAAAGGGAAAGAAGTCCTGAAAGTCGACACATCCAAGGAGCTTCCAATTCTCAGGGCGCCTCCGACAAGCCTAAGGAGACCTTCTCATTCGATAAAGATGATATCATCACCATCTTCCATACGTTGACAAAGGGCAATAAGCTGACATTGCCTCCACCACGACGTCCTGCAGAGGCGAGCCAACTCCATGATCCCAAGTACTGTCTCTATCATCAGTACGTATACCATTCCACCAAGGACTGCATTGTCCTGAAGAAGAAGATACAATAGCTTATCGATAGTTAAGTGATCAACCTCGAAGCGGAAGACAAAGTCGTATCTGCTAATATGATCTCTCTTCGGTTTGTGACTTTCCTCCTACAGAAGTCCCAGACGGCGTGATCCCGATCCCCAAGGCGATGATGGAAGTCGTCAACCTACCACCAGCTCGCAACTCGACCTTGGTCCCACTTACAACTGAACATGGTGAGATCATATGGTTCCATCCGGACCTTGTCCAAGAAGTGACGTAGGGGTAGCACCTCCCAAAGCAAGAAAAAGGCAAAAAATTTGAACCATGCCATATGGTATCCTTCCCCATCTACGAGGTTCTATTTGGCGAGACGCGATTGGGGAAGACTTATCTTCGGACGTACGATCCCGCACAAGAAGAATCAGTACCTCCTCAAGCTTTTGTTGCCCCCACAAGCTCAGAAGTCGGCCCGTCCAGGCCTCAAACCACGGATAGATCCAAGCAGAAGGAGACACGGTTTGACAAATCTTTAAAGGTGCCAGCTCCCGAAGGCATAGATCGCCCCTATAACTTTGACATACTGGCTCAGCTAGCCAATACGCCTGCCAGGTTGTCTCTGTTCGATCTACTGCGACTCTCCAAAACGACACGGAAGGCCTTAAGTGAGGCATTACTACATGCCGACTCTTACCTCGCTGAAGTCAAAGCCTCCGCTGAAGATCTTGTCTCCTGTCCCTAATGCTACAGTACTATAGAAGTGGTGCCCAACATCACCTTCTCACAGGAGGACATGCTACTCAAGAATAATCGTCATGATAGACCCCTGTACTATACAGGGTATATCGGGACGATCATGGTGGATCGCATGCACATCGATCCAGGATCCTCCCTCAGCATCATTCCTAGAAATTTGCTTTAAATTATGGGAAACCCTTTACACAAGCTATCCGCAACCAACACAACTATCATGGCTTTCAATGCTGGTCAAAGCTATCCGCTAGGCAAGATCCGTCTCAAATATCAGATCGGTGATCTCCGAACGGAAGTTTCCTACTATGTGATCGATGCCAATGTATCCTACAACATCTTGTTGGGATGTCCATGGATACACGAGAACATGATTGTTCCTTTCCACTCCACCAGTGCTTCAATTATGTTAACAGTGACGGTGTCGTGAAGACGGAGTTCGTTGATGTTGATCCTTTCAAGGGCATCGAAGCTTATTATGGAGATTCGGTACTTTACCAGTCTCAACCCCCCAAGGATGACGACAATGAAGCTGAAGCAAGTCCATCCTCCAACGATGCTTCCCTGATTATCCGAGTCAAAGGACGTACTACTCCGAAAAGTACTCCGAAACCTCTCACAATCTGGATGAAAAAGACGAACCCTAACAAGGTCAAGCTACTGACTATCACTCTCAATAAGACACCCCGGGAGGAACCTACTGATGCCCGTCCCCCCAATCCTGAAGAGTTACCCTACGTGGTGAACTCGGCCAAGACTGTGGCTCCTCTTCCAGATGATGATCCTCTCATTGAGTATATCAATACTTATAATAATGTACCTTCGGTAGATGATGTTATCCCTGAAGAATAACTTGCATATTTCCATAGTAAAGTTTTATCTTTTAATTACTCCAATGTCTATCAATGTGTAAACCACTACATAGATACGATATACGCTCTAGAGAACGGCATAGGACCACACCTCTGTATGTCGGTCACAACACCTCATCTGCGGGAAAATGTTTACCCTGAAGATATCCTTTACTTCATCGTTCCAGCCAGAAAGAAAGATGAAGAGCTAATCATCTTCGGTCGTATAATTGGCGAGAGAAAGTTTATTCCAGACTCTACTTCTCCCAAGCACAACACAGAAGCTGACTATGACTCCGAGAAAATACAACTTTTCTGGTATAGTTGGCAGGCCAAGAACATCATCCAGAACATGGGATATGACATCAAAAGCGACAAAGGGCTAAATTACGGCCGAGGACGATGGTTGCCAATACAACACTTTGCTCCCCCTGGCAAACCTGAGAACTACTATCAACGAAGCGATATTGGTTTAGGCTATGTCTCTCCCCCAAGAACTCCTGAAAGATCAGATGATGAAGCAGATCGTTGTTCTCATTCTTTCGATTCCTCCCTCTGGGACTCAGACTCCAGCATCGGCGATATGTTCAAAGCAACTCTGTCCGTCAATATGGTTTCCGTCGACCAAATTAGATACGCTGTCCAATCAATCAAACTTGAATAATAGGCTCAAAAGATGGACACCAGGTGGGAGCTACGCTTCGAATAATGGGAGCCACCTACCGAAGACGAGGTCATCCAAGTCAATCTAGGAGATGAAGCATCTTCAAACCAATCTTCATCAGCAAAAGCCTATCTGGCGATGAACGCCAATCTCTTATTCAGCTTATAAGAGAATACATCGACGTCTTCGTATGGAGCTATGAAGACATGCCAGGCTTGGACCCTAAAGTCACCATGCATCGCCTGAACATCTCGTCTAAAGCTAAGCCAGTGAAGCAACAACAACGTCGATTCCGACCAGACGTCATGGAAGCCATCGAGAATGAAGTCAAGAAGCTCATTGCCAGTGGATTCATTCGCGAGGAACAATACCAAGACTGGGTTGCCAATATCGTTTCGATCATGAAAAAGAACGATAAAGTTCGAGTCTGTATCGACTACCGTGATTTGAACTCTGTATGCCCGAAAGATGAGTTCTCCCTACCGATCACTGACGTAATGATTGAGAATACTTGTGGCTTCGAAAGGATGTCCTTCATGGATGGGTTCTCAGGCTACAACCATATCATGATGTTCCCCGACGACGAGAAGCACACATCTTTTCGAACACCGTTGGGGGTATACTGCTATATGGTGATGCCCTACGGATTGAAGAATGCAGGGGCAACATACCAGCGAGCCATGAACACAATTTTTTGTGATCATTTGCACAAAACTGTAGAGTGCTACATAGAAGTTATCGCAGTCAAAAGCCGTCTCAAGGGCAACCACCTCCAAGACTTGAAAACGGTGTTCGAACTAATGCGTGCACACCAACTCAAGATGAATCCAACCAAGTCTTTTTTAGGAGTCTCCAGCGGCAAGTTCCTTGGTTTCGTCATCACTTCAAAGGGTATACATCTGGACCCGGAGAAAGTGAAGGCTATTCTTGACATGCATTCTCCAAGAAACCTCAAAGAGCTACACGGACTATAAGAAAGGCTAGCCTACATCAGACGATTCATCTCGAACCTCTCTGGAAGGTGTCAACCATTCACTCAGCTCATGAAGAATGGCATATCTTTCGTCTGGACTGAACAATATCAACGCACATTCGACGACATCAAGGCATATCTTACAAGCCCTCTAGTATTGGTTGCTCCAATAATGGGGAAGCCCTTCTTACTATATGTCCGTGCTATGGATCATTCTCTTGGCGCCCTCTTAGCTCAGAAGAATGAAGGCGGCCATGAACATGCAATTTACTACCTCAGCCGTACAATGGTGGGTGTCGAGCACAGGTACACACCGGTGGAGCAGGAATGCCTCGTACAGGTATACACCGGTGGAGAAGGAATGCCTCGCACAAGTATTTGCCATCCAGAAGATGCGCCACTGTGTCTGGGCAGATTATCCATATTATATCTAAAGTCAACCCTCTCAGAATACTCAAGACTAAACCGGGCTCTCTTAATTCCCGTTTAGCTACATGGGCAATGTTGTTGACTCCGTACGATATGATCTTCGTTCCTCAGAAGGCAGTAAAAGGCCAAGCATTAGCTGATTTCCTAGCAGCTCACCAGGTGCCGGAGTCGTCCAAACTCTACGACAAAATCCTCGACGAAGTGGTGGAGTCTAATGCTGCAATTGAAGAAATCCCTATTTGGCAAATATTTTTCGACGGTACATGAAGAACAGGACCCAAAAGAAATATTGTGGCTGGAGTAGGTGTTGTGCTCGTGTCACCTGATCATCTGGATATACACCGTGCATATTCTCTCGTGGAACTATGCACCAACAATGTGGCCGAATATAATACCCTATTAATAAGCCTACAACTGGCAAAGCAACTGGGAGTTGACTATCTAGAGGCTTACGGCGATTCCAAGCTAATAGTTAGTCAGTTCCGAGGAGATTATGAAGTTTGCCATGAAGATCTCATCCCCTACCATAAAGCAACAATCGAGCTGGCATATACTTTCGTGCGATTCTTCATCGAGCACGTACCTCGACTACAGAATATAGAAGCAGATGCTCTAGCCGGTCTCGCTGATTCCTTGACCGTTCCTACCAATACTCAGCAGTCGATCATAGTGTCTGGTCGAGAACTATTCTGTGTGAAAGATGCCTTGCATATTCATCATTTTTATGCAGCAAAAACAAACATCGATGCTAAAGACTGGAGATTTCTCTTCATAGACTAAGCTGTCTATGGAATCCTCCCCGAGGACCCGAAGGAGATAGTATCCATCCAAAGGCGATCCCTCAAATTTTACTGCGATACATCTACCAAGATGCTGTACCGATGCTCTTATGATGGGCTAATGTTACGATGCTTATCAGACACAGAAGCCAAACATGCACCCCGTGTTACACCCAATTTTCCAGATGAGGGTAATTTTGAAATTTTGTAATTATAATTATTATTTATTGATAATTATTTTATATTATAATTTTTGGTGATTTTTAATCATTTTAAAACTATTTAAAATTATGACTTATGATTTTGATATTTTACTATTGTTTGGTTTTAATTTCGAGGAATTTGTCATCCCCAGTTTTCAGAAATATGGGTATTTTTGTCATTTTATATTTTTGAATATTTTTAAAATTTATTTTATTATTTATGATATTATTTTGGGGTTGAAATTTATTTTATTATTTATGATATTGTTTTGGGGTTATTTGAGTCGGGTTCGAATTTCAGCTCAATCCGACTTGAAAGGGGGACCCGGGGGTAGTATTGACTTTAGTGGACCCACACATTAGTTAGCCATGGCCCACATGATAGAAATATTTTAGTTAGAGGTTAGACTAATATTATGGATAAGGTTAGTGTGATTAGAGACTTTAGAATGACTAATTTAGCCCCAACCAATTAGCCCTTTCCTAATACTAATAGAATAGGTTAGTAGGGACATTTTGAACCTTACCATAATAGGACAAATAGCCCCATATGGCCAGCCACTTTGGGAGAGGATAGGCTCAAGTTCATTTCATTATTCTCATCCACACTCTCTCTCTTGTTCTTTCCTAAATTTCTAGAGAGCAATCCCTAGCAATTTCTTCACCAAATCCTTCTATTTTGCCACCAAATCTTCTTTTTTCTTTCTCCATTCTAGCCAAGGAGGAAGCTACCCAAGTTTGGGAGGATTCGGAGCTCGTTCGTGTCCTTTGGGAATCACTACGTGTCGGTGTCGCTCCGGGAAGGCTTTTCTTCGATTCGATCTACCAGGAGGTATAAATCCCTTCTCCTTTTCATTTCCTCATGCATATAGGAATATTTTGATCCCATAGGAATGACCCCCATGGTTGTATCTCCATTTTTGTCTATTTTGTTTCCATTTGGAGGTCATAGGAGTGTCCTTTGTGTTGTCGGTGTGTCCATGTAGGAAAACCCCAAATTTGGACACACTATGTGTTGTTGTTATGTATGAATGAATTATTACATGTTTAATCTCATATTTTTGTTTTGGAGATGTGTTCTATAGTGTCTCATATATATATATTAGTGTAGAGAGTGAGTTCTTGATATATTATGTTATATACTTGTGTTTCTTTTGTCTCAAACTACCTAAATTCGTCCTAATATTTATCCACATTTTTAGTAGCTAGAGCAACTTAAAAATGCCATAACTTTTAGATCATAACCCCAATTAACCTCCCATTTTTTTAAAAGAAGCGTATCGAAGTTAGCTTTCCAAATATATATTTTAATAAGCCAAATTCGTTCTAAAACTTTCTGTAAAATTTTTTGAGTGTCAGCTGTACGAAAGACAAATGTGTTTCGGTATTTTCGCGATTTCGGGAGCTTCCGGACACGAAAATGCGATCCGTTTAAAGTTTCGGAAAGCTAACACAAAGAGCTACAACATACTTTAATCCTAGAATTTAACAAATTCCCAATTGGTACAGTATTGGTTTTAAGTAGAAGAGTGACTATATGATATAAGCATTTTGCGTAACCTATGAGCCTATGTAGTATGGATATTAAATGAATATAGAGTATATAATGCATGATATGTTAGATGAATAAAATGATATATATATATGATATATATTCTCTTTACATTAATTTATATATATGGTTGAATGCAAGCATGTAGGAATGCTATTAATATAATGCATATAAAAAATGCATAAATGCATGAATGAAAGAATGATATACAATGTATTCATATGTATAAAACATGTAGGTAATGCATAGATGCATGAATGAAATGAATGTTTGCAATATGTTAATATAAATAAAAGTATCTTATATGCATGAATGTATGTATAAGATAATACAAGTATATACGTATGTATCATGTAATGTAATATACATGATATGTATGTATGCATGTATACAATGTAGGTAAGTATGTATGTATGTATTTCTATAAACTGAGTTAACCTATAAACCTTTTACACACATTCATTCATACACCCTTTGACATCATGTATCACATGTCACATACACCTACCTATCACTAAATTTTAGAACATTAACACATATCCTTTCACACACATGCCAAACACACACATACTCACTTAATTTTTTACCTCTCTTTCTCTCTATATATATATATGTATGTGCCTATATATATATGGCTTTCCTATATATATCTATGTATATGAATATGTGAATGTGAATAATATATATACATTATATAACTAAGTTTGTGTGCCTTGTTAGCTTATGGTTTAGTTTTGTGCTTGGTTTAGTAAGTGACTTAGGCTATGAGTTAGTAGCTATCTTGGATACTTGATTTGTATATACTTAGTTTGTTTAGACCTAGAATTGACTAACTAGACTAGTTGACTTAGGTTTGACTTGGTTGACCTAGTTTGACTTCTAGGGTTGACCAGAGTTGACCAAGAGTTGACTTTGGTCTAGTTTGACCTAGATTCATGTAGAACACATTGTAGTACATATTATTACCATTCTGGACTTGTTATGACTTGTGCTATTCTGATTAGGAGCCAGACACCTCTCATCGGACAGTATATTTACTTTGGACATTCAGACATCAGGCGAGTACATTCTCTGATAGTTCTCTCATTTATTTGTCAATTACTGTACTTCAGTTCTAGTTAGTTGTATGTGATTCTCTGTTACAACATGTATGGATATTCTGGATTCATGTATATGACACATATTTATTTTTTGGCCTCTATTACTGGTATCATCATTCCTAGCTTCTATTACTGGAATCACCTACTGGAATCATTTACTGGAATCATTTACTGGTATTATTATATTTTGGCTGGTCTCATCTTGAATCATTGTGTCAAAATTTTGGATTCACTTACTGGGAGGGGAAATACTAGAGTAAGACATGTAGACATACCCCAATCTGGAATCTCCCAACTGGAATCTACTGGAATGATAGCCATCTCACACCCGGCCAGGTGTGTGATGTGCCGTATTACCTACAGCCGTTTACATGTCAAACTCGGTATTTTAAAACACACTGCTAGAGTATAGGCTGGACTCACCCTGGAATCTTTGATCACTGACTGGAATCATCTCATACTGGACTCATCTTGTACTGGAATCACTTGGTATCAGATTCATGTTGTCTGGATTTACGTTGGTTTTACACTTGTTTATATTTACTGTCTGGACTTATATCATGTTACCCTGGTTCAGCTAGTTCTATTTTTTTACAGTCTTCATTGCTATGATTCTTCTCTTGTTTAGTTATTTACTTTTCTTGTACTTTATCTGTCTTTCTTACCATCACCTGAATATAAACTGCCATTTTTATCAATACAACTGTCTATTACTGCTTTATAGTTCTCTGTCATTTACTTAGGTTTTCTAGATGAAATGTGCTCGTTCCTGTCCTGACTGGACCTGTTAATAAATTTTACAGATAGCCTGGAGGTTGCCTGCTAGCCTAGAGGAGACACAGTAGAGGTTGTATAGTTAGTTATTTCAGTTGTATTGAGTTGTATATTTTAGAGATGATGAGACTTTGTTATTTCTTTCTGCTGTACCTCAGTTGAGGATTTCTTATCTATTTCCATCATGCTACATTCTACCTTAGATTGTGATTGAGTTGTACGTCTGTGTTGGCCTCCTTTTGGAGAGTATAATTCATGTTATGTAGTTATAGTTCATGACCTAGAACAGCGTTCTACCGCCGACACTGCGGCGTAGGCTGGGCGCTGTTACGTACTCGTACCCTCACGGTGGGTGCGGGTCGTGACACGTTTTTAGTGGTGGCCCATGCAGGTCGAGTTTATGTAGTGGTATTCGAACTAGAGTATCACTACAGCCTGCAGTAGGATTAGGATATTTTTGGAGGTACTCAATCACATTAGGAAAAACTCTTAATCCGATTCCTTTTGTCTAAAATTGTTGCTTATTGACTTCCCTTGAATATAAACTGTTCTTCTTTGAATTTTTGCTTCATTCTCAGAAATTGCTTCTTGCTTTGATCTGTCTTTATGATGGTTATGAAGACACGATCTCATCGCTTCGGTTCGGGGGATACTATCGAGAGGCTGGCCACCTCTCGTCCTATTCATCAGGGCCTCGAGATTGCAGCTTCTGTTGTACCGACTCAGGTTGGTATTTCTGCTACATTGGAGGTGCACCTCCATCTGTACAGAGACTTTTCCCTTTATTTCCGGTTTCTCTCAGCAGCACCGATTCATGCAGCATCAGCAGCAGAGATTTGTGCAGTATCAGTATCAGGCTGGAGGAAACCAGCAGGGCGAGCTATCGTCAGGACAGTCGAGGATGCACAGACCGTTGGAGATCTTGCTGCAAGTTCCGTTCTTCTCAATTCCATTCCCGCAATTGTCTTTTATAATTACCTTGAAATCCGATTCCATCTGTTCCTTGTTGATTGATTAATTTTGTTATGTTACTCGTTTGTTGTGTTTGTTTTTCTTCTGAAAAAATCATATGGGCTAGGTCGCCTAAATCATGGGATCAAGAATCCTCGATTGTCGTGTTAGTTGGCATAGTGAGGACATGTAGTCAGATTTTGGTTGTATTCTCAGGTATGGGGCACTACACCAAAACAGTCAATTTGTAACACTTTTTTTCCAATTCGTAACGGTTATTATCGTTACAAAGTTGTTACGATAATAACCGTTACAATAATTAAATAAGTGTTACTAAAATAAAATTTTCATATTTATTATTTTGTTTATTTATTGTAACAGCAATAAACATGACATGGAAGAAAAAAAATGTTACAAAAATTTTAACTTCCCCCTTCTAAATTTCACATCCCTCCTTATTTCTCAGTTACTTTCCTATACCCTAATTATCTCTCCTCACTCCCCTACCACCCTCACATCCTAGCCATCCCGATCCAGGCCTCCCCCACCACCACCATCACCGGCGCCATCACCACTCCGCGGTGGAGGAGGACGGCTGCTATGAGGAGGACGGCGCCCGCTGCTGCTGCGGCGGTGACGCTTCTTGGTGAGCGGCCGTCGGCAGCGCCACCATGTGGGGGGATGGGGGTTCGGTTTGGCCGAGGGGTAGATCCGCTCCGCCATTGGTAAAATCTATTCTCATTTTTGGTTCTCTCGTTCCCATCCCAATCATGTCTCTCCTCACATCTCAGCCATCCTGATCCAGGCCTCCCTCGCACTCTTACTCTCTTCTGGATCCAAATCGTAAAATTTGCTTTTGATGAGAGCGTCAAGTATGAGGCCGTGGAGAAGAAAGGTGTTGAGTCACCCAAGAATGGTAAAATATATTCTTAGATATTTGGTGCTTCTCTATTTTAAAATCTTTAATCGATATGAATGGAATATTTCTTATGACTGCTAAATCACAACATTTTATGATGTTCTTAGTTATTTGACTTTATGATTGCGGATGAAGTTGGCAACAAAGAATATCACTTCATTTTCTATATTCAGTAATAAATTTGTCTTCTATTACTTCTGCTTCCTTGTGGTAGGAGGTATGACAAGTAAATAATTGATTGTTAATTATATAAAGGGATTATCACATTTCTTTTTATTGTACTTATGTATTTTCTGTCATAGCAATCTGTTTAATCGTTGCCATTGTTAAAAAATAGAATAATGAATACTTCTCTGAATTATGTGCTTTGTTTCGCCTAACAAGCTTCTTATCAAGCATTCGCTATACTTATGCAAGTTATTGTTCAAGTAAATAACATTTGAATTCTTATTGTTACATATATATTTATCTCTCGTCATAAAAATTGTATCTATATATTCAGGCTTTTCATGTCAAGGACCGAAATTACTCCGTAGCTGTAGACATCTCCCTGAACCGTTGCTTGCCTTTCCATTCATATTCTGAAGTTGAAAGGATTTATTAGTTGGATATATATGAACACATCTTCTGTTATTGATTTTAATGTGTCCTAGTATACTTTAGAGTGTAAGTGTCTTATCAAGTACATGCCAGACACTATATGGTTGAACATACTTACCAATTTTTTTAGTGTTAAGTCTCCCGACTATGAAACTAGTTTAAACATGTGAACAGAGTTTTGGTCATTATGTTGGTAACATTGGGATTCTCCAGCCTTTGCTCTATAAATAGACCCGAAGTTTCAGACTCTGATCAGGCTCGAGGAAGAAAATCCATCAATTGTATTGTACAGTTCAGTATAAGAGACTCTGATAAATTTATGCATATCTTCCATATAGTAGTCCCTTGATGAAGTCTGCTTCATGTGCCTGTGCCTTCGACAACAGAACACCAGCAGACATATGAGAAAACACAAGAGAACGACTTCGCCTACAACGGAGAGGACTAATACAAGCACAGAAGCTCGCATTCGCCTCTTGTTCTAGACGGAACACACTTGGAGGTACAAATTTGGACTTCCTCTGCAGAGCTCGACATTGCCTTCAACCGAACTGGCAGCCAGATCGGCGAAGACTCCTGTTGTCGGGACTTCCCCTTCGATTTCTTATTGTTACATATATATTTATCTTATCCATGTATTCAGACTTTTCATGTCAATGCTTATATATATATATATATATATATATATTATATATATATATATATATATATATATTCTGTTGGTTGTGGCAAGGGCTATAACTTTTACTTAAAGGAAGAGTAAAATTTCTAAATGGAACTACATGATTGATTGACTGCATTTTCCATGGTTCTAGGTCTGGTATGTCTATATGTGTCGGGACTCATCTCATCCCACACCCGGCAAAGGTAGTTCTTAACATATAGTTTGTCTTATCATATCAGTTAAGTGAAAACATATTTGTTTGTTGTTATACTGCTTGATGACTACCCTCAAACGAAATTATCACATCAACTCATGAATGCATTTTCTAACTTGTGGTCTTCATTATCAATAGGTTGACAAAGGTGGCGAAGACGCCTTTTTGGTCGACAACTACAATGGTGGAGTTCTGGCCATTGCCGACGGTGTCTCAGGGTAGTGTGCTCTGGCTCTCAATTCCATTGGTTCTAATATTATTTTTCTAACAAATATTTACTAAAATTTTATCTTTCTAGCTTTCTTTTTGTAAATACCAGATAGGCAAGAAAGAAATGACAATCCTGCACTTTTTTCTCAAGAATTAATGGCAAATGCTTCGAAATTTATTATGTAATTCGTAAATTCGTAAAAATTTATAACTTGTCTTCAGTGGATACCGTCGATCCCGATACTCTGAACCTTGGCTAAATGGGCTTATCAGTTTAAATTAATGAAATAGTTCAATCTACAATAGCTATTATGCTATATATTGCATTGTCTACAAATTAAAAGACTTTGTCTGCCACCTATCTAAATCTTGAGTACTACAAATGAGGTTTGAACCTGAGCTTTATTTTACTATGCGAGCAGCTGTTTTAGTTGTCACTACATTTACAAGTCGCTTGAACAGGGTATTTATTAGCTGAGGTGCTCTCGGTAGAGTTACATTTTCTTCTCAGCAATTCTTTTATCACATACTTCATAAAACATTGTTACTTTCTTTTCTCAGGATGGCACTTTTATTGGGCCCTCCATCATCTGGAAAGACAACACTGTTGCTTGCTTTAGCTGGGAAACTAGAGCAGAATTTGAAAGTTTGATATAAATTAAAACTAGTATGACATGTTTGTTCACCTGAGTTGGTTGTACTATATGTATATGTGGTTGCTAAATGCAAACCAAAGGAGAAGTTACATACAACGGATACAAACTGAATGAGTTTGTGCCCCAGAAAACTGCAACACACATTAGCCAGTATGATGTACACATGGGAGAGATGACTGTCAAGGAGACTCGACTTCTCGGCTAGATGCCAAGGCGTTGGCCCTCGATACGGTAAACAACTTCTCTTCTCTATATAAGTAGGATATGTTTGATGCATAGTATTATTGTCAATAGCATAGTTTCCAATAGAATAGTGTTGTTGTCAATGCAATTGGGTTTGACAAAGGGATTGTTGTTTTTTAACTAACATAAGCTAATCGGATAGGTTACTAAAAAAATAAAGTGAATTTTCGAAAAAGAATTATTTTTTTTGATATTTCCAATAATTTACTGCAACAATCTTCTCTTTCACGCAACAATTTCTCTCAACTCTGCAATCTCTGCAATTGAATATAATGTAGACTCTGCAACACATTGTTTTTAAATGACAAAAGAAACTGTTTCTGAAATAAACAAAAGAAAGTAATAACATACATAATCAAGCGCATAAACATAATGACATACCTGACATTGATGTGGAGGTCGGTATCACTCTCATCTTTAAACTTCTGGTACTGTGGAACTATATATCCACCCAATGTATTTTCTTAAGAAGTTGCATGTCTGTATATCATTCTGAAGAACTAGACCTGCTGATTTAGTGAGTCAACTTGAATTCCTTCTGAACCAGGTTAACATCTGATTCTCTCTGTCTTGTCTAAATGGGCCATCCTTTCCACCCATTCCTATGGAGAAGTATTCTTTGTTTTTTATTCTATTAGTTTCTTATGACCATGGTGTGTGTCATATAACTTTTAAGACAATAAATCCGTATCATAATTTGGTTGTTCCAGCTAATTGCACCCTACTCCCTTAAATGAGTGGGTTGGGATCTAATCAGCTGGAACACATCAAGTATACTAGACCTGAATAGTCGGAACAATATATGATTATCATGACAAACGATCACTGCCATGTTATTAAGACTTTTTACATTACCACTTTTTGATAGAGGAAACTGTGATTGATTTGTATGCACTTATGCAGTGGTGCTTCTTATTAGTATGTGTTGGTTCCATCTGGGTTCAAAGCAGCATGACATCAGCGTGGATGCTAATGGCTGGAGTTGCAGCATCACGTCTTGGACTGTGGATGTTTGATTTATCAGTAATGCAACAAATGCAGGTACAAATTTCAATTGCATATTTGTGGTCTCTTTTATGCGGCACATCGACATTTTTTCCTTTCTTGTATGCTTATACTTTTCTATGTATTTACGCTCATGTTATTCTAGGTTGCACTATTGGCAACAAAGAACTGATCCTGCAATACTTCACCATTGATTTGAAATGGTTAAACTTGCTTGCTACTGGATTCTCATTCTAAATACTTATGTAGAATGTTACTTGTGACATTTGGTCTCTTATCTCTGTTTACTTTTATTAAAGTTCCTAAGCAATACCTTGTACTACTAGTAGGGATTATATCTGGTAACTGTCTATCCAATTTCTGCAAATGCTCATTCATGTTATTTTAATTTGAGCTTATTTGATTTTTTTGAGGTAAATTTTGTGAAACCCCTTTACGTTTACGTTTTCTTAGGAACATTCTGCCGTTGTTGTACTTGTTAATTTACATTTTGTGACATTTCTTGATGAAACCGCTAAAAAAAAAGGAAAATGCTCCTTTCTCGTGAAATGTTCAAAAGAAACAAATTATTTTTACATAGCCTTCAGTTGACCAGTTAGGTATACTTTTACATGTAGTACTCTCATCTTTATTCCTGTCATTGTGTGATTGATACAGCTCATCTTTTACATATAGTACACGAGAATTCTGTACTGTATCAATCTAGGTAAAAGTGATGGACCTAGATAGCACAGCTCATATTGTAGCGTTGTTGAATTTCATTTAGGTACTTTCGATCATACATTCTCCTCATATATTAAATGTTGAGATCTATGGAAGCTCCATTCCTTTTGCTCTTTGGTTTAATGTGCCACATAGATGAAGGAAGTTTACTGTTACAAAATTCTATCATCTTACTTTATTGTTACACACTTTTATAGTCTAGGAGAACATGGAGGGTTCTCCTTGGATGCATGACCGAAAATGTAGGTTTACCTACATGGCAATTGGCCTTTATATCACTTTTGGCAAGACCCTCTCGCTTCTAGCTACATTGGCTAGTAAATTGACACCAATAAAGAGATTGACATCATGTTGACAGCCGGTAAGAAAACCTCGTCAGTTCGTTTATGGAGTTGTCATGCTACATATCCAACTCTATTTTGATGGAAAAAGGCTTGCCTAATGATGATGATGATTAAAAGCTGAGATCAGCCCATACATTTCAGATTTTTAGGCTTCCCTGAGATTGGCTCTGAAAGTATGAATCAAAGATTGCTTGACGTCTAGTTCCCGTTATAGGCCAATATTGAAACATCCAACAAAACAACCGAAACAACCAATTCAAACTCACCAAAACTGCCCCGAAGCTGCCAATTATGAAAGGGTCCAATACTCGTACTGCGAATGATGGTTGACATGAAAACTTACAGTTTTGGCTTTATGCCATTATGGTGTTTGTACACACATTGCTGATTTGGCTTCTTTTGATAATTTAAGAGGGTATAGGTTTTGGCTTTCTATCCCTTAAATGCTTTACTCGTTACATCTATTAGCGATTACTAGTCTGATGTATGATAGATATATATGCCTAAATGCTTTAGCAGAATGTGAAACGGACACCAACAGGGAAGGTAATAACATACATAATCAAGCGCCTGTTATGAAACTTAGTGGACACAAAGATGAAGGCTAAGCAATAAACTGTAATCCAATTTTTCCTAGAAGGCTTGTATCTGGTATGATTTATACATATAACCAGTTACATGAAGGAAGTAAATTATTTTTTGAATATTTATTTGTGGGAACCTTCCTCTCAGACATGGACTCTGGATATCGGCCATACTGCAAGTGTTGAAGATTTACAAATATGTAACTGGAACGATTACTTCCAGTGCATGTATAGTTTATTATTTGGTGTTATACTTGCTAAGTTTATCTTCTTTTCCTTTTTCAGTGGAGTTCTATAGAAGCAGATGTTTTTTGCTTCATGTTAAGAGGATGGCACTATTTCAGTTTGGGATACACATCTAGGTAGAAACCAACAATATCCGTAAAGGCTGGTTAGTTACATGATAACATCTGGAAGTGATGATGGCACATTTTCTATATGTGATCTTTAGATTGATCAAGGTACATATGTAATTTTTTAACTCTCATGCTTTTTGCTAGTGAAGTATTATAGTTAGCCAACTAGAGATTTTATTTGTTTTACAGGATCCTTCTTTTCCGACTTCTTGATGGCGGTGTATAGGCGCTTCTTGATGGGATAATGTAATTCTCCAGTATATGTAGACTTGTAGTTGTTTTGAAACTTATTTGGTTCAACGAAGATCATGTAATTGTCAAATTATAATTCTCCATTGTTTCCTCTTTTGTTTTGTGTGTGTAATCTTGGAGATCTCAAGATATGAACTGATGGGCATATTGTAATCTAAAAATATTGTTTTAGAACATTATGTTATTAATGGGAGTATGAAATTTGTATAAAACGGTTTAGTTATTACAATTTTGTTGTGAATTGTGTATGCAATTGTTATTTTCCTATAGAAGGCAATCATTTACATTAGTAACTTATCTTTCTTTGGAAGCATATTGAATATCAAATACTGCCATTTATGATGGAGGCAAAGTAAATTACTTTTATTGTAAGGCAGGTTGTATATAGGATTATGGTAAATATAGCCATTTTTTTTTAAAAAGGAAAGTTTTTGTCACGGTTATATCCGTTACATTTATAGGAGAAAAAATGACCTTCAAATAACTGTTGTAACGTTCATAACCGTTACAAAAGTAAACTATTTGTAACGGTTATAACCGTTGCAAAATCCGTCACAAAAGTAAACATTTGTCACGGTTAAAACCGTGACAAAAACCGTTACAAAAATTTATCACGCCCAATTTGTAACGGTTATTACCGTGACGACATTTTTTCGTCACGGTAATAACCGTTACAAATCACTTGTTTTGGTGTAGTAGGAATTTAAGGTTTTCGTCGTCGCATGCGGCAGTACGAAAATTTTAAATACCATGAACCTAGAGGTACGTACCTTAGTCAAGGACTCTGTGATTATCGTAGCCTTGCTCACTAGCATGATGAAGACTCTGGACAACATGATTTTGGACAGACACATATGATTAACAGATTGTATCTTGAGAAGGTTTAAACATCATACCCGTTTGATTGTTATAAATGATTTAGGAGTAGGGATATTAGTTTTGTAGAGCTTATTCATAGGTAGTTCCTTCATAGTATAATGGTATGATGACTTGTAGAGTGTCTGTACCCTAGAGGTGATAGTTAGCATTGGTGTTAGAATAGTAACCCATTGCAGATAATTTTCCTGTTATCTATAATACCAACCAGTTACATATAGGATGTTAGTATGCCTTACAGCCTTGATGATTATTACTACTTTCCCTTACCTTTTCCAGTGAGGCACCCATGACCAGAGCCTGCCTTTGAATATAGTTGTAGTTTCACCTAAGACCGAGAGGTCTATTTACATAGATAGATTGCAGATAATATTGGCATATGGGATATAGGTTAGTTGGTATCTATAGGCCATTGTTGTATAGGGTTATAAACATGTTGTTTAGCCTATACTTGGTTCAGTTTTTTATTTTAGTTAAGTTCTCTTCGTGTTGAGTTCCTTTGCGTTGATCACCTTAATAGGCAGTGTGCAGACCCTTCACTAGATACCATGTCCCCTTGATTCAGACCATTCATCCTTAGCCTAGTTCTAAGCATTGTTTCAGACCCTTATAAGTTTAGTCTGGCTTAACCCTTGGTTGATCAGTCATGTATATATATATAGATGATATACTTAGGATATATGTGATGGGTTATTGTTCTTGAGCATATATATGTGGTATTTGGTATTCATGTGCTTAGCTTGTAGGTATTTATTTATAGGTGACTTGATAGGATTGGGAAGTTAAGAGCTAGTCTATTATAGAGTTTCTCTTTTGCTAAATTCTAGTTGCCAACACCTAAATAGCTAGCATAGGTAAAACCCTAAGAAGTTGACCAGTTGATGACCAAGTACTTGTATGTTGAGAAATTGACTAGTGATTGACCCTTGACTAAGTTTGACCTAGAAGGGGGTGCGATCATCTTAATTTTGAGGACGAAATTTTTATAAGGTGGGTAGGATTGTAACACCCAATTTTTCAGATGAGGGTAATTTTGAAATTTTGTAATTATAATTAATATTTATTGATAATTATTTTATATTATGATTTTTCGTGATTTTATATCATTTTAAAACTATTTAAAATTATGACTTGTGATTTTGACATTTTACTATTGTTTGGTTTTAATTTCGAGGAATTTGTCATCCCCAGTTTTCAGAAACATGGGTATTTTTGTCATTTTATATTTTTGAATATTTTTAAAATTTATTTTATTATTTATGATGTTATTTTGCGGTTGAAATTTATTTTATTATTTATGATATTGTTTTGGGGTTATTTGAGTCGGGTTCGAATTTCAGCTCAATCCGACTTGAAACGGGGACCCGGAGGTAGTGTTGACTTTAGTGGACCCACACATTAGTTAGCCATGGCCCACATGATAGAAATATTTTAGTTAGAGGTTAGACTAATTATTATGGATAAGGTTAGTGTGATTATAGACTTTAGAATGACTAATTTAGCCCCAACCAATTAGGCCTTTCCTAATACTAATAGAATAGGTTAGTGGGGGCATTTTGAACCTTACCATAATAGGACAAATAGCCCCATATGGCCAACCACTTTGGGAGAGGATAGGCTCAAGTTCATTTCATTATTCTCATCCACACTCTCTCTCTTGTTCTTCCCCAAATTTCTAGAGAGCAATCCCTAGCAATTTCTCCACCAAATCCTTCTATTTCGCCACCAAATCTTCTTCTTTCTTTCTCCATTCTAGCCAAGGAGGAAGCTACCCAAGTTTGGTAGGATTCGGAGCTCATTCGTGTCCTTTTGGAATCTCTACGTGTCAGTGTCGCTCTGGGAAGGCTTTTCTTCGATTCGATCTACCGGGAGGTATAAATCCCTTCTCCTTTTCATTTCCTCATGTATATAGGAATATTTTGAACCCATAGGAATGACCACATGGTATCTCCATTTGTGTCTATTTCGTGTCCATTTGGAGGTCATAGGAGTGTCATTTGTGTTGTGGGTGTGTCCATGTGGAAAAACCCCAAATTTGGACACACTATGTGTTGTTGTTATGTATGAATAAATTATTACATGTTTAATCTCATATTTTTGTATTGGAGATGTGTTCTATAGTGTCTCATATATATATTAGTGTAGAGAGTGAGTTCTTGATATATTATGTTATATACTTGTGTTTCTTTTGTCTCAAACTACCTAAATGCGTCCTAATATTTATCCAGTTTTTAGTAGCTAGAGCAACTTAGAAATGCCATAACTTTTAGCTCATAACTCGAATTAACCTCCCATTTTTTTTAAAGAAGTGTATCGAAGTTAGCTTTCCAAATATATATTTTAATAAGCCAAATTCGTTCTAAAACTTTCTGTAGAATTTTTTGAGTGTCAGCGGTACGAAAGACAAACGTGTTTCGGTATTTTCGCAATTCCGGGAGCTTCCGGACACGAAAATACGATCCGTTTAAAGTTTCAGAAAGCTAACACAAAGAGCTACAACATACTTTAATCCTAGAATTTAATGAATGCCCAATTGGTACAGTATTGGTTTTAAGTAGAAGAGTGACTATACGATATATGCATTTTGTGTAACCTATGAGCCTATGTAGTATGGATATTAAATGAATATAGAGTATGTAATGCATGATATGTTAGATGAATAAAATGATATATATATATATGATATATATTCTCTTTACATTAATTTATATATATGGTTGAATGCAAGCATGTAGAAATGCTATTAATATAATGCATATAAGAAATGCATAAATACATGAATGAAAGAATGATATACAATGTATTCATATGTATAAAACATGTAGGTAATGCATAGATGCATGAATGAAATGAATGTTTGAAATATGTTAATATAAATACAAGTATCTAATATGCATAAATGTATGTATAATATAATACAAGTATACATGTATGTATCATGTAATGTAATATACATGATATGTATGTATGCATGTATACAATGTAGGTAAGTATGTATGTATGTATTTCTATAAACTGAGTTAACCTATAAACCTTTTAAACACATTCATTTATACACCCTTTGACATCATGTATCACATGTCACATACACCTACCTATCACTAAATTTTAGAACATTAACACATATCCTTTCACACACATGCCAAACACACACATACTCACTTACTTTTTTACCTCTCTTTCTCTCTCTCTATATATATATATATATGTATGTGCCTATATATATATATGGCTTTTCTATATATATCTATGTTTATAAATATGTGAATGTGAATAATATATATACATTATATGACTAAGTTTGTGTACCTTGTTAGCTTATGGTTTAGTTTTGTGCTTGGTTTAGTAAGTGACTTAGGCTATGAGTTAGTAGCTATCTTGGATACTTGATTTGTATATACTTAGTTTGTTTAGACCTAGAATTGACTATCTAGACTAGTTGACTTAGGTTTGACTTGGTTGACCTAGTTTGACTTCTAGGGTTGACCAGAGTTGACCAAGAGTTGACTTTGGTCTAATTTGTCCTAGATTCATGTAGAACGCATTGTAGTGCATATTATTACCATTCTGGACTTGTTGTGACTTGTGCTGTTCTGATTAGGAGCCAGACACCTCTCATCGGACAGTATATTTACTTTAGACATTCAGACATCAGGCGAGTACATTCTCTGATAGTTCTCTCATTTATTTGTCAATTACTGTACTTCAGTTCTAGTTAGTTGTATGTGATTCTCTGTTACAACACGTATGAATATTCTGGATTCATGTATACGACACACATTTATTTTCTGGCCTCTATTACTGGTATCATCATTCCTGGCTTCTATTACTGGAATCACCTACTGGAATCATTTACTGGAATTATTTACTGGAATCATTTACTGGTATCATTATATTTTGGCTGGACTCATCTTGAATCATTGTGTCAGAATTCTGGATTCACTTACTGGGAGGGGAAATACTAGAGTTAGACATGTAGACATACCCCAATCTGGAATCTCCCAACTGGAATCTACTGGAATGATAGCCATCTCACACCCGGCCAGGTGTGTGATGTGCCGTATTACCTACAGCCGTTTACATTTCAAACTCGGTATTTTAAAACACACTGCTAGAGTATAGGCTGGACTCACCCTGGAATCTTTGATCACTGACTGGAATCATCTCATACTGGACTCATCTTGTACTGGAATCACCTGGTATCATATTCATGTTGTCTGGATTTACGTTGGTCTTATACTTGTTTACATTTACTGTCTGGACTTATATCATGTTACCCTGGTTCAACTAGTTCTATTTTTTTACAGTCTTCATGGCTATGATTCTTCTCTTGTTTAGTTATTTACTTTTCTTGTACTTTATCTGTCTTTCTTACCATCACCTGAATATAAACTGCCATTTTCATCAATACAACTGTCTATAACTGCTTTATAGTTCTCTATCATTTGCTTGGGTTTTCTAGATGAGATGTGCTCGTTCCTGTCTGGACTGGACCTGTTGAAAAATTTTACAGATAGCCTGGAGGTTGCCTGCTAGCCTAGAGGAGACACAGTAGAGGTTGTATAGTTAGTTATTTCAGTTGTATTGAGTTGTATATTTTAGAGATGATGAGACTTTGTTATTTTTTTCTGCTGTACCTCAGTTGAGGATTTCTTATCTATTTCCTTCATGCTACATTCTACCTTAGATTGTGATTGAGTTGTACCTCTGTGTTGGCCTCCTTTTAGAGAATATATTTCATGTTATGTAGTTATAGTTTATGACCTAGAATAACGTTCTACCGCCGACACTGCGGCGTAGGCTGGGCGCTGTTACGTACTCGTACCCTCACGGTGGGTGTGGGTCGTGACACCCCGGGAGGCTCACGATGGAGTTTGTGGTACACATCAACCAGGCCCCAAGTTGCAAGATTGCCTCAAATGAATAGGTTATTACTGGCCCACAATGACAGCGGATGTTGTTGAATATACAAAGAAGTGTAGAGCTTGCCAGTTCCAGGCTGATTTCATTCATCAACCTTCGGAGTTTCTACACCCGACGACAGTATCTTGGCCATTTGAAGCCTGGGGCATGGACGTCATAGGACCAATCAGCCCGTCATCCTCCAAAGGACATCGGTTCATCCTAGCTATAACTGATTACTTCTCCAAATAGGCAGAAGCTATACCGTTCACCGAAGTAAAGACGTCAAACGTGATCAGTTTCATTAAACATCACATCATCTACAGCTTCGGCCTACCTCGCAGGATCATCTACGATAATGGTCCACAGTTCGCAAGCCATGCATTCTATCGGTTTTGTGACAAGAATCGAATCCAGAACGTAGCCTCTACTGCCTACAATCCAGCGGCTAACGGGCTAGCAGAAGCCTTCAACAAAACCATCATAAAACTTCTAATAAAGTTTATGTCTTCAAACAAGCACGATTGGAACGAGAAGCTCGGTGAATGTCTATGGGCCTATCGCACAACGGTTCGGACTCCAACATGCAGTACGCTATTCTCTCTGGTTTATGGGAGCGAAGCAGTTCTTCCCCTAGAAATCCAGATTCCTTCCCTTCGGGTAGCCCTAGCCAGCGAGCTGACTACTGAAAAGGGCTACCGTCTGCGACTCCAAGAGCTCGAAGCGCTAGACAAAAAATGCCTATTAGCTCAACAACGTATTGAGCTATACCAAGCACGTTTTTCCAAAGCTTTCAACAAAAAGGTGAAGAAAAGGATCTTCCAAGTCGGTGATCTGGTCATAGCAGTAAGAAGACCGATAGTCATGACGCACAAAACAAAAGGGAAATTCCAGCCTAAATGGGAAGGTCCTTTCGTCATAGAATCGGTGTATTCTAACGGTGCGTACCGGCTGACCAAGCATGACGGTGACTTGCTTATGATGCCTATCAACGGCAAGTTCCTGAAGAAGTACTATGTGTAACCTCTTTTACATCATGTTCACATATGTTAAGTCATGTAAATGTACAGTGCGATGTTTATATTATTCAAAAAAAACTAACTATTATTCGTATTTCAAGAGTCTTGAATACGCCCTGGATAATTGGTCCACTAAAAATTTCCCCAGTGAAATCATTTCCGTTTTTGACTCCGTTTGACGAAAACAAGTCACGTCCCAATTACCTCTGAATTGTTTTCTGATAATTATTTCACTAGTGGAATGATCAAATATTTTGCCACGTCCACATAACCTCTGAGCAAAGCATTCATCAAAGATAGTCATGTCCACACTACCTCTGAACTATCCACTCCTCCCTAATACTATATATCTTTCCACGTCCATATTATCTCTGGTCAGATATAGAACATCCTCTGCTATTACGTCCATATTACCTCTACTAGCGGCTTCATTCAACTTATTATCTATATTCGAATCATTCGAATATAAAATGAATAATAGGTCCACATAAAATTTCTCCAGCGAAATACCCATCAGAAATATCCTTGCTACGTCCACATTACCTCTAGCATCGATATTTCACAAAACTACATTCACTTCTGAAGAGATTCTTTATTTTGTACTTAAACGTCTATCAAAAAGACAGAAAAAGGTATAAGAGCCGTGACACCCAAAAAAAATAATTACAAAAATCTACGGGATACACAGGCGATTGATGCTGTCCCTCAGAGCTGCAATCTCGGCCTCAGATTTTACAGCAGCTCGACGCCGTGCCTCTTCTTGGCGAACGGCTTCACCTTCAAAGAGGATCAGACTCTGATGCTCCCCTTTCAACTTCTTCAGCTGTCCTTGTAAACGGGCAGAAGCGGTGGCAGTCATGGCAGCCTGGGACAGATAATCCTCATGTTCAGATGACGCCGCCCTCAAGTCAGCTTCCAACTGGGCGATCTCGTTCCTGATCTGCACAATATGATTGTGCTTCTCAGTGATCTACATAGACAACCTGTTCTTCAAGGCAGCACGTGCCTTATTTGCAACGTTGAACTGGCTGTACTGGTCAGCCCGCTCGGCAATCTCCTGAACGAGGGTATCCTTTCTTGCTTGAAAGGTAGCCCTCTCCTCCACAAAAGCTGTCATCAAAGCTTCGTCCTCTGTACGAAAGAGTGACGTCGGACTCTGCTGCTTGATGTCTCTGAACCTGGCCACTTGACTCTCCAGGTCGTTCAGAATTTTCTTCAGAGTGTTGGCCCGCTCCTCATACCCGGCTATGCTCTCGAGGACAAAAATGCCCTTGATTATCGTATGTCACGTCCATATTTCCTCTGATACCGGTAGTCTTCCGACTCGACACCTATACCCAATCCGGGATAAAAGACATGGTGTCAAGACCATAAAACCAAGCACATCCATATTTTCGCCGTTGGGTTTTTGTTTCAAATCTATTACCCGTACCACCAGCGTACAGAAGGGCGTTGGGTTCAAGCAAACAAAAATGAGGGTAGGAGCTCCCCTAGCGGGATACCCTTTACAAAAATGATTGGCTCTCCAACACAATCACCACAGATATTACAAGCAAAGAATGGAGCGAATGTACTATGTTTATTCAAAATCAGTTACATTCACAAGACTACGTCTCATGGGTAAAACAGAAGGTTCTTCATCTCAAGTAAAAGGTTACATTGATATCCAAAAGAGGGAGAATCTGCTACTCATCAGCAACACATAGCTTGGTCAGTTTGACAGCACCACGCTTTCATCGAAGGAAGTCATATTTTACTGTTGAGCAAGCAAACAAGGCTGTTGAACCTTCAAAAAGCTACACGGAGTAGGGAAAATATAGCATGCTAAAACATCTACAAATGATGATCTCTTTTCCTCTATATGGCGGACGTCGTGGGCCCCTTACTTCAAGAGACCATACCTTCAAAACAATATCCCTGGTGTTGCTTTTGCCTACTTGAAGAATCGTGAAAGCAGAACATTCACGGTAATGCCCGACTACCGTCTGACTCTTCGATGTATAAAGGTTCTTCCTACCATATGAGGAAAACCCTTCCAAAATACGAAGAGTCCTGAGCTCTCTGATGTTGGTGTCAAGTGTTGCATCTTCACCATGCCCAGAATCGCCGATACCGATCCTGGAGAAATTTGCTAGCCTGATCCCTACAGAATATGAAAAGGGGTAGAAAGACAGTCAGACTTGGAAAAAACTGCAGGAAAAACTGTTCTGAAAGGTTTTTATGCGCCAAAACGGCTATGCGCCCAAACAGATATGCGCCCAAAATAAGATATGTGGGGCGCATAAACACACAGACAGCTAGTGGGCGCATAACGTGCCACAGCTTAAAGGGCGCATAAATATGGCAGCACGTGGGCACATAGCACACCACGGTGTTGGCGCATGACTTCTGTGGGCGTATAGTAACGCTCAAAGAAAGTATGTTGCCCTAGACGCAAGCGCCCAAATAGAAGAGAAGTCCGAGCGTCGTAAATTAACGTTCGAGACTTCATTTTTTGAAGCATGCTCTCACCCAAAATCGGGTCCTGGACTGCCGAGGACTCTGTCGCAGGAGGAGAGCCACTCAACGCAGCCCCCTTGCCCTTTGCGGATCTCTTGGCGGCCTTGGGAGACATGATTCTCGAAGGAAGAAGACGAAGTATTTTCTGAAAAATTCAAAGAGAAAGAAATAATGAATTTTCTCTCTCCCATGGTCCATTTATAGGCATGGGCCAATTTCTATGCGCCCACATACTATATGCGCCCATTGTGGTGTATGCACCTACTGCAGCCTATGCATGCACGTGAAGGACCAGCTCTTTACATACTATGCGGCTGTCTCTTGCAGACGTGGACGGTGCATAAAGGATGGACCGCTTCAGATTATGTTCCAATGAATTTGTCAGTTCGGATTTCGAGGAAAATCTCAACAGTCGTATCTCCCTGACAGGCTGGCCAAATACTATACGCCCAAAGGAGAGGGCCGTGCTATGCGCCCATTTCCTCGCGAGAAGACGATCCATGCTTCTTTTAAGGTATTTTGAACTTGTTCAAGTATCGAAAACTTTGAAGGGGGTCCTGTAGAAGCATGAATTTTTTAGCAAATATAGCTCCATGCGCCCATGACAAGTGAAGCTCTATGCGCCCAGTCAGTGTAACTCTATGCGCCCACTCAATGAAGCTCCATACGCCCAGTCAGTGTAGCTCCATGCGCCCAAGACTAGCTCCTCCGAAAGGAGGGTGCATAGCCTGAGACATGGCTATGCGCCCAAGCCTGACTCAGTCAAAGACATGATCAAAATATGCACCGAAGCGCAAGGCCATGTCAGTCTCTATGAGCAGTCGTGCACCGAAGCATGCGGCAACGTAAACACCACGACCAATCCACGATCTCATAGCCTGTATGCGCCTACACCCTATGCGCCCATAGCAGGACTATGTGCCCACATAAGGACCAGCGTGTCTCCTCTTGTGGGCGCATACATCATTCCAGCTCGAGAATGACTATAAAAGGGGGGCCTCACCGCTCTTCAAAACAAGAGAACGGAGAGCATTTTCAAGAGCTAAATTGCTGCACTTCTTGCCAGTGAGCCGAGAGTTAGCAATTTTCTTAGATTTTCTCCCACTTTTGTAATCGGAGTGTCAACGGAGTAAAGGAGCAACTGTCGCTCGATCTGCATCGTCCCATTCCCTATAATTCTTTTTTGTACTCGGGGACCTCAGCACAGGATCTCTCAGGTGTACTCGATTTGTGGTACCTTACGCCAATAAAAGAAAAGACAGCATTTTCCTCTTCTTTTTTTGTGTGTGTCCACATCAGCGGGCACCGTTAACAATTATGCGGGCTCCTGATGGAAAGTTGTATAGAACCAACCCCGTCCAGCCCTCCGGAGCAAACAGACAGGGTGGATTCCAAAAGTCTCCCAATTATGAGCGAGATCAAGTGCTTTTACTAGCCTCGGATCAGGGAGCAAACATGATACCTACGCACCTGTGTGCTCAGGATACCCGTCCACAAATTGGTTGCAATTGTAGATCAATTTACTGTCAACTTACGAGAGGTAATTACTTACAAACGCAAGGAGAGAGAAGCAACCTTGGCATGTGATGAGCCCTTTTCAGGACATCATTGTACCCAAGTCATAATCAACTGCTGCGACAACAAGACGGCAACACCTGAAGATCGGCAATCCATTTTCCAACGACTGCACGAGCCAGCACCTGTCCGACGAGAACTCGAGAAACAGGTACGAATTTCGGGAGACGAGGAATTTTTTTCCGTCTCTTGTAATTTAACTCGGAAGGTTCTTCCCGCCAAGGGAGAAAAGAAGACAGGCTTCTCCAGCACAACAATGTCAGCCAACACTGCAAGAAAACTCCCATTGGAGGATTATCGCCGACAACCACAAGGGATGTCTACCTAGGCACCCGTTCAAGAAAGAAGATTCCAACACCCGAGGGTGCATCCTCGACCTCCCTAGGGGTAGATGAAGTTGGGGGTAGCAGTCCCTTCAATGTATACGACAACCCGATGTTCCAAGAGGATACACAAGGGGTATCGATCTACTTGAATTATGCAACAGACTTGGACGTCCTCGAGGGTGACCGCCTTCGCCAAGGCGATGCAGCTTCCTGCACAGGGGGTGGCATCCCTTCCGAATCTGAAGAGGAGGACATTTTGACGTTCCTCGATGATTTCTTTCTACGAGGGTACGACACGGTGAGTACCTCTTCTACAGTCCCTTCCACGTCTACCCATGTACGGACAGTCTTTATCGTCGGTAATAATCATGAAGGACCTACTGATTGACAACATCTGGAAGTACTTGAAGCCATGCTCCTGTCCTTGGCCAAGTCAGTATACAACATCAAAGCTGCCTTGTCGACTCAACCAACAAGGATGCCTGGACAAACAAGCTTGGGACCCACAGTCAACGCGGACTCCAACACTACCAATCCTCCTTTGGGTGACAATCCTCTAGGAGCATCCGCTCCTTCAACTATAGACGAATCTAGGGAGGCAAAGAGGGAAGTCGAGGAGCTTCGAGCAATGTTCAATGCCCGAGACTCCTCCCGGGACCTCAGAATACGACAGCCGTATCCCGTTGTGTGGAGAGATGTTCCTTTTCTGCCACGGTACAAACCATTTCATATCGATTCGTATGACTGGAAAACCTCTGCCAGTCGGTACATGACTTATTTTGAGGTCACAACAGATCACTTGCCGCATAGTGACGCCATCCTCATATGATTATTTATCGGAGCATTAGAGGGAATCGTGTTCGACTGGTACCGCAACCTTCCAGACAACTACATCTATTCTATTGACGGCTTCAAACACATGTTCCTGGAAGGATTCTATAAAGTGGGGCATGATGTGATAATGTCGTCTCTCATGGACGTCGTTCAGGGAGAGAGGGAGCTAACAAGGAACTATATCGAGCGGTTTCGCCAAACCGCGATGAGATTGCCCCAAGGCAATCCTGAAAGCTCCTTGATTGAAATCTGCCAGAAGAAGTTGCTCCCCTCAATCAGCCTCTGGATGGGCGAAGATCAATTCAGGGACAGGATGACCTTCATCATAAGCGCTACAAATACGGAGGCAAAGTTAAAGAAGCCTCGCCAACTAGGATTGCACATCCCAGACGGAGAGGACAAGGGCAAATGTCCTGGTACCACCTCCAACAACAACGGTAGTGTCACGACCTAGTCCTAAATTGTTGGGTCGAATCGGATCACGCCCAGCCTGCACCGTTGTGAGACGGCGGCAGTAAGCTGTATCCAAATGCAGGTAATCACAACAACACAATATATTTTGTCACAACATCTAAAATTTCGAATATTAAAAACTTGTCCAATAAAATATTTATCTGATACAACTGATAAAATAAAACTGTCTTTTTATTCAAACATCAAAACTAAAAGGTAAATCATCGTCTAGAAAGTTGGCTCATCAGTCCCGGGATCAACATCGTCCGATTGGGACTCTGGCAGCACAGCTGGGTAGAGCTCAGGGTCATAATAGCTATTAATCAATAGCTCAGTATCATCAATAGAACCTATTGGGGGTGGGGATCCAGTTAGGAAAGGAGCAAAGTACAATTATGAAAATTTAAAAATTTAACTAATAATTAGAAATTTGTAATTTAAACAGTTTGAAATACTTGAACAATATTTTCCAGCAATTTTCCACAATTAAAAACAATATGATTTGAGTATGTAATGCCTATGACCGGCTTGGGTTGTACAATAGTATCCTAGTTATACTACGGCTTATCCCCGTGTGAAAAAGGGATAAGCTCGCACAATTATGCAATATGAAGGTATTGGTCATACAATACTACACTACTCCCCCAATCCCACAATCAATAACAATCAATACTCTATGAGAGAGTTCGTGTAGTAATGTGGTTTAATCTTGTAATATTATAATTATTAACTAAATTGAAAATAAACACAACCGTACTTGCCCTTTGTTTATGACTGGGTTTGAAGAGTCGGTTACGGAAAAGAAAATCAGACTCGTCCACAAAATCC
Source organism: Iris pallida (assembly GCA_029216955.1). Taxonomy (NCBI): domain Eukaryota; kingdom Viridiplantae; phylum Streptophyta; class Magnoliopsida; order Asparagales; family Iridaceae; genus Iris; species Iris pallida. Next base: position 13,991,210 of record JANAVB010040419.1, on the reverse strand, counting down.
TACATTGAGAATCCTGACATAGCATAAATGAGAAAACCATATCTAGGTGAGCTAGTTACAATCTCTAAAATTTAATCCTAGTCAAATTTTATGTTGTTATACACAAAACACGTTTATCGATGCGATTCAAAGTTATTAATTTAACGAGGTAAAAGTCAAGTTAACATTTTTATTGGAAAACTTTGCATTTTTCAATTATTTGGCAAAACTTTGTATTTTGTAATATATATATATATAAATTAGTTATTTTTCTTTTAATAAGAAAACATGAAATTGTCTAAGTTACAAACTTGAAATCTTATTATTTTATTTAATGTGCGAAAACTCTTATTAATTTTTTATAAAAGATAAATATTCAGTTTACTATTTATGCGTTTACGTACAAAATAACAATCCAGAAAAGAAAAGGAAAAAATTAAACTACTTATTAAAGGTCCACAGGAAAATAGAAAAGAAAACTTGGACTTATGTCCTTACAAATTTTTTTACATAAATTAATTTAATTTAAAGGCGAGCTCTGAATACCGCGAACGGTCCAACAGTAGGCCGAAGCCTTGCACCAAAATACTAACGGCAGTAACCCATTCTAAAAATAATAATAAATTAAAGATAATTATAAAATGCGTATCAGACTTGGTCATTCAAAAACTCATGTTTTAACTAATGCCTCAACGTCCGGGTTGGCCGGTTTCGTTTGCATTTAGTTAGGTCCCATGGACCAATATGGTCGTCGTCCGAAGAGATACAAAATCTATTTTAAAACCAACACTCCAAGATGTAATTTGTTTTGCAAAGATCGAATTTTGAAGATAGTTTTAAAATATATATTTTCAAAAATTTGGGCAGCACTTCCTCTATAATTGGGAGAACCCAATCCTGGGAAAATGCCAACACCCACAATATTCCAAACCACAAAACATTCCCAACCAGAACTTCCAATTTATCCAACCCAAGAGTAGTTTCATATTCCAAAAAAAATCATAATCACAGGAAAAAAATCATAATCGCAGGAAAAACTTTCCGAAATATAGAATTCGAAAAACCTAAAAAAACCACAGAACCAATCTAAGGAGAATGGTCACAGAACCAATTTTCGAACTTATCTCGGAAATTCCGAGAAACCACAGAACCATAAAACAACAAAATTGAAGCTACAAAAATCATTCCGAAACTAAGTTCGGAAAATCCGAAACCATAATCGCAATGAATCGATCTAATTCTGATCGGGGACCATGTCATCATAGACACAATATGAGGGACACGGGGACACGAAAGATACCTGGGCTGCTCGGCTAGAGCTCTCAGATGAATAAAGATGGAAAATTATTCACAGACAGTGGAAACTGAACGCGGATAGCAGCGGATCGAGTCCGAACAGCGCTAGAGTCGCTCACGGAGATGTTGGACAACAGATCGGGATACGTGACAGCGGATCAGGATACGTGACAGTGGATCAGGATACGTGACAGCAGGTCGGGGCCGCTCGGGAGGTCGGCGGCGGGGAGGCCGCGCAGGACAGGCGCTTCAAGGGGACGGCCGGCGGTCGGGATGGCCGCGGGTGGCTCGTAGAAGCTCGGCGACGGGAGCCCTTTGTCGGCCGGGAGGTGCACTGGCCGGAGGGCCCAGGTTCGTCGAAAGGGCTTGGGTCGGCGTCGGGCTCGGGTAGTGCTTGGGCTAGGGCTTGGGAATTTGAGAGGAATGATGGAGAGGAATGATGGGAAAGGATTTTAAATAGGGAAATTTGGGGGTTACGGAAGAGGGAAGGAGGAGTCGGGCGATAGGGAGCCGAGGGGGTCGGCCATGCGGTTTGGAAGGGGAAAGGAAAAAATTTCCTTTGCTGATGGTTAAAGGAAAGAGAGAGTGTTTAAGAGTTAAAGTAAAGTATAATGAAAGTTAAAGTAAAGTAAAAGAGTTCTCTTGCTTTTAATAAAGAAAAAAAATGATATTTACATATATATAAATATACTAGGGAACTTCAAAACTAGTTTTGGAAAAACTGAACTTGGGTTCGAGACAGGTTCGGGACGGGTTAGGTCCAACACTAAAATTCCAAGAATATTAATTTTTCTAAAAATACAATTTTTCCTAAATTAACATTTAATAATGATTATAATAATAATTTAGCTAATTATGTAATTTACCAAAATTTTACGGGTTGTACAACCTTCCCTCCTTAGAAAATTTTGTCCTCGAAATTAAAGGATAGGGTTAGAAATTACCTCAGGTCTCAAATAAATACGGTACTCCCGCATCCCATCTTCTCGCTCCCAGGTAGACTCGCCTGGGGAGTTATGTCGCCACATAACTCTGACTTTGGGCGTCACAGAGTTCCTGGTTTTCTTCTCACCTTTGTCTAAAATCGCTACCGACTTCTCTGATACTGTGAGGCTGGGTCCAATCTCCAGCTCTGAATGGTCCAAGATGTGGCTCGGATCCGGGATGTAGCGTCGAAGCTATGAAACATGAAAGACGTTGTCACGCCTTCAAGATTAGCTGGTAGAGCTAATCGGTACGCTACTTCTCCAATTTGGCTCAGAACTTCGAATGGGTCGATGTACCTGGGGCTCAGCTTTCCTGCTCTGCCGAATCTGATAGTTCCTCGGGTAGGGGAAATCTTGACGAAGATACTGTCTACTGCTTCGAACTCTAATGGACGACTGCTATCAGACCAATGCTTCTGTCTGTCCTGGGCTATCCAGAGCTTGTCTCTAATTACCTTTACCTTCTCTGCTGCATCAGTCACCATTTCAGGTCCAAGCAGTACTCTTTCTCCTACGTCGTCCCAAGCAAGTGGAGTATGGCAACGACGTCCATAGAGTGCCTCGAACGGAGTCATACCGATGCTACTTAGTAGCTGTTGTTGTAGGAGAACTCTACCAAATGCAAGTGGTCTTCCCAAGACCCTCCAAATTCTAAGACGCAAGATCTCAGCATGTCTTCTAGCGTCTGGATGGTTCTCTCCGATTATTCGTCAGTTTGGGGATGGTAGGCGGTGCTGAACATCAATTATGTTCCCAAACTATCGTGCAAGCTCTTTAAAAATAAAAGGTGAATCTGGTATCTCTGTCAGATACGATACTTACCGGAACTCTATGAATTCGGTAGATATGCTGCATGTATAGCACTGCCAACTTCTTGGTGGATAGACCAACCTTGAAGGGGATAAAGTGAGCTGACATTGTTAGTCGGTCCACAATAACCCAAATAGCATCCTTCACTCCTTAGGATCGAGGCAGTCATGACATAAAGTCCATCGTTATGTGTTCCCATTTCTACTCCGGGATGTCTAGCGGTTGCAACAGTCATGCTGGTCTCTGTCTAATGTCTTTCACTTGTAGACAAATCAAGCATCTAGCCATAAATCTGGATACGTCCTTCATTCTGTACCACCACACTACAGTACGTATATCCTGATACATTTTTTAGCTCCTGGATGTATGGAATACTGCGACTGGTGTGCTTCTTGCATCAGTTCATTCCTCAGTTTGCCAGTTGGTACGCAAAGCCTCATACCATACCTCAATGCCCCATCGCTGGCGATTGAGAATCCTTCAAGTGTTCCTGCCAACACTTGATCTCTGAGTTTGCAAAGCGTCTCGTCTTGGAACTGTGTCTCCTTGACTTTGTCCATCAGACTTGAACGCACTTGCAACTGCATCATTGATGAACCATCTCCTGGTAAAATAGCTTCTCTTCCCAGCTTCTTCATTTTCTCTTCAAGCAGTATAATCTCCAGTCCAAGCTTCTCTATGTCTTCCTGTAAATGTCGCTCCTTGGTCAAAAACATCGCCATCGGGTATCGACTAAGTGCATATGCAACCACATTAGCCTTACCCGGATGGTACTGCAGGTCGATTTCGAAATCTTTCATCAGCTCCAGCCATCGTCTCTGTCGCATGTTCAGCTCCTTCTGAGTGAAAACATATTTAAGACTTTTGTGGTCTGTAAATATTTCCACTCTCTCTCCATAGAGGTAATGCTTCCACAGCTTCAGTGCAAAAATAACTGCTGCAAGCTCCAAATCATGCGTAGGATAGTTCTTCTCATGAGTCCGTAATTGCCTAGATGTGTAAGCAATTACTTTTCCGTGTTGTTGAAGAACACAACCCAATCCTTTACCAGAAGCATCACTGTAGATTGAGAAACCGCCGGTACCTACGGGTAGCGCAAGTATCGGTGCCATTGTAAGTCTCTTCTTTTGTTCCTCAAATGCTGACTGGCAAGCTTTATTCCACACAAATTCTTTATTCTTCCTGGTGAGCTTCGTCATCGGCTCAGTAATCCTGGCGAAGTCCTTCACAAATTTCCGGTAGTAGCCAGCTAAGTCTAAGAAACTTCTGATTTCAGCAACTGAACTTGGTGTACTCCACTTCTTAATAGCAGCTATCTTATTTGGATCCACCGAAATTCCTTCTCCTGTGATAACATGGCCCAGAAAATCCACCTTGTCTAAGAAGAATTCACATTTAGATAGCTTACCGTAGAGCTTCTCCTTCCTTAAAGTTTCCAGAACTTTCCTCAGGTGCTCTTCATGCTCTTCTCTGGTCTTCGAGTAGATCAGGATGTCATCGATGAAGACAACAACAAACTGATCCAGGTATTCATGGAAGACCTTGTTCATGATGTTCATAAATACTGCAGGGGCATTCGTCAATCCAAACGGCATGACCAAAAATTTATACTGACCATATTTGGTGTTGAACGCCGTCTTTGGAATACCCTCATTCCTGACCTCGATTTGATGGAAGCCAGATCGAAGGTCTATTTTTGAGAACACCTTAGCTCCACTGAGTTGATCAAACAGGTCATCGATCCGGGGCAGAGGGTACTTGTTCTTGATGGTGATGTTGTTCAGCGCCCGGTAGTCGATGCACATCCGCACAGTCCCGTCCTTTTTAGGTACGAACAAGACAAGTGCTCCCCAGGGTGAAGCTCCATCTCTGATAAATCTAAGGGCCTTCAGCTCATTGATATGGTCCTTCATTTCCTTGGCCTCCTTATGGTTGACTCTATAGCATCCCGAAAAATAGGGGCAGAGCCAGAAACTAGGTCGATGGTAAATTCTACATCTCGATTTGGGGGTAATCCTGGAAGACTATCAGGGAAGACATCCTTGAATTATGCTATGATAGGGTGAGGAGGTCCAGATTCTTCGGTGATAGAGTAGTAAGTAATACCCTCCGTATCTTCCGGAGCTCGAGAGATTTCAAACTCCGGCTCTCCAGGTAGGCTGAAGACTACACATCCTCTGTGATAATCTATCAGCACATGCTGTTTACTTAACCAGTCCATTCCTTGGACTACATCCTTGTTAGGTAAGGGCATCACAAGTAAGGGTGCTAGGAAATTGTGTCCAGATATAGTTATAGGTCAGTTACAGGTCTCACTGATGGGTATGGGTCCACCACCAGTCATAACTCTACATATGTTCTTGCTAAATCCCATAACTAGGTGGTGTGCAGAGATGAATTTTGTTGCTATAAAACTGTGTGAAGAACCTGAATCAAATAATGCTAAAACAGGATGCGAATGCACATAATTGGAACCTACGATGACATCAACGGTAGGTTCCTGCTCTGGCTCTTACTCATCTGCTGTTAGGGCAAAAGCTCGCCCAGTCTTCTGTTGGTGTTGCCCAAACTGTTGTTGCTGAGTGTGTAGAGGAGCCTTCTGCTGTGTTGTTACGGTCCGGTTAAATGCCGTAGGACAGTCCCTCATTTGGTGGGTGGCAGACCCACAAACTAGGCAGTGCCCTAGTCTCTTCCTGCAGATGTTCACCTGATGCCCTGGCCTCTTGCAAAAATCGCAGACAGGAATTTGCTTCTGAGGCGTTCTGTCATTGGTCCTCGCCTGATGGTGCTGCTGCTGGTAGAAAGGCCTATTGTTATTGTTGTGGTTGGGCCTCTTTTGGTTATCCTAGAAGTTGCTAGTTCCAGAATACTCCCTCTTTGAACGAGCAGGCTCACTCTTCTCTATATCCTGAGCTCGTATTAGGATCCTCTCGTACGTCTTGGCACCACCTGCGATCACAGGAGTGCGAATCTTTTCTCTTAGTCCATACATGAATCTTTCAGCACGATTGGCGGGGTCAGCAACCAAGTTCTTGGCAAAGCGACTAAGTTGACCAAACTCTGCCGTATATTCACTAACAGTCATGTTCCCTTGCTTCAGATTCTGGAACTGTCTTTTCATCTCCCGCAACTCTGATGTTGGGAAGAACTTCCTGCGAAACAACCTCTTGAAAGTGTTCCAGTCAAGCTGCCTATCCTGGAGTCGAGGTTTATTCCGATACCAGGTGCTGGCTACATCTAACAGTTGGAGTCCCACAACTTCAACTTGGAGGTCATCAGGAAGTCAAGCAACGCTGAAGAGACGCTCCATGCTGTAGAGCCATTCGTCATCATAGATAATTCTCTCGGTTCCTTTGAAAGGTCGAGGGCCCAGCTTCTTGAATTTCTCAATATCGCCGACTTTAGCCGGCCTTGGTTCAGATTGGGCTGCTTCTCCTCCCTCAGTGCAGCCATAGCCACATTGTGGGCATTCTCTATGCCTTCTCTCATAATCGCCGTCTACTCGCGATGAGCTTTAGCTTGAGTTCTCTATGCCTCAAGCATTCCTCGTAGCAGGCCCACAAGGTCGGTAGGGTCCACGGGCACTGGTGGGGCAATTTGATCGGGTACCACCGTAGAGGCTTGTTGTTTAGTCTAGAAAGATGTAGGATCTAACACTTGAGGAGTAGTGTAAAATCTACGGGGTGCTGGTGCATTATAGGGACGATCGTCCAGCTGTCGAGGTGTAGGATCCGGACTCGGTTGAGGAGGTGGAGGGTGATCGGGTGATGACAACCCATCGCCAGTAGTATTGGTCTTGTCTGTGGCCATACTCTGGAAGGTTTAGGATTGCAAAACATAAGCAAGGTAGCCTACCAGTCTATAACAAACAAAAATATTTATTTATAATATATATCGGTCCTATGTTGTAACATATTAATGTTCTAGTATTCTAAATGTTTCTAGATATGTTTACCTAAGTTGTTGATTCTACCTGCGTGGGCCACCACTAAAAACATGTCACGACCCGGTCCCAAATTGTTGGATCGAATCGGATCATGCCCAGCCTGCACCACTGTGAGACGGTGGCAGTAAGCTGTATCCAAATGTAGGTAATCACAACAAGACAATATATTTTGTCACAACATCTAAAATTTCGAATATTAAAAACTTGTCCAATAAAATATTCATCTGATACAACTGATAAAATAAAACTGTCTTTTTATTCAAACATCAAAACTAAAAGGTAAATCATCGTCTAGAAAGTTGGCTCATCAGTCCCGGGATCAATATCGTCCAATTGGGACTCTGGCAGCACAGCTGGGTAGAGCTCAGGGTGGTAATAGCTATTAATCAATAGCTCAGCATCATCAATGGATCCTATTGGGGGTGGGGAATCCAGTCAGGAAAGGAGCAAAGTACAATTATGAAAATTTAACAATTTAACTAATAATTAGAAATTTGTAATTTAAACAGTTTGAAATACTTGAACAATATTTTCCAGCAATTTTCCACAATTGAAAATAATATGATTTGAGTATGTAATGCCTATGACCGTCTTAGGTTGTACAATAGTATCCTAGTGATACGATACGGCTTATCCCTGTATAAAAAAGGAGTAAGCTCGCACAATTATGCAATATGAAGGTATTGGTCATAGAATACTACACTACTCTTCCAATCCCACAATCAATAACAATCAATACTCTAGGAGAGAGTTCGTGTAGTAATGTGGTTTAATCTTGCAATATTACAATTATTAACTAAATTGAAAATAAACACAACCGTACTTGCCTTTGTTTATGACTGGGTTTGAAGAGTCGATTTCGGAAAAGAAAATCAGACTCGTCCTCAAAATCCTACAATGAGAATCCCGACTTAGCATAAATGAGGAAACCATATCTAGGTGTGCTAGTTACAATCTCTAAAATTTGATCCTAGTCAAATTTTATTTTATTATAAACAAAACACGTTTATCGATGCGATTCAAAGTTATTAATTTAACGAGGTAAAAGTCAAGTTAACATTTTTATTGGGAAACTTTGCATTTTTTAATTATTTGGCAAAACTTTGTATTTTGTAATATATATATAAAAATTAGCTATTTTTCTTTTAATGAGAAAACATAAAATTGTCTAAGTTACAAACTTGAAATCTTATTATTTTATTTAATGTGAGAAAACTCTTATTAATTTTCTATAAAAGATAAATATTCAGTTTACTATTTATGTGTTTACCTACAAAACAACAATCCAGAAAAGAAAAGAAAAAATTAAACTACTTATTACAGGTCCGTAGGAAAATAGAAAAGAAAACTTGGACTTATGTCCTTACAAATTTGTTTACATAAATTAATTTAATTTAAAGGCGAGCTCTGAATACCGCGAACGGTCCAACAGTAGGCCGAAGTCTTGCACCAAAATACTAACAGCAGTAACCCATTCTAAACGTAATAATAAATTAAAGATAATTATAAAATGCATCTCAGACTTGGTCATTCAAAAACTCATGTTTTAACTAATGCCTCAACGTCCGGGTTGGCCGTTTTCGTTTGCATTTAGTTAGGGCCCATTGGCCAATATGGTTGTCGCCCGAAAAGATACAAGATCAATTTTAAAACCAACACTCCAAGATGTAATTTGTTTTGCAAAGATTCGATTTTGAAGATAGTTTTAAAATATATATTTTAAAAATTTGGGCGGCACTTCCTCTATAATTGGGACAACCCAATCTGGGAAAATGCCAACACCCATAATATTCCAAACCACAAAACATTCCCAACCTGACATTCTAATTTATCCAACCTAAGAGTAGTTTTATATTCCAAAAAAATCATAATCACAGGAAAAAAAATCATAATCACAGGAAAAACTTCCCGAAATATATAATTCGGAAAACCGAAAAAATAACAGAACCAATCTAAGGAGAATGGTCACAGAAACAATTTCCAAACTTATCTCAGAAATTTCAAAAAACCACAGAACCATAAAACAACAACATCCAAGCTACAAAAATTATTCCGAAACTAAGTTCAGAAAATCTGAAACCATAATTGCAACGAATCGATCTAATTCTGATCGGGGACCATATCATCATTGACACAGTATGAGGGACATGGGGACACGGAGGATACCTGGGGTGCTCGGCTAGAGCTTTCAGATGAATAAAGAAGGAAAATTATCCGCAGACAGTGGGTATGGAACGCGGATAGCAGCGGATCGAGTCCGAACAGCGCTGGAGTCGCTCACGGAGATGCTGGACAGCAGATCGGGATACGGGACAGCAGATCGGGCCCGCTCGGGAGGTCGACGGGAGGGAGGCCGTGCAGGACAGGCGCTGCAAGGGACGGCCGACGGTCGGGATGGCCGCAGGTGGCTCGGGGAAGCACGGCGGCAAGAGCCGCTTGGTCGACCGAGAGGTGTACTGGCCGAAGGGCCTGGGTTCACCGGAAGGGCTTGGGTCGACGTCGGGCTCGGGTCGTGCTTGGGCTAGGGCTTGGGGATTTGAGAGGAATGATGGGAAAGGGTTTTAAATATTGAAATTTGGGGGTTACAGAAGAGGGAAGGAGGAGTCGGGTGTTAGAGAACCGAGGGGGTCGACCGAGCGGTTTGGAAGGGGAAAGGAAAAATTTTCCTTTGCTGATGGTTAAAGGAAAGAGAGAGAGTGTTTAAAGAGTTAAAGTAAAGTATAATGAGAGTTAAAGTAAAGTAAAAGAGTTCTCTTTCTTTTAATAAAGAAAAAAATGATATTTACATATATATAAATATACTAGGGAACTTCAAAACTAGTTTTGGAAAAACTGAATTTGGGTTCGAGACAGGTTCGAGACGGGTTAGGTCCAACACTAAAATTCCAGGAATATTAATTTTTCTAAAAATACAATTTTTTCTAAATTAACATTTAATAATGATTATAATAATAATTTAGCTAATTATGTAATTTACCAAAATTTTACGGGTTTTATAGGTAGCGACACCTCCAATAACCAGGACAATAAAGGCAAATAAGCCATGTTTGCTGGTACCATCAAAAAGCCCGAACTGAAGTAAGCAGAAGTTCTGAAGCCCAAGGAGATGACATACTCCTTTGAAGATAGCCATGTTAAACATATCTTCGACATGCTCCTGAAGGCAGGTAGGATCCGGCTCCGTGATGTAGAGCGCGAGCCTCGACCAGCAAAGATCGAGGATCCAAAGTATTGTCACTTCCACCGCTATGTACACCACCCTACGCATGAGTGCTTCACATTAAAGTGGTACATCCAGAACCTCATCAACTCTAATGCTCTGTCGCTGGATTTCAAAGAGGTTACCGTGTGGTAAAACATGGTATCTGTTCAGTTCGGTGACTTTCCCCCAACAAAACTCAAGACGGGGTAGTACCTGTTCCCCGGGCAACGATGGAGGTTACTAATCTTCCACCTATCCGGGACCAGACGACTGGGTTGGTGCTGTAAGCCCACTTCCAAATTTTTTAATTTTTTTAATATTATTTGTTTATGATTAATTTTATGGTCATTGGGAGTCATGCCAAAGCTTGTAGATGGGATATAACCATATTAAGGTCATATGACCTCTAGATAGCTTATATATGTATTATTTAGCTATTTTATATTTTTCTACAATTTTTGGATATTTTTAAGTATTTAATATTTAAGGTTTTATTATTTTTAAGGACTTTCAGGATTTACTGTATGGTCATACGGGGGTATTTCTTGACCAAATATTTTTATTTGGGCTCTAAATGACTAAAAATATTTTCTAGAATATTTTAGAATTTTTTTGGATTTTTTATTTTTGGGAATTTTTATATAATTAAAATCTATAGAAATTATATTTTACAAGCTTTGGGAATTTACTGTAAGGTCACACGATGATATTTTGTGTTAAAATATTTTATTTAGATTCTAGACAGTTAGAAATATTTTCTATAATTTTTTAGAATTTTTTTGGATTTTTCTGTAATTTATTTTGATTTATTTGGACTTAAAATGATTTTTAAATGATTTTCTGAATTAATTAAATAATTACCCAGTCATCCACCCAGGGGGGCCCACCTGTCGGCACCCGCTACAGTAACTGCCTCTCTCTCCAATATATATGCATATATATTCACAAACCCTAATTAATTATAGCCTCCTCCTTTGTGGTTTGATCTTGGTGATTCCTCAACTTCCTGAGACGATTGCGGAGAGCCCTGACCTCAGATTCGTGAGCCATTTTTTTATCGGATTTGTCTCGAGGTAAACTTCCTGAATATGTAATTTATTTTCATCAAATCTAAATCTTAATTTCTGTAAAATTTGTAGAGTATTAGTTGCCCGAAACTTGACACGGTTTCGATGTTTTCGAGATTTCGGGAGAACCAGAAATCAAAATAATGAACCGTTTGAAGTTTAGGAAAGCTAACACAGAGTCTACAACATATATTTTTTCCAAAATTTATTTCCTTCATCTAATACTTTAGTTATTCTGTTGAACTCAAAATTGATCGGTTGATCACCCTTTTGGTCACGATTAGCCAAAACGGTAATATCTTTAGACCAAAACGTGATTTTGCGGCACGATTGATTCCAACACACTCGTGGCACTGAATTATTCCAAGGTGCACTTTTAAAATCTAGAGTTTATGTTGTTTGACTAGATAGTCAACGACACGTCTCGATTTGCGTGTTATGGTTTCCAAAATTGGAAACATGACTTTCGATGGCCAAACTTACATGTTTAGATTATATTTAGATTATTATTAGGTTAAATAATATAAGTGATTTAATCCAAAATTAGCTATTATTAGATTAGTAACCCATTAGCCACTTATTCCATGATTTTCGAATTAGAACCTTAGAATTGACTTATAGTTTTCGTGCATAGTTCATGGTACAATATATGTCATAGGCTGACAGCTTCTAGGTTGGCAATCTCCTCGTCCTCTACTTGTGACTATGATTTGTGCAAGGATTCAGGCAAGTACAGTATTGCATTTATGTTTTGGTTCATTATAATATTTTCTCCATCATTTCCTTATTTGATATCCCATTGAGACATTGCTTGATATTTCGTTGAGACACGATTGTGACACCGTAGTTATTGTATCCTTCTTAGTGTATCATTGGCCGTTGTTGATTGTTAGAGGGTCGGAAGGGAAATACTCGGTAAGTACGCGAACAAACCCAACTATTTTGATTGTAGATAGCTAAGTTATACACCCCACGTATGAGTTAGCCGTACCCTATTATTGTGGATAGCCATCGTATGATGTGCCGTATTAGCCCATCCGTTCACGTATTAAAAGGTATTTCACACACACATAGTTGTTCCTATTTTTCTTTATCTAGTCCATTATCTTGTTAGTTCATATCTTGTTAGTTCACATCTTGCTAGTTTACATTTTGCTTGTTCGTATCTCGTTAGTTCATACCTTGCTAGTTTCATTCTGCTAGTTCATATCTTGCTAGTGCTAATTCATATCATGTTAGTTTATCTCTTGCTAGTTCTTTATATACTCTTTGCCATCATGGTTTTTTGTTGTTCTAACTTATTTTGGACTAACAACATTAATTGCAATATGGTTGTACTCTGTACCTTTCCTGACTGGATCATTGTTATAGGTGAGGATGATGTGTCTAATTTTGTGCTATGGACCATACGAGGGGGAGATAGAGACTCGAAGGCCAAACCATAGAATACTAGTTAGATGTGTGGTAGTTTTCTATAACTGTAAAAGCTTACATTCTTCTTCAAATATAAAACTTCTATATTTTATAAAGTTGATTTAGTTGTTGTGAATGAGCAGTTAGTATTTATGAGCACTTTGTTTAGTGCGGGCTAGACAGAGTACTACCGTCGATACCGCGGTGTAGGCTGGACTTGGACACGCACTCGTATCCCAAAAAGCGGGTGCGGATCGTGATAAGTTTTTATGGTGGCCCATGCAGGTCTGTTTTTATAAAAGATTGCGAACTTGTGGTAGAACTTATGTTAGTCTTACTACTGCAAGCCTGCGACTAGGATGCTCATTCATAATTAATTTTTATTTGATTTTATGACAATAAATATGACTAGGAGTCCATTATTCAATTTGACCCTTGGATAGTTAAGATTGTTAAATAGGACATGTGATTTAGCCAATAATTTATTGAAGTCTAGGCATGGATAAATCGAAGAATTTTTCTAAGAGAATATGTTATTTTGTTTTGACATGTTGGTAGGATCCAAGGTGGGTAGAATATACGTTTGGTAAGTTAGGCCTTCATAGAATTCAGTTCCTAATTTAGATCATTTGTGTCATTTTATCTTCTGTCTTCTCTAAACCTCATTTTATTTTTAAAACTATTTTGCGATCATTTTATTTTCAATTCCTAATCTTGGTTCAATTATCTATATATTAATTCAAGTCGTCTTCGTTCATTTTGTGATCGGTTTGTTTTCAAAACTGATACTTTTACTCAAGGACATATACTTACATTTTCTTATCATGATCGACTTGTTTGAATTTATTGAAGTTTCTTTGAAATTCTTATGGATATAGTTAAAGTAATTTTTGATGACATACAGTGGTAAGGCAGATGTGTACTGTCCTTATTTATTTGAATTATGGAGACTGCGGGTTCACTGCAGTCAGCAGCGCACTGGCGTGGCATAACCCCTAAGTTGAAATAATTTTAAGTATGCGTAGGTCGTCTAATATTACTAAAACTATATCCTAGTTGTATTATTAATCTTTTAATTTATTATGTCAATATTGGGTAGAGTTGATAAAGTGTTCGATAATATATTATACTTGAGTCATGAAACCAAGGGTTCACGGCAGCCAGATGTACACTGGCGAGGCATGGATTCTCGGTTACATGACTTCGGATATAATTATGATTTTCGAATATCATAGCGACTATATGCTTTATTGGCATACGACTATTAAATTTTTTTCTTTCAAATTTATTTGATGTCTTATTTCTTGTTACCACCTTCTCTACAACTAGTAGTTCTTTATTTCTCTCATATTTTTCTATTTTCGAATCGTCATCTTTTAAACCTATTTTGATTTTCTTCCACAATATTTCTAAAACGTATTTAGATTTTGATTCTATACGCCTGATCAATTTTGATCATTCATCATATTATTTTCTTGATTATATTCTTTGTCGTGCTTATTCATATCGATTGGTCATGTCATATTTTGATGATATTCTTGGTTGTACCTATTTCTATCTTTTAAAATTTCGAGGACGAAATTTTTTTAAGGTGGATAGATTTGTAAGCCCACTTCCCAAATTTTTTTTAATTTTATTTGTTTATGATTAATTTTATAGTCATTGGGAGTCATGTCAAAGCTTGTATGTGGGCTATGACCATATTAAGGTCATATGACCTCTATATAGCTTATATATGTATTATTTAGCTATTTTATATTTTTTTTACAATTTTTGGATATTTTTAGGTATTTAATATTTAACATTTTATTATTTTTAAGGACTTTCAGGATTTACTGTAAGGTCATACGGGGGTATTTCTGGACCAAATATTTTTATTTGGGCTCTAAATGACTAAAAAAAATTTCTAGAATATTTTAGAATATTTCTGGATTTTTTAGAATTTTTAGAAATTTTTATATAATTAAAACCTATAGAATTTATATTTTACAGGCTTTGGGAATTTACTATGAGGTCACACGATGATATTTTGTGTTAAAATATTTTATTTAGATTCTAGACACTTAGAAATATTTTCAACAATTTTTTAGAATTTTTCTGGATTTCTCTGCAATTTATTTTGATTTATTTGGTCTTAAAATGATTTTTAAATGATTTTCTGAATTAAATAAATAAATATACAGTCATCCACCCAGGGGGGCCCACCTGTCGGCGCCAGCTACAGTAACCGCCTCTCTCTCTCCTATATATATGCATGTATATTCACAAACCCTAATTAATTATAGCCTCCTCCTTTGTGGTTTGATATTGGTGATTCCTCAACTTCCCGAGACGATTGCGGAGAGCCCCGACCTCGGATTCGTGCGTCGTTTTTTTATCGGATTCATCTCGAGGTAAAACTCCTGAATATGTAATTTATTATCATCAAATCTAAATCTTAATTTCTGTAAAATTCGTAGAGTATTAGTTGCCCGAAAATTGATACAGTTTCGATGTTTTTGAGATTCCGGGAGAACCAGAAATCGAAATCATGAACCGTTTAAAGTTTAGGAAATCTAACACAGAGGTCTAAGACATATTTTTTCCAGAATTTATTTCGTTTATCTACTATTTTAGTTATTCTGTTGAACTCAGAATTGATCGATTGATCACCATTTTGGTCACGATTAGCCATAACGGCAATATCTTTTGACCAAAATGCGATTTTGTGACACGGTTGATTCCAGCGCACTCGTGGCACTGAAATCTACCAAGGTGCACTTTCAAAATCTAGAGTTCATGATGTTTGACTAGATAGTCAACGACATGTTTCGATTTGCGTGTTATGGTTTCCAAAATTGGAAACATGACTTTTGATGGCCAAACTTACATGTTTAGATTATATTTAGATTATTATTAGGTTAAATAATACTTTTAAGTGATTTATTCCAGAATTAACTATTATTAGATTAGTAACCCATTAGCCACTTATTCCATGATTTTAGAATTAGAACCATAAAATTGACTTGTGGTTTTCGTGCATGGTTCGTGGTACAATATATGTCATAGATTGACAGCTTCTAGATTGGCAATCCCTTCATCCTCTACTTGTAACTATGGTTTGTGCAAGGATTCAGGCAAGTACAGTATTGCATTTATGTTTTGGTTCATTATAATATTTTCTCTATTATTTTCTTGTTTGATATCCCGTTGAGACATTTCTTGGTATTTCGTTGAGACACGATTGTGACACCGTAGTTATTGTATCCATCTTAGTGTATCATTGACCGTTGTTGATTGTTAGAGAGTCGGGAGGGAAAATACTCGGTAAGTACGTGAACAAATCCAACTATTTTGATTGTAGATAGCTAAGTCATACACCCCACATATGAGTTAGCCGTACCCTATTATTGTGGATAGCCATCGTATGATGTGCCGTATTAGCCCATCCGTTCACGTATTAAAAGGTATTTCACACACAAATAGTTGTTCCTATTTTCCTTTTTCTAGTCCATTATCGTGTTAGTTCATATCTTGTTAGTTCACATCTTGCTAGTTTATATTTTGCCAGTTCGTATCTCGTTAGTTCATACCTTGCTAGTTTCATTCTGCTAGTTCATATCTTGCTAGTGCTAATTCATATCATGTTAGTTTATCTCTTGCTAGTTCTTTATATACTCTTTTCCATCATGGTTTTTCGTTGTTTTAACTTATTTTGGACTAACAACATTAATTGCAATATGGTTGTACTATGCTCCTTTCCTGACTGGATCGTTGTTATAGGTGAGGATGACGTGTCTACTTTTGCGCTATGGACCATACGAAGGGAAGATAGAGACTCGAAGGCCAAACCATAGAAGACTAGTTAGATGGGTGGTAGTTTTCTATAATTGTATAAGCTTATATTCTTTTTCAAATATAAAACTTCTATATTTTATAAAGTTGATTTAGTTGTTGTGAATGAGCATTTAGTATTTATGAGCACTTTGTTTATTGTGGGGTAGACAGTGTACTACCACCGAAATCGTGGCGTAGGCTGGGCTTGGACATGCACTCGTATCCCGAAAAGCGGGGGCGGATCGTGACAGGTGCCTCTCACTACGTCACGAGAAGAGGTCATGTGCGTGCACCCAGACTTAGTACCCGATGTTACCCAGGCGGTGCCATTTTCAACTAACAAGTAGAAGGGCAGGAGGTCCAGATCCTGTCATACAATCTCAGCCGAAGCTGAGGAGGCGACGGCTGTTGTTACCCGGTCTAGCCCACAATTCAGTCGAAGACCCTCAGCCGACAACGCTGCCTGCTACTGATGTTCCGGGGCCATCTCAGCCTCCGTCGGCGGACAGATCCAAGCCGAAGAAAACCCGCTTCGACAGGCCGCTCCGTAAGGACGAACCTCAAGGGCTGGAGAGACCTTATAACTTTGACATACTAGCACAACTGGCTAATACGCCAGCAAAGTTGTCATTATACGAGCTCCTAAGGTTCTCCAAGGATCTTCGTGTCGCATTGAGGGAAGCACTCCAGAATGCCGACGCCTACTTAGTCCAGGTCAAACTTACAGAGGAAGACTCGTAAGTAGATCTCCAGCGCAGCAACAGTGCTGATGCAATCCCTAACATCGTATTCACCTCATAGGACTTGTTAATCAAGACCAACTTGCATGATCGCCCTTTGTACCACACTGGATACATAGGCGACATCAAGGTGGATCGGATACACATCGATCCTAGTTCGTCAATGTGGACACACACAAAAAGAAAAAAAAATGTTGACTTTTCTTATTGGCGTAAGGTACCACAAATCGAGTACGCCTGAGAGATCCTGTCTTGAGGATACCAAGTACAAAAAGAATTTTGGGGAATGGGACGATGGAGATCGAGCGGTAGTTGCTCCTTTACTCCGTTGACACTCCAATTACAAAAGTGGGAGAAAACCTAAGAAAATTGCTAACTCTCGGCTCACTGGCAAGAAGTGCAGCAATTTGGCTCATGAAAATGCTCTCCGTTCTGTGTTTTGAAGAGGTATGAGACCCCTTTTTATAGTTGTTCTTGTGCTAGAATGATGTTATGCGCCCACATGAGGAAACATACTACTTTTTATGTGGGTGCATAGTCCTTCTTTGGGCGTATAGGACGTAGGCGCATGCAGAATGCGTGATCGTTTGTTGATCGTGGTGTTGACGTATCCGTATGCTTTGGTGTACGACTACCCGTGGAGACTGACGTGGCCGTATGCTTCGGTGCACGATTGATCGTGGGTTTGACCGAGTTGGGGGCTGTTCTGGCTTGGGCGCATAGCCTGAAACAGGGCTATGCACCCCCTTCTGGAGTAGCCTAGAATGGGTGCATGGGCATTTGGCTTCACTGGTGACTTGGGCACAATTGACCTCACTGGTGGCTTGGGCGCATATGGTTTCACTGGTGACTTGGATGCATATGGATTCACTGGTGACTTAGGCGCATATGTCTTCATTGGTGACTTGGGCGCATATGTCTTCATTTGTGATTTGGGCGCATATGTCTTCCCTGGCTTGGACGCATGGTTATTAAGTCTGCCGAAATTTTTATGCTTTTACAAGACCCCTTCAAAGTTTTCGATACTTAAACAAGTTCAAAATACTTTGAAAGAAACATGGACCGTCTTCTCGTGATGAAGTAGGCACATAGAATAGCTCTCCCTTTAGGCGCATAAAGTTTGGCCAGTCTGTCAGAGAGATGGCTGTTGGGATCTTCCTCGAAAATCTAAACTGACAGATTCATCGGGTTAGAATTTGAAGAGGTCCATCCTTCATGCGTTATCCATGTTAGCAAGTGGGAGTCGCATAGTGCGCAAGAGACCGGGTCTTCATGTGGGCGCATAAGTCGCAGTGGGCGTATAGTGCGCAGTGGGCGCATAGGTGCATAGGAGTAGTAGGCGCATAGGGTATGGCCCATGCCTATAAATAGGCTTTAAAAGAGAGAGAAAATTTATTATTCTCCTTTCTCTTAGAACTTTTAAAAGACTCTTCAACTCCTCTCTTTACGAACCATGTCTCCCAAGGCCGCCAAGAGATCTCCGATGGACAAGGAGGCTGCACCGAGTGGCTCTCCTCCTGCAGCAGCGTCCTCACCAGTCCAAGACCCGATTCTAGGTGAGGCTACGCCTCGAAACAAAGTCTTGAGTGTTAATTTGCGACGCTCAGACTTTATCTCTGCCTAGGCGCATGCGCCTAAGGCAACATGGTTCTGTAAGCATTCATATGCGCCCACAGAAGCATGCACCAACACTGTGGTGTGTTATGCGCCCACATGTTGCTATACATTATGCACCCATATGCTGCTTCATGTTATGCGTCCACATGCTGCTGTATGTTACGCGCCCACATGTTGCTGTATGTTATGCGCCCATATGATGCTTTGGGCACATAACCCTTTGGGCGCATAAGATTCCTCCAGCACTTAGTTTTTCCTGCAGATTCTGAGTCTGAATTTCTCTTCTGTCCCTGCAGTTAACATGTTTGTTCCGAAACTTGGTGGAATCCCTTTCGGCTCTGCTTGCCAAGTCCTCGGCACAAGCCTCATAACCAACATGGTCAGCAATGTTAAGGCTAAGATCAGTCATGACCAACCTACAGAATGGACGATCGCCATAATTGAATAGGACAAAACCTTTCTGAAGCAGATGATTAATGATAAGAAGCTCTTACACGGAGGGACACGCCCTTTGAAGAAGCCATACATTCTGTTTGGTGACAGTACAGGATTTAAGGTTGACGAGATGATATGTCTAGAAGACCCTCTGGTAGTTAAGTTAAATAACCAAAGAATAGGGTTGCCATCGATGAAGCGCCAATACCGTCTATCAGTGTTTACTGATCTGGTTGTACAGAGGCAGATGAAATGGGACCTGACCCCTGAACTGCATGGGGTTGTTTCTGGCAGGATCCAATTCAACTCTAGTGATCGAAAGAAGGACACGTTCAAGTGTGTTAAGGGTTCCACGTCCTACTCTATGAGGGGGCTACAACCTGGTGTCATAATGAACGATGTCCCGACTGATCTTCACCCCTATGCTGCTGAGACTCTCTCTAACTTGATGTTGTCAAAGAAGGAGTCCTACCTGGAAGGGAAGCTGCGGATGGAAGGATGGAGACATTCTGTCATGTTTTGGAGTGACCTTACTGGATGGGTGCTCTCGACTTACGAGGCCACCTTAAAAGCTGTCGGCCTTCTTTATGCCGTTAGAGCCACCCAATATGGCATTAAAGTTAACTGGCCATTGTTTGTCTCCTTGGTGGAGCTATACAACCATCACACGTGCACTTTCTTCACTCCAGGTGGGGAGATGGGTTTGGCTCTTCACGAGATGCAGGCGATATCCAAACTTCCCAGGGAATAGAGCCATACGCAGAATACGTCCCCTGTGATGCAGAGCTCTTGGATTTATAGAAAGAGAACTCCGAGATGATGGAGGTGTACAAAGAGCTACTATGTCACTTTTTTATTTGTCACCAGATTACGAAGAAGGGTAAGACTGAGGGGTCCCTTCCCCATACGAGGGCCTGGACTAACTATGTCTTCACCAGAGAAGAAGGGGACGGCTCAGTCTCTTTCTCGTCTCGTAAGCCCTTGACGAGCTCTGAGATAGAACAGTTGATGGCAGATCACAGTGCTGTAGACGCCGAAGATAGTGACGATCCAGAGAAAAACTTCCCAGTTTATCATTTCTTCAGGCAGGCCGAGTTCAAGCTGTCAGAAAAGGCGGTACTAGCCGCTTTCCTGATAATATGGCTTCGTGATTGCGTAGACCCTGGTGGTTCAGGGTCTATTGAAAGAATAAGTCACGGTATGATACTTCCGGTTGTAAAGCTGGCCTTTGGACGCCAACTTGCTCTGATTCCAGCGATGGTATGCGCCATCCAACGGGGTTTGCGATATTTTATTGTGAACGCGATAACACCCAATGGCAGAAAGGACTTTGCTTGGATTGAGTTTCCCTTTCACTATCTGATGGGATGTCTAGTGCTGTATTATCCCACATTGATGAACGCCGGGCTGATGGCAGACCCTTTGGCGGGGGTTGCCTTTCTTCGGAGATTCAGAGATACGGACTGGACCGTTACAGGGGTGCCTGTTTGCAGGAGGCTTTGAGTTTTCTGCAGAATTATGAATTCTTCAGAGTGTCGCCTCCGTCTGGTAGTGGCCGTGCAGGAGACACCCTAGTAGATGAGGGAGCACTCACTACTAGCCTTTCTATTAGGGCATTTTGTTGGCTCCAGTCCATCAGGCCTTTCTATCTGGTATTCAGGAATAGGAACCACCCTTTCCTGAATCCTTATTTGTCGGATCATTTTATACGACAATTCGGCTACAGCCAGCTTCTTTTAGGCAATCCTAGCCCTCATCTACAGTCGATAGGGAGTATGATCGATGGGGCACGTGCATGGGGCTACTATAACGCTGGATGTACGGGAGTAGTTTTTACCCTGCCCAAAGATAAGCCTGACACCCACATGCTCTTTGCTGCTGCCAAGTTCTATATTCAGGTCAATACCCTTCATTCTCGGTATGACCGTGAGCATAGCCTAATATTGGGGACTAGGTTTGCCCCTACCCTTGCTGATATAAGACGAGTACGCGCAATAGGGAGTTACAGAAAAGTGGGTGCCACACCCACAGTTGAATCGGCTGTAGCTCCGCGACAAAGAGTTATTCTTGAGGATATTGAAGAACCTCTTCCTGACATTCCTCATAAGAGGAAACCTTCCACCGAGATGGTCCCATGGCCCAAAAGGAAGAAGCTTGTTGTTTCCCGGGGGAGAAAGAAGGTCGCGGACGTAAATGCCTGCTCGCCTCCTCCAAGAAGATCTTCTCGGCAGACGGCGTTGCAGGCCATTACCATTCGGGAGGTAGATCCCTTCCTAGACTCCATAGCCATTTTGGTCAAACCGTTAGGAGTTTTTTCACCATTACGTTTGTCCTTTGCACAGGACGTTGAAGTTACGACTTTGACAGGTTCTTTTTTGCCTAACAAGGTGGACATAACAACAGTACCCCCTGTTCGTCCTCAACCGATGGATGAGGGCGGGTCTTCTTCAATTGTAAGCCTTGAGCGAAGGGATTATCAGGGTGAAGGCCCCGACCATGACGGCGATCAGAAAATCAGTCCCTCCTATAACATTTCTTTGAGAAATATGTCCGCGATAGGAGCTATGATGAAAGACTTAGATGAAAATCAAGTCCAATCAGCTCACCCTCCTCTGGGTATGTCGTTCTTGCACTTTTCTTCGGATGAAATTTTCCGACTTCAATTTTGTGTGCAAATTGTAAGGCAGACTTCCATCGTATATTCCCCTGTAGACAAGGAAAGGGAACAAATCACGGAGGTGGCTCCAGATACCGGAGCTAGACAGGAAGCTGCCCTTGGTTCTTCCAGTAAACCAACGTCGGTTACTGAAGAAGTTCATGATCGGCCTGTTGAGGCGGCCGTTACTAAATCTGCTTCGTCTCTAGCTGGGACCGTGGAAGGCGAGCAGGCAGATATTGACAGTGAGCGACCTAGGCCTACTCTCATTTCTCTAGTTCTAGTTGATGCTGAGCCGGCAGGAGGTATAAACTTATAACCCCTTCTTTAAGTAAGTTTTCTTTTGTTACTGATATGTATATTGCTTTATTTTTTAGGTTCAGCTTCCTCCCAAGTAGCCCTTCCTGGGATAGAAGATCCTCAGCAAGTTTCATCTCCAACGACCTCTTCTGAAGATGATGAGATGGCTCAGGAAGTCATAAGAGCTTTCTACTCCGTATTAAAAGTAAAACTTCTTGATATGTTTAATGATAGTTTTATTGAAGGCTTCTGTTAACCCATTACCGCTGGATTGTAGGCAATAGAGGCTACATTCTGGAATCGAATCTTATTGCAGAACCGATAGAATGTATTGTTCGCAAATTATGGACCATTTTTATTGATGATCCTGCTAGGTAGGCCGAAGCGATAGATAATGTGATGTTTGATAAAACTGATCACGTTTGATGCCTTTACTTCAGTGAGCGGTATAGCTTCCGCCCGTTTGGAGAAGTAATCGATTATGGCTAGGATGAACCGATGTCCTCTGGAAGATGACGGGCTGATTGGGCCTATGATGTCCATACCCCAGGCTTCAAAAGGCCAAGATATTGTCGTCGGGTATAGAAACACCGAAGGTTGACGAATGAAGTCGGCGTGGAACTGACAAGCCCTACACTTTTTTGCATATTCGACAGCATCTGCTATCATCGTGGGCCAATGATAACCCATTCGTTTGAGGCGATCTTGTAATTTGGGGCCTGGTTGATGTGCACCACAAACTCTAACGTGAGCCTCACGGAGTGCATGTTTGGCTTCTGTGTCTGATAAACATCGTAACAACAGCCCATCGTAAGATTGTCGGTACAGTATCTTGGTAGTTGTGTCATAGTAAATTCTGAGAGATCATCTTTGGATCGACACTGCTTCTTTTGGGTCTTCAGAGAGGATTCCATAGATGGCGTAGTCTATTAAAGGAAATCTCCAGTCATTAACGTCAATATTTGTTTTCGTTGTGTAACTGTGATGAATATGCAAGGCATCTTTTACACAGAATAGTTCTCGACCAGACACTATGATCGACTGCTGAGTATTGGTAGGAATAGTCAGGGAAGCGGCAAGACCGACTAAAGCGTCTGTTCCATATTCTGCAGTCGAGGCACGTGCTCGATGAAGAATCTAGCGAAAGTAGACGCCAACTCGATTGTCGCTTTGTGATAGGGGATGAGATCTTCATGACGAACTTCATAATCCCTTCGGACCTGACTAACTATTAGCTTGGAATCATCGTAAGCTTCTAGATAGTCAACTTCCAGTTGTTTTAACAGTTGCATGCCGATTAATAGAGCATTATATTTATCCACGTTGTTGGTACAGGGTTCCACGAGAGCATATGCACAATGTATTACTAGATGGTTGGGTGACACAAGCACGACGTCTACTCCAGCCATGATATTTTCTTTAGGTCCTGTTCTTGATGTACCATTAAAAAACATTCGCCAAATAGGGATTTTTTCAGTTGCGGTGTTTGACTCCACTACTTTATCGAGGATTTCGTCATAGAGTTTGGAAGATTCTGGCACCGGATGAGCTGCTAGAAAATCACCTAATGCTTGGCCTTTTACTGCCTTCTGAGGGATGAACAACATATCATATAGAGTCAACTGTATTGCTCATGTAGCTAAACGGGAATTGAGAGAACTCGGTTTAGTCATGAGTATTCTGAGAGGATTGACTTTAGATATGATGTGGATAGTCTGCCCAGACACATATTGGCGTGTCTTCTGGATAGCAAATACCAGTGCAAGGCATTCCTTTTCCATAGGTGTGTATCTGTGCTCGGCACCCACCATTGTGCGGCTGAGGTAGTAGATTGCATGTTCATGGTCGCCTTCATTCTTCTGAGCTAATAGGGTGCCGAAGGAATGGTCCATAGCACCGACATATATTAAGAAGGGCTTCTCCATTATTGGAGCCACCAAAACTGGGGAGGCTTGTGAGATACTTCTTGATGTCGTCAAATACGTGTTGACATTGTTCAGTCCAGACGAAAGATACGCCTTTCTTCATGAGCTGAGTAAATGGTTGACACCTTCCAGAAAGGTTCGAAATGAATTGTCTGATGTAGGCTAGCCTTCCTTGAAGTCCGCGTAGCTCTTTGAGGTTTCTTGGGGGGTTCATATCTAGGATAGCTTTCACTTTCTCTAGGATAAGATGTATACCCTTTGAAGTGATGACGAAACCAAGGAACTTGCCGCTAGAGACTCCCAGAAAAGACTTAGTTTGATTCATCTTGAGTTGGTGTGCACGCATTAGTTCGAACACCATTCTCAAGTCTTGGAGGTGGTTGCCCCTGAGATGACTTTTAAATGCAATATCGTCTACGTAGCATTCCACTATTTTGCCTAAATGATCGCAAAAAATTGTGTTCATAGCTCGCTGGTATGTCGTCCCTATATTCTTCAATCCGAAGGGCATCACCGTATAGCAATATACCCCCAACGGTGTTCAAAAAGATGTGTGCTTCTCATTATCGGGGAACATCTTGATCTAGTTGTAGCTTGAGAACCCATCCATGAAGGACATCTGCTCGAAGCCGCAAGTATTGTCGATCATTACGTCGGGGATCGGTAGAGGAAACTCATCTTTTGGGCATATAGAGTTCAAATCATGGTAATCGATACAGATTCAAACTTTACCGTTCTTTTTTATGACTGGCACGATGTTAACGACCCAGTCAGGGTGTTATTCTTTGCGAATGAATCCATTGGCAATAAGCTTTTTGACTTCATTCTCGATGGCCGCCATGACATCTGGTCGGATTCATCGTTGCTGCTGCTTCACTGGCTTAGCTTTAGACAAAATATTTAAGCGATGCATAGCGACTTTAGGATCCAAGCCTGGCATGTCCTCATAGCTCCATGCAAAGACGTCAATGTATTCTCTTATAAGCCATATAAGAGATTGTCGTTCATCGCCAGAAAGACTTTTGTTGATGAATATTGGTTTCAGAGATGATTCATCTCCTAAATTGACTTGGATGACTTCGTCTTCAGTAGGTGGTTCATGTTGTTTGAAACGTAACTCCCACCTAGTATCCATCTTTTGAACCCATTGTTCAAGCTCGATCGATTGATCATCATCTACGATTTGGTCAACTGACACCATGTTGACGGATAAAGTTGTTTTGAACATGTCTCCAATGCTGGAGTCCGAATCCCAGAGGCAGGAATCAGAAGAGTGAGAACAATTATCTGTTTCGACATTTGATCTTTCAGGAGTTATTGGAGGAGTGACATAACCCAAACCAACACTGTTTTGTTGATAATAGTTTTCGGGTTTGCCAAGAGGAGCAAAGTGACGTATTGGCAACCGTCGCCCCCGACCGTAGTTTAGCCCATGGTCGCTTTTAATATCATATCCCATGTTCTAGATGATATTCTTGGCCTGCCAACTATATCGGAAAAGTTGTAATTTTTCAGAGTCATAGTCAGCTTCGTTGTTGTGATTAGGTGAAGTATAGTCTAGAATGAATTTTCTTTCACCAATTATTCGACAGAAGATGATTAGTTCTTCACCCTTCTTTCTAGCTAGAATGATGAAGTAGTGGATATCTTCTAACCAGACTTTTTCCCGCAGATGAGGCATCATGACCTGCATACAGAGGTGTGGTCCTATGCCGTTCTATAGAGCGTATATCGTATCTACATACTGATTTATAGATTGGTAGACATCGGAGTAATTCAAAGGTAAATCTTTAATAAGAAAATACACAAGTTCTTCTTTAGGGATAACATCATCTGCTGAAGGTACATTATTATGAGTATTGATATACTCATTTAGAGGATGATTATCTGGGAGAGGAGCCACAGTCTTGGCCAAGTTTACCACATATGGTAACTCTTCAAGATTGGGAGGACAGACTTTAGTAGGTTCCACCCGAGGTGTTTTACGGAGAGGGATGGTCAATGGTTCGACCTTATCTGGGTTCTTATTTTTCATCCAGATTGTGAGAGGCTTCGGAGTACTTTTTGGAGTAGTACGTCCTTTGACTCGGACAATCAGGGGACCATCACTGGAGGATGAACTCGCTTCAGCTTCATCGTCAGCTTCGTTACCGTCATCCTTGGAGGGCTAAGATTGGTAAAGTACCGACTCTCCATAGTAGGCTCTAATGCCTTTAAAAGGATCGACATCGGCAAACTCCGTCTTCACGACGCCATCGCAGTTGACGTACTTGAAGCACTGGTGAAGTGTGGAAGGAATGATCATGTTATCGTATATCCACGGACGTCACAACAAGATGTTGTAGGATAAATTGGCGTCGATTACATAGCAAGAAACCTCCGCTCGGAGATCACCAATCTGGCACTTGAGACGGATCTTATCCAGCGGGTGGCTTCTTCCAGCATTGAAAGCCATGCTAGTTGTATTGGTTGCATATAGCTTGTGCAGAAGGATTCCTAGAATTTGGAGCAAACTTCTACGAATGATGTTGATGGAGGAACCTGGATCAATGTGCATCTGATCCACCTTAATCGCCCCAATATACCCTGTATATTACAGAGGTCTATCATGACGATTATTTTTTAGTAGCATGTCCAACTGTAAAAAGGTGATGTTGGGCACTACTTCCATAGTACTGTGGCAGTGAGAAAATAAGGCAAGGTCTTCAGCGGGGGCTTTGACTTCAACAAGATAAGAGTCGGCATGTAGTATTGCCTCATTTAAGGCCTTCTGCATTTCTTTGGAGAGTCATAATAGATCGAACAGAGATAACCTGGCAGGTGTATTGGCCAGCTGTGCAAGTATGTCAAAGTTGTAAGGCCGATCCATGCCCTCGGGAGCTGGCACCTTTAAAAACATGTCAAATCGCATCTCTTTCTGCTTGGCTTTGTCAGTAGTTGAAGGCTTAGACAGGCCGATTTCTGAACTTGTGGAGGGAGCAGGAGCTTGAGAAAGTACTGCTTCTTCTTGTGCAGGGTCATAAGTTCGTAGGTAAGCCTTGTAACACCCAGTTTTCCAGAAGAGGGTAATTTTGAAATTTTGTAATTATAATTATTATTTAATGATATTTATTCATATTATGATTTTTAGTGATTTTTAATTATTTTTAAACTATTTAAATTCATGACTTGTGATTTTTGGTATTTTGCTAGTGAACAGTAGAGATTGCCTACCCTAGAGCCTAGCCATGTGATTAGGGTATTTTTGACATTTTTAGGGTTATTTGGATTTATTATAATTTATTTGAATTTATGGGAATTTTTAGAAATTATTTTGGAATTGTTTGATTGAGGGTTGACTAGGTTGACTTTGACTAGCAAAGACCTTGGTAGGCTAACCTTGAAGCTAACCCCAGTTGTGTTTGGACTTGGTTAGGTCATGTAACCCTAGTTAGACTAGAGTTGACCCATGGTATGGTTATTTGACTTAAGTTAGATTTAAGTCATAAGCCATGACTTGTGACTAAACCTTAAATCAATAACTAGCCTTAAGGCCCATAGGCCCACACCATGTACCCAAACCTCACCCTAATCAGCCCATGGCAGCCAACCTAGGGTTTTCCACCCTATTTAATGGCTCTTCCACTTGTTCTTGCCTCTTTTAATTATTTTTCTCTCAAGCTTTGAAGAAAGAGGTATAGCCATCTTCCCCAATCCATAACTTTCCCATTTTAACTCCTTTTTGGCTCAAACCACTTGCATTAGATTCTAATTATCTTCCTCTTGCTGTACATGGAGAGTATTCTCAGGCTTGGGGCAATTTGGAGAGTTTGGCTAACAAGAAGAAACCCCAATTTGGAGCTTTTTATTGGAATTTCAACATATAGGTAATTTTCTATTCCTTTCATAGAATTTCGTTTTCTTTGCATGATTAGGAAGCCCTAGGTGCCCTCTCTCTATTGGTATAGGCATTGTCAGGGTTCGTGTCCAATACGTGTCCGTATCAGACACGTATCATGAATAGTGTTCATGTGTTTGATAAAATGTCTGTGAGGAATTTATTTTTGATTTTTGTGGAACCAATTGCATGGATTGACAGATCTATATGTGTACATCATGTTTCGTATAGACTGAGCACGGATTCGAGTCGTATCCGTGTCCAAAACGGACACGAATACACCCGCAGCAGCATTCGGGCAGTGCCCTGCTGCTCGGAAGGCTTTCCTCCTTGCACGCGCCACGTGGCGGGCTACCAATTGGCATAAAGGTGGGGACACACACTGATGTACCACCCATCGAGTTTGACACGGCCTTGTGTCGTGTCGAGGAAGCACGGACACGTGCACTGGATTTATACTGCACAGTATCAGCCGAGAAATCGACACTGATACACACTATTTTCTCTTGACACGACACTTGTAGACATGGTACAGGGTGACACACGTGTAGCCCTATGCTAGGCGTACACGTGTACGTAACCACGTGGCATGAAGTGTCACATGTCGTGTCCACGAGGCGACTGCATCGCAGCACGATGCAGTCTGTGCACAGATTTGTGTCTGTGATATGTGTTTGACTTGGACACGTCGTGTCACACTATGGTGGACACGAATTGGATCCTAGGACATGTACACGATGTGTATTAATGTTACCAACCATTAGTTCATTAGTTTAATTTGATTTTGATTGATTAAATCTCAAATTCTCTATTTTTCTGAAACCTGTGTATCAGCTTATATTTACTGTTTTCCCAGATTTTCGAAACTGAGTTTTGGCATTGATTCTAACCTAATCTATGCAGTTAATTACATGTGATTAAGCCCTAATATGTACTCCTATATGAACCCTGTGTGTGTCGAAATTGGATTGATTTGGGACTGATTTTTGGGGTTAAACCTGAGATTGAAGTGTTAGACTGAAATCTGAGTTGCACACACTCATGTATTCTATACTTATACACGCTGTTAAACTAACATCCTGAGACACTAGGTTTGATACACTGTCACACACGAATACACACTGAATTGCCATTCATGAATACTTGGTATTATCCACAGGCATGATTACACTGGTTGTTCAACTGAGAATTCATTTCCTATGTGATAACTGAGTTGTATAAACTGAGATTTGTTTTTCTGTAAACTGAGATTTGAATGGGTGATATCTGAAATTATTTGGACTATTTTAATGGTTTTCAGTGTTATAAAAACTGAATTCGTGGACTAATTTTTCCTTTGAGTATTAAACCTGAGCATGGGCTGATGTTTCCCCACACACATGCACAAACTCACACTCTCACATTACCCTCACATTCTCATGACACACACAACCATAATGACACTTCACTGTTTTTCCTATATTAATGTAACACACCCTTGTATGCATTCCTGCCACCTTAGAGCTAACACACTCATTCCTGCCACCTACACACCCACATAAACTGTTCTTCCTAAGGATACATGTGTTAATGCATTGTTAAACTGAGTTTTTCCCTAAAGACTTAAACCTGAGATAGAGTAGTTTAAAACTGAAATGGTTTTCCCTTTTTACTGAGCTGAGATTTATGTTTGAATTCAATGTGATAGCCTCCAATTTCGTTTAAACCTGTCAATTTTATTGTTCAAATACTAACTGAAATTATTCCTATTAAAACTGAGATTTTCTTCAATTTACTGAATGCCTGAGATTGGATTATATTCACATTGACTTGCTTCCTATGTGTAGTTAAACTGAGATTGAGTAGGGACTTAGAGGAAGTTAGATTTTATTGGACTGAATTCCCATTTCTTTTTATCTTGTATGTTGATACACACACACATTGACACATTATGTTCACTCACTTATCTACATTGCTGTCTTAATACCTGTCCCAAAAAACCCCCTATATAACAGTCCAAAACAGGCCCTTAACCAAACCCCCTTAACCAACTCATGGCTGTCCTAAACCAGTCCTTATCACTCCACAAACCTGTCACACATGTGCAAGCCTCATTCCTATGTCCTATTACATACCAAGTACACACACACACATACATTGACACAACACACATGTATCCACACACTCATGACACTTTCCCACACTCACATCATTACCCACTAGCCTACACTCATTTCCCTTACACACATACACCCCCCTCTCTTTGTACATACAATACATATAGCTAAAGTATGTATGCATGTCTATATGTGTATATCTAAAAGTCTAAACTAATGTGCCATGTGTATAATGATAGAGTAAAGTGGAAGGGTAAGTTGAAATCAATATAGTATTTTCTATGTAATGTGAGTGTAATGTATATAGCCTAATATAGAGTGCCTAATTGAATGCCTGTATATAATGCAACCCTTTCTCTCTCCTTATACAATGTGGATTATAGCTCAATGTGAATGTACTCTTGATGTGTTTGGCTTGCATAGCCTTGTGATTGGTGTGTGATTGCTAGACTAGGCTTGGTTAGGCCTAGTGAGACTTATTAGACTTGTTTGGGTCAGTCTTGACCTAGTTGACCTAGTTTGACTAGTGTAGTTGACCAGAGTTGACCAAGAGTTGACTTTGGCCTAGTTCGACCTAGACAGCATGCAGATGCATTGTAGATTACATTTATCATCCTTTGTATACATCTTGACTTGTGTTGCTCTAACTAGGAGTCAGGTATCTCATCTCGGACAGTACATTTACTTCCGACATTCAGATACGAGGCGAGTACATTCTCTGATCATTTCATATCCTGCTTAGAATTATTTCCTGCATGAAATTACTTTACTTGATACTGTCACGTTGGTCACACGGATTAGTACTATATGGATCCCTTCCTGAGATGTTATCCTTTTAGGGAGCATCGGGTACTCTATGTTCTGTGCGTTTCACTTACATGGCGTATCATATGCTTCTTTGGTTCTTTGATCACTTATGACATATACTCATATGATCACAGAGTCTTCTCTGAATCCTTATCCCATTTATTTGGTCAATCAGAATCCCCATTTATGGGACTACTATGTACCACCCTTTGGCGGCTTACCACCCTTTGGGGGCTTACCACCCTTCGGGGGCCGTTACATAGAATCATAACATAACCTGGTTGGATCCTTGTGTATTAGTTGGGGGTACGGAGGAGTATAAATAGCCATGTGAACAATTCCAAAGTAGAATAGCCATGTACGCCTCTTTAGTATAGCCATGTACAAATCCAGCCGTTCACATATCGACTTTGTACTCTAAATCACTAGTCACTGGTAGTTCTCTACTTATAGTAGATATTTATATTACAGCTCTCTCTCTGTTTACATACTGTATTTCCTTCAGTATATATCTTACTTTACTGCATGATTATATTTTCTAACCTGCTATGAACTGTTGAGATGTATTGTGCTCGTTCCCGTCCTGACTGGACCTGTTGAAAATTTTACAGAGGATGATGAGGAACCTTGTACCCCTTACTTGGAGTTTGCCTAGATGATACTCGCAACCTGGACCCCTGGGGAGGTTCAGGCAGCTGCTGAGGACGATACCTTGCTTAGTATAGATAGCTTAGACTGTTTCCATTTTATGTTTAGTTGTTGTTCTTGATTCAGAGTTGTATATTTTTAGAGATGATAAGACTTGTATTTCTTTTCTGTTGTACCTCAGTTAAGTATTTCTTTATCTATTTCATCGTGCCATATTATATCTATAGATTGTGATTGAGTTATACCTCTGTGTTGGCCTCCTTATGGAGAGTATTCTATTATGTTAGTTATAGTTCATGATATAGAACAGCGTTCTACCACCGACACTGCGGCGTAGGCTGGGCGCTGTTACGTACTCGTACCCTCACAGTGGGTGCGGGTCGTGACACATTTCTAGTGGTGGCCCATGCAGGTCGAGTTTATGTAGTGGTATTCGAACTAGAGTATCACTACAGCCTGCAGCAGGATTAGGATTATTTTTGAGGTACTCAATCACATTAGGAAAAACTCTTAACTGGATTCCTGCCATCTAAATTCCTGTTGAAGATTGCTTCCTTGAATAACTGTCCTCCCTTGAATTATCGATTCTATCTCAGTATTGATTCCTTGTTTGATCTGTCTCCAGGATGGTGATTGAGACACGATCGCATCGCTCTGGCTCAGTAGACGCTGGTGAGAGGCCTACCACCCCTCGCCTGATCGTGGATGCTGGGACCACAGCACCCCCTATTTCTGCTCATATAGGAGCTTCTGCAGCTTTTGGGAGTGCACCTCCACCTGTCCGGAGGTCTTTTCCCGTCATTCCAGATATGTACCAGTAGCAGTTACCGTCAGGGACAGTAGATACGGCTCAGGTGTTTACCCTCTTCCAGCGATTCATGGAGTTTTAGCAGCAGATACAGCAGAGCCAGTCTGCTGATATCCGACAGAGCATACAAGATACTCACCAGTTGGTCAGGACGACAGTAGAGCTGGTGGCTGCTCAGCCACAGGGAGGCCAGATGCAGCCGTATCAGCCGAGGATTCCAGACATCCATTCCTTCAAGAAGATAGGACCCCGAGACTTCAAGGGTACAGAGGGCATCACATACGCTGACGATTGGATAGAGCACATTGAGGAGATATTCCGATTGGCACATATACCAGCGGGATTACAGATCGAGGCAACCGCCAGTCAGATGCAGGACTTGGCCCGTACCTGGTACCAGACGGATCCGAGGGTTGGTACAGCCGGTCAGACTTGGGCAGCGTTCAAAAAACTGTTCAAAGAGAAATTCTTTTCCGATACCGTACTCCGTGCTTTGGAGGCACAGTTTGAGAGTTTGGTTCAGGGGAACCAGACCGTTGAGGAGTACGTTGGAGAGTTCAGCCGTTTGAGCAGATTCATCGAGGATCTTACCAAGGTCGTGAAGGAGAGGAGGTTCCGCAGGGGTTTGATCGGAGAGATCAAGTCATATACCAAGAGCGATCGCGATGCCACCTTCGAGCAGATTCTGGTAGGAGCCATGATAGCGGAGGACGATCTTGGGCTGCAGGAGAAGAGGATGCGAGACACTCAGGGAGCTAGTGGCAGTACGGGCCCGGCCAAGAGGCCCCACCTGCAGATTCAGCAGTAGTATCCGCATCAGATGCCCCGCATGCAGATTCAGCCACAGTATCCATAGCAGATGCTACCCCTACAGTTTCAGCAGCAGTATCCGCAGCAGATGCTACCTCTACAGTTCCAGCAGCAGATGCTACTTCTACAGTTTCAGCAGCAGTACCAGCAGCCGAGGGTCTACCTTCAGCAGCGACAGTTTCAGGACCGCGTACCCTTTCAGCAGGCGCAGCAGCCGTAGAGGCAGCAGCAGAACCCGGGACAGCAGCTTGTTATCATTTGCCCTTTTTGCAAGAGACCAGGGCACGATTGGGGCAAATACCGGAAGAGGCTGGGCAGATATTTGCTTTGCGGAGGATCCGATCATCGTCTGAGAGAGTGCCCCGAGTCATCGGGACAGACTGTTCAGGAAGCAGGAGCTAGGGCTCCGGTAGGCCAGCAGAGGGGATTACCCTTACCGACTCAGCAGCAGAGGTACATGCAGCATCAGCAGCAGGCCAGGAGGGGCCAACAAGGGCGAGCTTTCGCCAGGACAGTCGAGGATGCTCAGGCCGTTGGAGATCTAGTTGCAGGTTCCGTTCTTTTTGACTCAAATTCCGCAATTGCCTCTTATAACTGCCTTAAAATTTTGATCCCTTCTGTTCCTTGTTGATTTATCAATTTTGTCCTGTTGTTCTTAAGTTATGTTTGATTTCTCCTGAGATAAATTATATGGGCTAGGTCACCCAGTTATGGAATCTAGAATCTTCGATAGTCGTGTTTAGCTGGCATAGTGAGGACATATAGTTAGATTTAGGACGTATTTCTCGGGTGTGGGAATTTAAGGTTTTTGCTGCCAAGCATGCGGCAATGCAAAAATTTTAAATACCATGATTCTAGAGGTATGTGCCTTAGTCGAGGACTCTGTGATTATCGTAGCCTTGTTCACTAGCATGACGAAGATTCTGAGTATCATGATTTGGACAGACGCATATGATTATCTAACGGTATGTTTGAGACTTTGATTGTGGGGTGTTTGACCTAGAAGGCCTGCTACCATCTTAATTTCGAGGACAAAATTTTTATAAGGTGGGTAGGATTGTAACACCCAGTTTTCCAGAAGAGGGTAATTTTGAAATTTTGTAATTATAATTATTATTTAATGATATTTATTCATATTATGATTTTTAGTAATTTTTAATTATTTTTAAACTATTTAAATTCATGACTTGTGATTTTTGGTATTTTGCTAGTGAACAGTAGAGATTGCCTACCCTAGAGCCTAGCCATGTGATTAGGGTATTTTTGACATTTTTAGGGTTATTTGGATTTATTATAATTTATTTGAATTTATGGGAATTTTTAGAAATTATTTTGGAATTGTTTGATTGAGGGTTGACTAGGTTGACTTTGACTAGCAATGACCTTGGTAGGCTAACCTAGAAGCTAACCCTAGTTGTGTTTGGACTTGGTTTGGTCATGTAACCCTAGTTAGACTAGAGTTGACCTATGGTATGGTTATTTGACTTAAGTTAGATTTAAGTCATAAGCCATGACTTGTGACTAAACCTTAAATTAATAACTAGCCTTAAGTCCCATAGGCCCACACCATGTACCCAAACCTCACCCTAATCAGCCCATGGCAGCCAACCTTGGGTTTCCCACCCTATTTAATGGCTCTTCCATTTGTTCTTGCCTCTTTTAATTATTTTTCTCTCAAGCTTTGAAGAAAGAGGTATAGCCATCTTTCCCAATCCATAACTTTCCCATTTTTACTCCTTTTTGGCTCAAACCACTTGTATTAGATTCTAATTATCTTCCTCTTGCTGTTTATGGAGAGTATTCTCAGGCTTGGGGCAATTTGGAGAGTTTGGCTAACAAGGAGAAACCCCCTTTTGGAGCTTTTTATTAGAATTTTAACATATAGGTAATTTTCTATTCCTTCCATAAAATTTCATTTTCTTTGCATGATTAGGAAGCCCTAGGTGCCCTCTCTCTGTTGGTATAGGCATTGTTAGGGTTCGTGTCCAATACGTGTCCGTATCGGACACGTATCATGAATAGTGTTCATGTGTTTGATGAAATGTTTGTGAAGAATTTATTTCTGATTTTTGTGGAACCAATTACATGGATTGACAGATCTATATGTGTACATCATGTTTCGTATAGACTGAGCACGGATTCGAGTCGTGTCCGTGTCCAAAACGGACACGAACAGACCCGCAGCAGCCTTCGGGCAGTGCCCTGCTGCTCGGGGGGCTTTCCTCCTTGCACGTGCCACGTGGCGGGCTGCCACTTGGCATGGAGGTGGGGGCACACACTGACGTGCCACCCATCGAGTTTGACACGGCCTTGTGTCGTATCGAGGAAGCACGGACACGTGCACTGGATTTATACTGCACAGTATCAGCCGAGAAATCGACTCTGAACACACTGTTTTCTCTTGACACGACACTTATGGACACGGTGTAGGGTGACACACATGTAGCCCTATGTTAGGCGTACATGTGTACGTAACCACGTGGCATGAAGTGTCACGTGTCGTATCCACGAGGCGACTGCATCACAGCACGATGCAGTCTGTGCACAGATTTGTGTCTGTGATATGTGTTTGACTTGGACACGTCGTGTCACACTATGGTGGACACAAATTGGATCCTAGGACACGTACACGATGTGTATTAATGTTACCAACTATTAGTTCATTAGTTTAATTTGATTTTGATTGATTAAATCTCAAATTCCCTATTTTCCTGAAACCTGTGTATCAGCTTATATTCACTGTTTTCCCAGATTTTCGAAACTGAGTTTTGGCATTGAATCTAACCTAATCTATGCAGTTAATTACATGTGATTAAGCCCTAATATGTACTCCTATATGAACCTTATGTGTGTGTCGAAATTGGATTGATTTGGGACTGATTTTTGGGGTTAAACCTGAGATTAAAGTGTTAGACTGAAATCTGAGTTGCACACACTCATCTATCCTATACTTATACACGCTGTTAAACTAATTTCCTGAGACACTAGGTTTGATACACTGTCACACACGAATACACACAGAATTGCCATTCATGAATACTTGGTATTACCCACAGGCATGATTACACGGGTTGTTCAACTGAGAATTCATTTCCTATGTGATAACTGAGTTGTATAAACTGAGATTTGTTTTTCTGTAAACTGAGATTTGAATGGGTGATATCTGAAATTATTTGGACTATTTTAATGGTTTTCAGTGTTATAAAAACTGAATTCGTGGACTGATTTTTCCTTTGAGTATTAAACCTGAGCATGGGCTGATGTTTCCCCACACACATATGCACAAGCTCACACTCTCACATTACCCTCATCCTCTCATGACACACACAACCACAATGACACTTCACTATTTTTCCTATATTAATGTAACACACCCTTGTATGCATTCCTGCCACCTTAGAGCTATCACACTCATTCCTGCCACCTGAGACACACCCATATAAACTGTTCTTCCTAAGGATACATGTGTTAATGCATTGTTAAACTGAGTTTTTCCCTAAAGACTTAAACCTGAGATAGAGTAGTTTAAAACTGAAATGGTTTTCCCTTTTTACTGAGCTGAGATTTATTTTGAATTCAATGTGATAGCCTCCAGTTTCGTTTAAACCTGTCAATTTTATTGTTCAAATACTAACTGAAATTGTTCCTATTAAAACTGAGATTTTCTTCAATTTACTGAATGCCTGAGATTGGATTACATTCATATTGACTTGCTTCCTATGTGTAGTTAAACTGAGATCGAGTAGGGACTTAGAGGAAGTTAGATTTTATTGAACTGAATTCCCATTCCTTTTTACCTTGTATGTTAATACACACACACATTGACACATTATGTTCACTCACTTATCCACATTGCTGTCTTAATACCTGTCCCAAAAAACACCCTACATAACAGTCCAAAACAGGCCCTTAACCAAACCCCCTTAACCAACTCATGGCTGTCCTAAACCAGTCCTTATCACTCCATAAACCTGTCACACATGTGCAAGCCTCATTCCTATGTCCTATTACACACCAAGTACACACACACATATACATTGACACCACACACATGTATCCACACTCTCATGACACTTTTCCACACTCACATTATTACCCACTAGCCTACACTCATTTCCCTTACACACATACACCCCCCTCTCTTTGTACATACAATACATATAGCTAAAGTATGTATGCATGTCTATATGTGTATATCTAAAAGTCTAAACTAATGTGCCATGTGTATAATGATAGAGTAAAGTGGAAGGGTAAGTTGAAATCAATATAGTATTTTCTTTGTAATGTGAGTGTAATGTATATAGCCTAATATAGAGTGCCTAATTGAATGCCTGTATATAATGCAACCCTTTCTCTCTCCTTATACAATGTGGATTATAGCTCAATGTGAATGTACTCTTGATGTGTTTGGCTTGCATAGCCTTGTGATTGGTGTGTGATTGCTAGACTAGGCTTGGTTAGGCCTAGTGAGACTTATTAGACTTGTTTGGGTCAGTCTTGACCTAGTTGACCTAGTTTGACTAGTGTAGTTGACCAGAGTTGACCAAGAGTTGACTTTGGCCTAGTTCAACCTAGACAGCATGCAGATGCATTGTAGATTACATTTATCATCCTTTGTATACATCTTGACTTGTGTTGCTCTAACTAGGAGTCAGGTATCTCATCTCGGACAGTACATTTACTTCCGACATTCAGATACGAGGCGAGTACATTCTCTGATCATTTCATATCCTGCTTAGAATTATATCCTGCATGAAATTACTTTACTTGATACTGTCACGTTGGTCCCACGGATTAGTACTATATGGATCCCTTCCTGAGATGTTATCCTTTTAGGGAGCATCGGGTACTCTATGTTCTGTGCGTTTCACTTACATGGCGTATCATATGCTTCTTTGGTTCTTTGATCACTTATGACATATACTCATATGATCACAGAGTCTTCTCTGAATCCTTATCCCATTTATTTGGTCAATCAGAATCCCCATTTATGGGACTACTATGTACCACCCTTTGGCGGCTTACCACCCTTTGGGGGCTTACCACCCTTCGGGGGCCGTTACATAGAATCATAACATAACCTGGTTGGATCCTTGTGTATTAGTTGGGGGTACGGAGGAGTATAAATAGCCATGTGAACAATTCCAAAGTAGAATAGCCATGTACGCCTCTTTAGTATAGCCATGTACAAATCCAGCCGTTCACATATCGACTTTGTACTCTAAATCACTAGTCACTGGTAGTTCTCTACTTATAGTAGATATTTATATTACAGCTCTCTCTCTGTTTACATACTGTATTTCCTTCAGTATATATCTTACTTTACTGCATGATTATATTTTCTAACCTGCTATGAACTGTTGAGATGTATTGTGCTCGTTCCCGTCCTGACTGGACCTGTTGAAAATTTTACAGAGGATGATGAGGAACCTTGTACCCCTTACTTGGAGTTTGCCTAGATGATACTCGCAACCTGGACCCCTGGGGAGGTTCAGGCAGCTGCTGAGGACGATACCTTGCTTAGTATAGATAGCTTAGACTGTTTCCATTTTATGTTTAGTTGTTGTTCTTGATTCAGAGTTGTATATTTTTAGAGATGATAAGACTTGTATTTCTTTTCTGTTGTACCTCAGTTAAGTATTTCTTTATCTATTTCATCGTGCCATATTATATCTATAGATTGTGATTGAGTTATACCTCTGTGTTGGCCTCCTTATGGAGAGTATTCTATTATGTTAGTTATAGTTCATGATATAGAACAGCGTTCTACCGCCGACACTGCGGCGTAGGCTGGGCGCTGTTACGTACTCGTACCCTCACAGTGGGTGCGGGTCGTGACACATTTCTAGTGGTGGCCCATGCAGGTCGAGTTTATGTAGTGGTATTCGAACTAGAGTATCACTACAGCCTGCAGCAGGATTAGGATTATTTTTGAGGTACTCAATCACATTAGGAAAAACTCTTAACTGGATTCCTGCCATCTAAATTCCTGTTGAAGATTGCTTCCTTGAATAACTGTCCTCCCTTGAATTATCGATTCTATCTCAGTATTGATTCCTTGTTTGATCTGTCTCCAGGATGGTGATTGAGACACGATCGCATCGCTCTGGCTCAGTAGACGCTGGTGAGAGGCCTACCACCCCTCGCCTGATCGTGGATGCTGGGACCACAGCACCCCCTATTTCTGCTCATATAGGAGCTTCTGCAGCTTTTGGGAGTGCACCTCCACCTGTCCGGAGGTCTTTCCCCGTCATTCCAGATATGTACCAGTAGCAGTTACCGTCAGGGACAGTAGATACGGCTCAGGTGTTTACCCTCTTCCAGCGATTCATGGAGTTTTAGCAGCAGATACAGCAGAGCCAGTCTGCTGATATCCGACAGAGCATACAAGATACTCACCAGTTGGTCAGGACGACAGTAGAGCTGGTGGCTGCTCAGCCACAGGGAGGCCAGATGCAGCCGTATCAGCCGAGGATTCCAGACATCCATTCCTTCAAGAAGATAGGACCCCGAG
Source organism: Iris pallida (assembly GCA_029216955.1). Classification (NCBI taxonomy): domain Eukaryota; kingdom Viridiplantae; phylum Streptophyta; class Magnoliopsida; order Asparagales; family Iridaceae; genus Iris; species Iris pallida. Next base: position 13,951,462 of record JANAVB010040419.1, on the reverse strand, counting down.
ACTTCAAGGGTACAGAGGGCATCACATACGCTGACGATTGGATAGAGCACATTGAGGAGATATTCCGATTGGCACATATACCAGCGGGATTACAGATCGAGGCAACCGCCAGTCAGATGCAGGACTTGGCCCGTACCTGGTACCAGACGGATCCGAGGGTTGGTACAGCCGGTCAGACTTGGGCAGCGTTCAAAAAACTGTTCAAAGAGAAATTCTTTTCCGATACCGTACTCCGTGCTTTGGAGGCACAGTTTGAGAGTTTGGTTCAGGGGAACCAGACCGTTGAGGAGTACGTTGGAGAGTTCAGCCGTTTGAGCAGATTCATCGAGGATCTTACCAAGGTCGTGAAGGAGAGGAGGTTCCGCAGGGGTTTGATCGGAGAGATCAAGTCATATACCAAGAGCGATCGCGATGCCACCTTCGAGCAGATTCTGGTAGGAGCCATGATAGCGGAGGACGATCTTGGGCTGCAGGAGAAGAGGATGCGAGACACTCAGGGAGCTAGTGGCAGTACGGGCCCGGCCAAGAGGCCCCACCTGCAGATTCAGCAGTAGTATCCGCATCAGATGCCCCGCATGCAGATTCAGCCACAGTATCCATAGCAGATGCTACCCCTACAGTTTCAGCAGCAGTATCCGCAGCAGATGCTACCTCTACAGTTCCAGCAGCAGATGCTACTTCTACAGTTTCAGCAGCAGTACCAGCAGCCGAGGGTCTACCTTCAGCAGCGGCAGTTTCAGGACCGCGTACCCTTTCAGCAGGCGCAGCAGCCGTAGAGGCAGCAGCAGAACCCGGGACAGCAGCTTGTTATCATTTGCCCTTTTTGCAAGAGACCAGGGCACGATTGGGGCAAATACCGGAAGAGGCTGGGCAGATGTTTGCTTTGCGGAGGATCCGATCATCGTCTGAGAGAGTGTCCCGAGTCATCGGGACAGACTGTTCAGGAAGCAGGAGCTAGGGCTCCGGTAGGCCAGCAGAGGGGATTACCCTTACCGACTCAGCAGCAGAGGTACATGCAGCATCAGCAGCAGGCCAGGAGGGGCCAACAAGGGCGAGCTTTCGCCAGGACAGTCGAGGATGCTCAGGCCGTTGGAGATCTAGTTGCAGGTTCCGTTCTTTTTGACTCAAATTCCGCAATTGCCTCTTATAACTGCCTTAAAATTTTGATCCCCTCTGTTCCTTGTTGATTTATCAATTTTGTCCTGTTGTTCTTAAGTTATGTTTGATTTCTCCTGAGATAAATTATATGGGCTAGGTCACCCAGTTATGGAATCTAAAATCTTCGATAGTCGTGTTTAGCTGGCATAGTGAGGACATATAGTTAGATTTAGGACGTATTTCTCGGGTGTGGGAATTTAAGGTTTTTGCTGCCAAGCATGCGGCAATGCAAAAATTTTAAATACCATGATTCTAGAGGTATGTGCCTTAGTCGAGGACTCTGTGATTATCGTAGCCTTGTTCACTAGCATGACGAAGATTCTGAGTATCATGATTTGGACAGACGCATATGATTATCTAACGGTATGTTTGAGACTTTGATTGTGGGGTGTTTGACCTAGAAGGCCTGCTACCATCTTAATTTCGAGGACAAAATTTTTATAAGGTGGGTAGGATTGTAACACCCAGTTTTCCAGAAGAGGGTAATTTTGAAATTTTGTAATTATAATTATTATTTAATGATATTTATTCATATTATGATTTTTAGTAATTTTTAATTATTTTTAAACTATTTAAATTCATGACTTGTGATTTTTGGTATTTTGCTAGTGAACAGTAGAGATTGCCTACCCTAGAGCCTAGCCATGTGATTAGGGTATTTTTGACATTTTTAGGGTTATTTGGATTTATTATAATTTATTTGAATTTATGGGAATTTTTAGAAATTATTTTGGAATTGTTTGATTGAGGGTTGACTAGGTTGACTTTGACTAGCAATGACCTTGGTAGGCTAACCTAGAAGCTAACCCTAGTTGTGTTTGGACTTGGTTTGGTCATGTAACCCTAGTTAGACTAGAGTTGACCTATGGTATGGTTATTTGACTTAAGTTAGATTTAAGTCATAAGCCATGACTTGTGACTAAACCTTAAATTAATAACTAGCCTTAAGGCCCATAGGCCCACACCATGTACCCAAACCTCACCCTAATCAGCCCATGGCAGCCAACCTTGGGTTTCCCACCCTATTTAATGGCTCTTCCATTTGTTCTTGCCTCTTTTAATTATTTTTCTCTCAAGCTTTGAAGAAAGAGGTATAGCCATCTTTCCCAATCCATAACTTTCCCATTTTTACTCCTTTTTGGCTCAAACCACTTGTATTAGATTCTAATTATCTTCCTCTTGCTGTTTATGGAGAGTATTCTCAGGCTTGGGGCAATTTGGAGAGTTTGGCTAACAAGGAGAAACCCCCTTTTGGAGCTTTTTATTAGAATTTTAACATATAGGTAATTTTCTATTCCTTCCATAAAATTTCATTTTCTTTGCATGATTAGGAAGCCCTAGGTGCCCTCTCTCTGTTGGTATAGGCATTGTTAGGGTTCGTGTCCAATACGTGTCCGTATCGGACACGTATCATGAATAGTGTTCATGTGTTTGATGAAATGTCTGTGAGGAATTTATTTCTGATTTTTGTGGAACCAATTACATGGATTGACAGATCTATATGTGTACATCATGTTTCGTATAGACTGAGCACGGATTCGAGTCGTGTCCGTGTCCAAAACGGACACGAACAGACCCGCAGCAGCCTTCGGGCAGTGCCCTGCTGCTCGGGGGGCTTTCCTCCTTGCACGTGCCACGTGGCGGGCTGCCACTTGGCATGGAGGTGGGGGCACACACTGACGTGCCACCCATCGAGTTTGACACGGCCTTGTGTCGTATCGAGGAAGCACGGACACGTGCACTGGATTTATACTGCACAGTATCAGCCGAGAAATCGACTCTGAACACACTGTTTTCTCTTGACACGACACTTATGGACACGGTGTAGGGTGACACACGTGTAGCCCTATGTTAGGCGTACATGTGTACGTAACCACGTGGCATGAAGTGTCACGTGTCGTGTCCACGAGGCGACTGCATCACAGCACGATGCAGTCTGTGCACAGATTTGTGTCTGTGATATGTGTTTGACTTGGACACGTCGTGTCACACTATGGTGGACACAAATTGGATCCTAGGACACGTACACGATGTGTATTAATGTTACCAACTATTAGTTCATTAGTTTAATTTGATTTTGATTGATTAAATCTCAAATTCCCTATTTTCCTGAAACCTGTGTATCAGCTTATATTCACTGTTTTCCCAGATTTTCGAAACTGAGTTTTGGCATTGAATCTAACCTAATCTATGCAGTTAATTACATGTGATTAAGCCCTAATATGTACTCCTATATGAACCTTATGTGTGTGTCGAAATTGGATTGATTTGGGACTGATTTTTGGGGTTAAACCTGAGATTAAAGTGTTAGACTGAAATCTGAGTTGCACACACTCATCTATCCTATACTTATACACGCTGTTAAACTAATTTCCTGAGACACTAGGTTTGATACACTGTCACACACGAATACACACAGAATTGCCATTCATGAATACTTGGTATTACCCACAGGCATGATTACACGGGTTGTTCAACTGAGAATTCATTTCCTATGTGATAACTGAGTTGTATAAACTGAGATTTGTTTTTCTGTAAACTGAGATTTGAATGGGTGATATCTGAAATTATTTGGACTATTTTAATGGTTTTCAGTGTTATAAAAACTGAATTCGTGGACTGATTTTTCCTTTGAGTATTAAACCTGAGCATGGGCTGATGTTTCCCCACACACATATGCACAAGCTCACACTCTCACATTACCCTCATCCTCTCATGACACACACAACCACAATGACACTTCACTATTTTTCCTATATTAATGTAACACACCCTTGTATGCATTCCTGCCACCTTAGAGCTATCACACTCATTCCTGCCACCTGAGACACACCCATATAAACTGTTCTTCCTAAGGATACATGTGTTAATGCATTGTTAAACTGAGTTTTTCCCTAAAGACTTAAACCTGAGATAGAGTAGTTTAAAACTGAAATGGTTTTCCCTTTTTACTGAGCTGAGATTTATTTTGAATTCAATGTGATAGCCTCCAGTTTCGTTTAAACCTGTCAATTTTATTGTTCAAATACTAACTGAAATTGTTCCTATTAAAACTGAGATTTTCTTCAATTTACTGAATGCCTGAGATTGGATTACATTCATATTGACTTGCTTCCTATGTGTAGTTAAACTGAGATCGAGTAGGGACTTAGAGGAAGTTAGATTTTATTGAACTGAATTCCCATTCCTTTTTACCTTGTATGTTAATACACACACACATTGACACATTATGTTCACTCACTTATCTACATTGCTGTCTTAATACCTGTCCCAAAAAACACCCTACATAACAGTCCAAAACAGGCCCTTAACCAAACCCCCTTAACCAACTCATGGCTGTCCTAAACCAGTCCTTATCACTCCATAAACCTGTCACACATGTGCAAGCCTCATTCCTATGTCCTATTACACACCAAGTACACACACACATATACATTGACACCACACACATGTATCCACACTCTTATGACACTTTCCCACACTCACATCATTACCCACTAGCCTACACTCATTTCCCTTACACACATACACCCCCCCTCTTTGTACATACAATACATATAGCTAAAGTATGTATGCATGTCTATATGTGTATATCTAAATGTCTAAACTAATGTGTCATGTGTATAATGATAGAGTAAAGTGGAAGGGTAAGTTGAAATCAATATAGTATTTTCTATGTAATGTGAGTGTAATGTATATAGCCTAATATAGAGTGCCTAATTGAATGCCTGTATATAATGCAACCCTTTCTCTCTCCTTATACAATGTGGATTATATCTCAATGTGAATGTACTCTTGATGTATTTGGCTTGCATAGCCTTGTGATTGGTGTGTGATTGCTAGACTAGGCTTGGTTAGGCCTAGTGAGACTTATTAGACTTGTTTGGGTCAGTCTTGACCTAGTTGACCTAGTTTGACTAGTGTAGTTGACCAGAGTTGACCAAGAGTTGACTTTGGCCTAGTTCGACCTAGACAGCATGCAGATGTATTGTAGATTACATTTATCATCCCTTGTATACATCTTGACTTGTGTTGCTCTAACTAGGAGTCAGGTATCTCATCTCGGACAGTACATTTACTTCAGACATCCAGATACGAGGCGAGTACATTCTTTGATCATTTCATATCCTGCTTAGAATTATTTCCTGCATTAAATTACTTTACTTGATACTGTCACGTTGGTCACACGGATTAGTACTATATGGATCCCTTCCTGAGATGTTATCCCTTCAGGGAGCATCGGGTACTCTATGTTCTGTGCGTTTCACTTACATGACGTATCATATGCTTCTTTGGTTCTTTGATCACTTGTGACATATACTCATATGATCAGAGAGTCTTCTCTGAATCCTTATCCCATTTATTGGGTCTATCAGAATCCCTATTTATGGGACTACTATGTACCACCCTTCGGGGGCTTACCACCCTTTGGGGGCTTACCACCCTTTGGGGGCTTACCACCCTTCGGGGGCCGTTATATAGAATCATAACATAACCTAGTTGGATCCTTGTGTATTAGTTGGGGGTACGGGGGAGTATAAATAGCCATGTGAACAATTCCAAAGTAGAATAGCCATGTACGCCTCTTTAGTATAGCTATGTACAAATCCAGCCGTTCACATGTCGACTTTGTACTCTAAATCACTAGTCACTGGTAGTTCTCTACTTATAGTAGATATTTATATTATAGCTCTTTATCTGTTTACATACTGTATTTCCTTCAGTATCTATATCTTACTTTTCTGCATGATTATATTTTCTAACCTGCTATGAACTGTTGAGATGTATTGTGCTCGCTCCCGTCCTGACTGGACCTGTTGAAAATTTTACAGAGGATGATGAGGAACCCTGCACCCCTTACTTGGAGTTTGCCTAGATGACACTCGCGACCTCGACCCCTGGGGAGGTTCAGGCAGCTGTTGAGGACGATACCTTGCTTAGTATAGATAGCTTAGACTGTTTCCATTTTATGTTTAGTTGTTGTTCTTGATTCAGAGTTGTATATTTTTAGAGATGATAAGACTTGTATTTCTTTTCTGTTATACCTCAATTGAGGATTTCTTTATCTATTTCATCGTGCCATATTATATCTATAGATTGTGATTGAGTTATACCTCTGTGTTGGCATCCTTATGGAGAGTATTCTATTATGTTAGTTATAGTTCATGACCTAGAACGGCATTCTACCGTCGATACTGCGGTGTACGCTGGGCGCTGTTACGTACTCGTACCCTCACAGTGGGTGCGGGTCGTGACAAGCCTACCCAGATCGTGTCTCGCCGGATAGAACTTCTTAAATAGGAGAAGACACCAGATGACACGATTTGTATTTCTTGCCCCTCTTTACTTTGTAAGATGCCACCCCCTGTGTTATTTCTTGCACAAGCTCCGGATGGACCCACATGATCTCACTACGTTCAGTCGTGAGTGGTACCAAGGTTGAGTTACGGGCTGGCGGCAGGTTGACGACTTCCATTATTGCCTTAGGAATCGGGACTACCCCGTCTGGGACTTCTATGGAAGGAAAGTCACCAAATTGAAGAGAGATCATGTTAGAAGATACGACCTTGTCTTCAGCTTCGAGGTTGATCACTTGGCTGTCGATAAGCTGTTGTATCTTCTTCTTCAAGACGATGCAATCCTTGGTAGAGTGATGCACGTACTGATGATAAAGACAGTACCTGGGATCGTTGAGTTGGTTCACCTTCGCAAGATGTCGTGGTGGAGGCAGCGTCAGTTTATTACCCTTTGTCAATGTGTGAAAAATAGTAATAACATCGTTTTCGTCAAAGGAGAAAGTCTCCTTTGGTTTGTCAGAGGCGCCCTGAGAATTTGAAGCTCCCTTGGAAGTGTCGACCTTTAAGACTTCTTTCCATTTACCCCTATGGATAGGGTTTGTTTGTAAAGCCCCAGTCCCAAAATATGTAGGACTAGGAACGTAGACATGCCAGCTGTATTCATACGAAGTACATAGGCCTCGTGTGGATACATAAGCTGTAAAATGCAGTAGAACCATAACTAATCTCATCCACACAAAATAAATGAATAAAAGATATCATATAATGATAATGAATTGTCTTGATACAATGTGTTGGGTGGAGACAAATCTACTACCAAAAAGTAAGGAAAAAATACATGAGAAAAGAAATGAATTTGGCGAGCGAAGCGAAGATGATCCAAGTGCAATCATCCTCGAAGAAATAAAGAGGACCACGGCTAGAGCTAGAACACCTGCGAAAGATAAGAGCACACATCTGGCGAGATAACCAGGTCCTCAGAGGGACGTAACAAGACACATAATATCATGCCATATAAACTGAATAAATATTGCTCAAATAAATAAGTCAATTAAATTATAACATGGTCCAATACACACCTATTGAACTAGCTTACCATCCCCCCAACCAAATAAGGACAGGAGATGGTAAACTAATTCACGATGACGTATCTTTCCATGCTATAAATCCAATATGGTATCCGGACCCTAACAAGGTTCAATACCTTCTCATCGAAGTAGTAAGTCAAACCTACAACCAAACAAGGACAAGACGTGACGAACTAATCTGCGACAAGTTATTGTTCCAAGCCACGGTCAGATACAAGTACCCAAACCAAAAGTACTCATACCTAACGGATAAAGGTGCCTAACCGTTCTAAGTGAAATGTAGTTAAGAACAATCCTTCTTACGCATGGGCCCTGGCTAAATAGGATCGGCATAGTCCTCCCTTGCGGCACCAGTGTCACTACCATATTTCTAGTTTGAGGCTATTTTTGTCATTTTTGAGGTTATTTGAATTTATTATAATTTATTTGAATTTATGGGAATTTTTAGGAATTATTTTAGAATTGTTTGAATGATGGTTGACTAGGTTGACTTTGACTAGCATTGACCTTAGGTGGCTAACCTAGAAGCTAACTCTAGTTGTGTTAGACTTGGTTAGGTCATGTAACCCTAGTTATACTAGAGTTAACCTAGGGTTTAGTCATTAAACTCAAGTTAGACTAGTTAAGTCATAAGCCATGACTTATGGTTGAACCATTAATTAACAACTTGGCACATAGGAGCCCAAAGCCCAACCCACTAAGCTAACCCTAACCCTAATTCATGTTGGCCGGCCACATACACTAGCATTGGGAATCCCCCCTATAAATATTCTCCTCTATTTAGGGCTAGCCTCTTTAGGAAAGAACAAGTTAAGGAAGAGGTATTTTCTCAACTTCATTAATGCATAGAAATTCCATTTTATCTCCTTTTTCCCTCAAACAAATTGCAATAGGTTCTAATCTAGGTATAATTGCTGTTTGTGGAGGTTTTTCTCAGTTTGTTTATAATTTGAAGAAGTTTGCTAGCAAGGAGGAACCCCCCTATTGGAAGCTTTTTTTTTATTTGGACACCACTAGGTAAATCACCCTAAACTCCATTTATTTCTGGATTTCTTTGCATGTAGACCTAGCCCTAGGTGTCCCCTAGCCATAGGAATTGATTTCGTGTCGAGGTGGACCCATTTCGTGTCCGTATTAGACACGTATCCGACCCTAGACCTAAGTGTTTGATGAAATGCCCCAGTAGGCATTTCGATCTGTTTTTGTGAAAGTATTTGAATAGGAAATTGTATTTTTGTCTCGCTTATCGATTTCTTTTGGACTGGGATCATTTTTGTGTGGCATCGTATCGGGTTGGACGCGTGCACACGCGTGCGCGGGCAGCGTGCGTGTCCTGCTACTCGGGGTAGATTCTTCACTGGACACAGCACGAGGACACGAGATATTTTGTGGACACGTTGGGGCAGTGTCTGACACGACACTCCCCAAGTGGCATGACCTCTCGTGTCGTGTCGAGGGAGGAATCACCATCGCACTGTTTGTGCCCTGGCAGTTCAGTCGGGTTTTTAGTGCACTGATACGGTCTGTTTGACACGACATAGGGACACGTCGACCCAAAACAGGGTGACACGTGGGTATCCCTATAAGTGGCGAACCTAGGTTTGTGGACACGTGTCTTAGTTTGTTCTATGTTGTGTACACGACACGCGTGCACACACGCACGAGGCAGTGCACTGCTGTGCAGTGTCCAGTGTGCTGTTTTGGGTTTATATGATGTGGACACGCCGTGTCCGGCTATGGTGGACACGTATTGGTCTTTATGACACGTGCACATATCTAGGATGTGTTACCAACCATTTGATTTACATGTTAGAATGTTTTAACCCATTAAATCCTATTTACCCTAAATTTTCTGATACATGATTATTCAGTATTTTCTATTTTTTAATTCAACTTTTAGCAGCCCAATTAACCTAATTAATACTATTGTTAGCATGGTTTAAGTCCCTAATATGGTTCTCCTATATGTAATCTACTTGTGTGTCGAGTTTGGGTTATTTTGGTTGGAAATTGGTTTCAAAATGGGCCTTTGAAGTTGTAGTGTAAAATCTGAACTGAAATAAAATGGTTCCTTTTCTTTCTCATCACTGCTACTCATTCACACACACTTCACTCACTGTCACACATTTTCCTGCACACTCACTGTTTCCTAATAACACTGTGCACTCACTGTTTCAGTCACACACACACTGTTTTGCACTCTCTTCTCTCACACACACAGGCTTTCACACACACACACTTGTCTATATCTCTCACACAACTGTCACTCACACCCACCACACTCTCATGACACACACACATGCCTTCCCTCTCTCTATATACATATGCATGAGTATATATTATATGTGTATAGCTATATATGTAATGTATATACATATAGTTAATGTAGATATATAATATATGTATATTATATGTATATATGTATTGAGCCTATATATATATATATATATGTATATATGTGATGGTTCCTAATGAATATAAATTATAACCTAATGTAAAGTACATAAATATGTGTATGTCTCTATGTGATATTGTATGCCAAGTTGAGTATGTATTCATGGTGAGATTAGATGACTTATTGACATTATAATGAACATGTGTTGTTGGCTTTCATAGCCTTGTAGTGGTGTGTACTAGCTAGTATAGGCTTGTGTGACCTAGTATAGACTAGTGTAGACTAGTTAAACCAATTTAGACTTGTTAGACCTAGTTTGACCATAGTTGACCTAGTTTGACTTCTAGGGTTGACCAGTGTTGACCAAGAGTTGACTTTGGCCTAGATTGACCTAGATTCATTTAGAATGCATTAAATTGCATCTTGTTATCATTTTAGACTTGTTGTGACTTGTGCTGTTCTGATTAGGAGCCAGACACCTCTCCTCGGACAGTACATTTCATCCGGACACTCAGATACCAGGCGAGTACATTCTTTGATCATTTCATATCCTGCTTAGAATTATTTTCCTGCTTTAAATTACTTTACTTGATACTGTCACGTTGGTCACACGGATTAGTACTATATGGATCCCTTCTTGAGATGTTATCCCTTCAGGGAGCATCAGGTACTTCATGTTCTGTGTGTTTCACTGACATGGCGTATCACTATGCTTTATTGGTTCATTGAATCACTTGTGACATGTACTCTCATGATCACAGAGTCTTCCATGAATCCTCCCATTTATTGGGCTTCCTAGAATCCTTATTTATGGGACTACCATGTACCACCCTTCGAGGGCCATTGCATGGAATCATATCATAACCTGGCTGGATCTTTGTGTATTGATTGGGGGTATGGGGGAGTCAAAGTGGACATGTGAATAATACCCAAGTAGTATCTCATCAGAATCATTCCATAGTGTCTCATCAGAATCATCCTATGCCATTTACATGTCTATATTGTACTCTGACTCACTAGCCACTGTTAGTCTCTATTTATAGTAGATATTTCTATTACAGTTCTCTCTCTGTTTACATACTGCATTTCTTTCAGTACCTGTATCTTACTTTACTGCATGATTATATTTTCTAGCCTACTATGAAATGTTGAGATGTATTGTGGTCGCTCCTGTCCTGACTGGACCTGTTGAAAATATTACAGAGGACGAGAAGGAGGCCTGTGTGGATACCTTCTACGAGGCAGCCCTAGACGACACTTGTGAGCTGGACTCTCAGGAGGACCCAGCTCTAGCTGATGAAATTACCCCCATTGCCTAGACTAGCTTAGTTAGGCTTTATCTTACTTATGTTGTCTTGAGACTGGTTTAGCTAGATTTTATTTCTGTCTTGAGATCTGATTTGTATATATTCTTTCATATTCAGTAGCTGAGACTTGTACTCGGGATATTTGCTGAGATATTGTCTTAGACTTCCTAATCATCTGTATTTCTTTGAGTTCTATATCATATCGTGCTTCTTCTTCCTTAGTTGTGATTGAGTTTACATTCTGCTATGTCACCCCCATTCGGGAAGTATAAACTGCTTAGAATTATATTGTTAGATGTTGTGACCTAGGACAGCGTTCTACCGCCGACACTGCGGCGTAGGCTGGACGTACCCACGTCTCGTGCCCTTACTCTAGGGTACGGGTCGTGACACGTTTTTAGTGGTGGCCTATGCAGGTCTAGACTAGAAGTGTAGTGGTATTCGAACCAGAGTATCACTACAGCCTCCAGTAGAATATTGGACATTAGTTTCAAGGTACTCAATTACATTAGGAAAAAATTCTTTTATTGCCATCTAAATCCTTACTGTCAATCGATTCTTTTGAATTTTAACTGTCCGCCTTTGTTATATCGCTTCTTTCTCAGAAATTGATACTCTTGTTGGTCTATCTTCAGGATGGTGGAGACACGGTCGCACCGTACCATTCATGGGGATGCTGTAGAGGGGTCTGCTACCTCTAAGCCAGTTCAACAGAGACAGGAGACTGCAGCTCCTACCACCTCTGCTCGTATTAAGGCTCCAGCAGCAGCAGCAGGGGGTATGAATCCACCGGCTTGGAGGCAGGACCCAGTCATCACGGATATGCCTTTCCAGCAGCCGCCGCTTATAGGATACGTGGATGCGGCACAGATGTTCTCCTATTTCTAGCAGTTCATGGACCGGCAACAAGCGACAGGACAGGGGCATGGAGTTGGCCCTTACGACGGTTGCAGCTCGACCAGTGGTTCAGCAGTCAAGGACACCGGGGATAGAGCAGTTCCAGAAGATGAGCCCCATAGACTTCCTGGGGACAGAGGGGATCCTATATGCTGACGAGTGGATCAAGCATATAGAGGAGATCTTCCTCCTGGCCCGGATACCGGCAGATATCCAGATTGAGGCGACAGCTAGCCGGATGCGAGATCTTGCTCGTACCTGGTATCAGTCAGACCCCAGGGTGGGGGTAGCTGGGCAGACTTGGGAGGAGTTCAAGGGCTTCTTCAAGAAGAAGTTCTTCCCAGATTCAGCGCTTCGAGCCTTGGAGTCGCAGTTCGAGAGCTTAGTTCAGGGGAGCCTATCCGTAGAGGAGTACGCTGGGGAGTCCAGTCGCCTCGGCAGATTCGTAGAGGGCTTGAGCGAGACGGTGAAGGCCCAGAGGTTCCGGAAGGGTCTGGTCAAGGAGGTCAAGTCCTTGACCAAGAGCAACAGGGATGCCACTTTTGAGAAGATCTTGACGGGAACCTTATTGGCAGAGGATGATCTTGAGCTTAGGCTCAAGAGGGGGTGAGACCCTGTTGGGGGCAGCAGCAGCAGAGGCCAGGCCAAGAGGCCCCACTTTCAGTACCAACAACTGAGGCAGTTCCAGCCGCAGCCGATCCAGCAGAGGCCAGTTCACCAGCAGCAGCAGCCAAGACAGTACCAGCAGGGCCAGAGACAGGGTATTACTTGTGCTTACTGCAAGAAGCCCAGGCATGTCACCAATGAGTGCCGGAAGAGGCTGCATCAAGCTATTCGCAAGGGCCAACTTGATCCTCTTCCCTAGGGATCCCAGATGAGGGAACCCTGGGAGAGCCGCCGACTCCAACTATCGTCCATATACGATCCATACTAGATCTGACCAACCGCCCGTCCTACCTCCTCTACGTTCTTGACAGCCCATCCTTGTTCCGGAATCCTGTCTCTTTGCTTTGTGAAATCCTTGGGTTTAGACATTACTTCGGTGATTCTTACTTCTTTCAAAATCAGCAGACCACCAGATGAGGGAGTGTCGCATAGCACGAGCAGCTCAGGGAGGAGGAGCAAGGGCTCCAGCAGGCCAGCAGAGGAGACCAGCCCTGCCGAAACAGCAGCAGAGGTTCGTCCTGCACCAGCAGCAGGCCAGGGGAGGCCAGCAGGGATGAGCTTTTGCCATGGCGGCCGGAGATGCAGAGGCGATAGGAGAGCTGATCGCAGGTTCGGTCCATCTCGACCACAGTCCAGCTTTTGTATTATTCGATTCCGGTGCTTCGCATAGCTTCATATCAGTATCTTTTACGTTTAGACACGATATCATAGCTGAATCGCTGCCTAGGACTTACAAAATCACGACCGGGGGTGGCATTATCCTCGTGAGTGATGTTTGTAAGGGTCAAAGTACTGTTTTGGGAGGCCGTGAGTTGGAGGTGAGCCTGCTCGTAATGCCATTACCGAACTACGATATAGTACTCGGTATGGATTGGTTGAGCAGGCACCACGCCAGCATTGATTGCAGAGGGGGTAGAGTTCTCTTCAGAGCGTCGAGGGAGCCAGAGTTCGATTACTCCAGACATCAGGCAGAGCAGAGTTGAGGAGTCTTCTGCAGAGTCTCGGTTGAGGAGCAGGCGATTCCACACCCCTTGATAGCAGAGTATATAGATGTTTTCCCAGAGGAGTTGCCTGGATTGCTACCAGACAAAGACATTGAGTTCTCGATAGACTTGGTTCCAGAAGCGGAACCTATCTCTCAGCATGTCTATCGGATAAACAATAGTGAGTTGGTGGAGCTGAAGAAGCAGGTGGATGAGCTGCGGGACAAGGGCTTCATTCGTTCGAGTTCCTCGCCATGGGGTGCACCAGTGTTGTTTGTGCCAAATAAGGATGGGTCAGTACGGATGTGTATTGACTATAGGGCACTCAACAACCTCAAGATCAAGAACAGATACCCACTGCCGCGGATCGACGATCTTTTTAACCAGTTGAGCGGAGCTCGGGTATTTTTCAAGATTTATCTGAGGTTGGGATATCACCAGGTGAAGGTGAAGGGGGAAGATATTCCCAAGACTGCTTTCAGGACACGGTACGGGCAGTTTCAGTTTTTGGTTATGCCGTTTGGGCTAACCAATGCACCAGCAGTATTTATGAACCTAATGAACAAGGTGTTCCACCAGTACCTGGATCAGTTTGTGGTGGTGTTTATTGACGACATCTTGGTATATTCCAAGACTGAGAAGGAGCACGAGGAGCACCTGAGGATAGTGCTGGAGACTCTCAGGAAGGAGCAGCTTTATGGGAAGCTCTCCAAGTGTGAGTTCTTCTTGGACCGGGTGGACTTTTTGGGGCATGTGGTGACTGGAGATGGTATCTCAGTTGACCCCAAGAAGATTGTAGCAGTTGAGGCATAGACAGCACCGACTTCAGTGGCAGAGATCAGGAGTTTCCTGGAGATAGCAGGATATTATCAGAGATTTATGCAGGATTTCTCCCGGGTTGCAGAGCCGTTGACTCGGTTGACCCGGAAGGATACTGAGTTTGTTTGGTCAGAGGAGTGTCAGGCAGCTTTTGATGAGTTGAAGAAGCGGCTTACGATAGCTCCAATTCTGACATTGCCTTCAGGATCAGGTGGATTCACTATTTATAGTGATGCTTCAGGGAAGGGGCTGGGTTGTGTATTGCAGCAGCACGGGAAGGTGATTGCCAATGCTTCCAGGCAGTTACGTCCCATGAGAAGAACTACCCTACCCACGACCTAGAGCTGGCAGCAGTGATATTTGCTCTGAAGTTATGGAAGCATTATCTGTATGGGGAGAGGGTGGAGATTTTTACAGATCACAAGAGCTTAAAGTATGTGTTCACTCAGAAGGAGCTGAACATGAGGCAGTGCAGATGGCTAGAGTTGATGAAAGGCTTTGATATATCGCTTCAGTATCACCCAGGGAAGGCCAACGTGGTTGCCGATGCCTTGAGTAGGTATCCGACAGCCATGTGTTTGACTATGGATCGACACTTGCTTGCTGATTTGGAGAGCCTGGGGATTGAGGTGATCGTGCCCGGAGTGTAGATACAGATGTGGGGCATGCAGATTCAGTCAGACTTGGTGGAGAGGATCAAGTCGGCACAGTTTGAGGACATTGCTCTACGGTGTCTTCGAGAGCAGGTTCATACAGGATTGGTGGACGGTGAGTTTTCTCTTGCAGAGGATGGTGCCTTGAGGCACGGTTCCAGGTTATGTGTGCCCAGCGGAGAGCTCAGGGAGCAGGTTTTGCAGGAGGCCCACAGATCTCAGAACTCTATACACCCTGGTGCCAACAAGATGTACCGAGATCTGAGGGAGCATGTTTGGTGGTCCGGGATGAAGCGGGAGGTAGTTTGCTTCGTAGCTAGGTGCTTGGTCTGTCAGCAGGTCAAGGCAGAGAGGCAGAGGCCCGGTGCATTGTTGCAGCCACTATCCATTCTCGAGTAGAAATGAGAGCATATAACTATAGATTTCGTATCTGGATTGCCGCGTACACCAGGAGAAAAAGATACGATTTGGATCATCGTTGACAGGTTGACCAAATTGGCCCACTTCTTGCCATTCAAGGTGGGTACGTCTACAGAGAGGCTGGCAGAGATGTATATGCGGCAGATAGTCAGGATTCATGGGGTTCCGGTCAGCATCATCTCAGATCGGGATAGTCGCTTTACTTTCCATTTTTGGAGGAGTCTACAGATTAGCTTGGGCACACAGCTCAAGTTTAGTACTGCTTACCTCCCAGACGAACGGACAGTCAGAGAGGACTATTCAGACACTTGAGGATATGCTGCGGACGTGCGTCCTGGACTTTGGAGGTTCCTGGGAGGATCACCTACATTTGGTGGAGTTTGCTTACAATAACAGTTTTCAGGCCAGCATTGTGATGTCACCTTTCGAGGCTCTATACGGGCGTAGGTGTCGTAAACCCTTATCTTGGGATGATGTTGGTGAGCGAGCTTTACTGGGACCAGAGATGGTTGTTGACACAGCCGAGAAGGTGAAGCTCATCAGGGACAGACTTCGCGTGGCGCAGGACAGACATCGACCCTGGGCCGATAGCCACCGGAGGCCGTTGGAGTTTGAGGTACAGATTAGAGTAGGATTAGATTTAGGTTTGTTTGTTTGTGATTTTGATCATGTTTTTTTATCATAATTAATTGAGACCTTACTTGTGATTAGGTTGGAGACCAGGTTTTCTTGAGGATATCTCCGACTCGTGGTACGATACGTTTTGGTGGAGGTGGGAAGCATAGCCCGCGCTTCATCGACCCTTTCGTTATCAACGGGAGAGTCGGTGACGTGGCATACAGGCTAGACTTGCCACCTGCACTAGTGGGGGTCCACAACGTATTCCATGTATCACAGTTGAGACGGTACGTGGCTGACCCTAGCCATGTGCTCGATCATTCGGAGATTGAGGTTGGGCCTTCTCTCAGTTATCCAGAGCAGCCAGTGGAGATACTGGATCGACGGGAGAAGGTTCTGAGGAACCAGGTATACCCTTGGTATGCGTCGCATGGAGGCATCATTCTCCAGGAGAGTCTACCTGGGAGCGGGAGGATGAGATGCGCGAGCGGTACCCCTATCTTTTTGGACCTTGAGGTATACTTTTCTATCATTCTCAGTAGTTAGTTTCGCCTTTCAATTTCGAAGACGAAATTCTTTTAAGGAGGGTAGATTTGTCACTACCACATTTCTAGTTTGAGGCTATTTTTGTCATTTTTGAGGTTATTTGAATTTATTATAATTTATTTGAATTTATGGGAATTTTTAGGAATTATTTTGGAATTGTTTGAATGATGGTTGACTAGGTTGACTTTGACTAGCATTGACCTTAGTAGGCTAACCTAGAAGCTAACCCTAGTTGTGTTAGACTTGGTTAGGTCATGTAATCCTAGTTATACTAGAGTTAACCTAGGGTTTAGTCATTAAACTCAAGTTAGACTAGTTAAGTCATAAGCCATGACTTATGGTTGAACCATTAATTAATAACTTGGCACATAGGAGCCCAAAGCCCACCCCACTAAGCTAACCCTAACCCTAATTCATGTTGGCCAGCCACATACACTAGTATTGGGAATCCCCCCTATAAATATTCTCCTCCATTTAGGGCTAGCCTCTTTAGGAAAGAACAAGTTAAGGAAGAGGTATTTTCTCAACTTCATTAATGCATAGAAATTCCATTTTATCTCCTTTTTCCCTCAAACAAATTGCAATAGGTTCTAATCTAGGTATACTTGCTATTTTTGGAGGTTTTTCTCAGTTTGTGTGCAATTTGAAGAAGTTTGCTAGCAAGGAGGAACCCCCCTATTGGAAGCTTTTTTTGCATTTGGACACCACTAGGTAAATCACCCTAAACTCCATTTATTTATAGATTTTTTGCATGTAGACCTAGCCCTAGGTGTCCCCTAGCCATAGGAATTGATTTTGCGTCCAGGTGGACCCATTTCGTGTCCGTATTGGACACGTTTCCGATCCTAGACCTAAGTGTTTGATAAAATGCCTCAATGGGCATTTCGATCTATTTTTGTGAAAGTATTTGAATAGGAAATTGTATTTTTGTCTCGCTTATCGATTTCTTTTGGACTGGGATCGTTTTTGTGTCGCATCGTGTCGGGTTGGACGCGTGCACACGCGGGTGCACACGCGCGCGCGGGCAGCGTACGTGTCCTGTTACTCGGGGTAGATTCCTCACTGGACACAGCACGAGGACACGAGATATTTTGTGGACACATTGGGGAAGTGTCTGACATGACACTCCCCAAGTGGCACGACCACTCGTGTCGTGTCGAGGGAGGAATCACCATCGCACTGTTTGTGTCCTGACAGTTCAGTCGGGTTTTTAGTGCACTGATACGGTCTGTTTGACACGACACAGGGACACGTCAACCCAAAACAGGGTGACACATGGGTAGCCCAATAAGTGGCGAACCTAGGTTTGTGGACACGTGTCTTGGTTTGGTCTATGTTGTGCACATGACACAGGTGCACACACGCACGAGGCAGTGCACTGCTGTACAGTATCCAGTGTACTGTTTTGGGTTTCTGTGATGTGGACACGCCGTGTCCGACTATGGTGGACACGTATTGGTCTGTATGACACGTGCATATATCTAGGATGTGTTACCAACCATTTGATTTACATCTTAGAATGTTTTAACCCATTAAATCCCGTTTACCCTAAATTTTCTGATACATGATTATTCAGTATTTTCCAGTTTTTCAATTCGACTTTTAGCAGCCCAATTAACCTAATTAATACTGTTGTTAGCATGGTTTAAGTCCCTAGTATGGTTCTCCTATATGTAATCTACTTGTGTGTCGAGTTTGGGTTATTTTGGTTGGAAATTGGTTTCAAAATGGGGCTTTAAAGTTGTAATGTAAAATTTGAACTGAAATGAAATGGTTCCTTTTCTTTCTCATCACTGCTACTCATTCACACACACTTCACTCACTGTCACACATTTTCCTGCACACTCACTGTTTTCTAATAACACTGTGCACTCACTATTTCAGTCACACACACTGTTTTGCACCCTCTCCTCTCACACACACAGGCTTTCACACACACACATGTCTATATCTCTCACACAATTGTCACTCACACCCACCACACTCTCATGACACACACACATGCCTCCCCTCCCTCTATATACATATGCATGAGTATATATTATATGTGTATAGATATATATGTAATGTATATACATATAGTTAATGTAGATATATAGTATATGTATATTATATGTATATATGTATTGAGCCTATATATATATATATATATATATATATATATATATATATATATATATATGAGATGGTTCCTAAAGAATATAAATTATAACCTAATGTAAAGTATATAAATATGTGTATGTCTCTATGTGATATTGTATGCCAAGTTGAGTATGTATTCATGGTGAGGTTAGATGACTTGTTGACATTATAATGAACATGTGTAGTTGGCTTGCATAGCCTTGTAGTGGTATGTACTAGCTAGTATAGGCTTGTGTGACCTATTATAGACTAGTGTAGACTAGTTAAACCAATTTAAACTTGTTAGACCTAGTTTGACCATAGTTGACCTAGTTTGACTTCTAGAGTTGACTAAGAGTTGACTTTGGCCTAGATTGACCTAGATTCATTTAGAATGCATTAAATTGCATCTTGTTATCATTTTAGACTTGTTGTGACTTGTGCTGTTCTGATTAGGAGCCAGACACCTCTTCTCGGACAGTACATTTCATCCGGACACTCAGATACCAGGCGAGTACATTCTCTGACCATTTCATATCCTGCTTAGAATTATTTTTATGCTTTAAATTACTTTACTTGATACTGTTACGTTGGTCACACAGATTAGTACTATATGGATCCCTTCATGAGATGTTATCCCTTCAGGGAGCATCGGGTACTTCATGTTCTGTGCGTTTCACTGACATGGCATATCACTATGCTTCATTGGTTCATTGAATCACTTGTGACATGTACTCTCATGATCACAGAGTCTTCCATGAATCCTCCTATTTATTGGGCTTCCTAGAATCCCCATTTATGGGACTACCATGTACCACCCTTCGGGGGCCATTGTATGGAATCATAACATAACCTGGCTGGATCCTTGTGTATTGATTGGGGTACGGGGGAGTAAAAGTGGACATGTGAATAATACCCAAGTAGTATCTCATCAGAATCATTCTGTAGTGTCTCATCAGAATCATCCTATGCTATTTACATGTCTATATTGTACTCTGACTCACTAGCCACTGTTAGTCTCTATTTATAGTAGATATTTCTATTACAGTTCTCTCTCTGTTTACATACTGCATTTCTTTCAGTACCTGTATTTTACTTTACTGCATAATTATATTTTCTAACCTGCTATGAACTGTTGAGATGTATTGCTCTCGCTCCTGTCCTGACTGGACCTGTTGAAAATATTACAGAGGACGAGGAGGAGGCCTATGTGGATACCTTCTACGGGGCAGCCCTAGACGACACTTGTGAGCTGGACTCTCAAGAGGACCCAGCTCTAGCTGATGACATTACGCCTAGACTAGCTTAGTTAGGCTTTATCTTACTTATGTTATCTTGAGACTGGTTTAACTAGATTTTATTTCTGTCCTGAGATCTGAGTTGTATATATTCTTTCATATTCAGTAGCTGAGACTTGTACTCTGGATATTTGCTGAGATGTTATCTTAGACTTCCTGATCATCTGTATTTCTTTGAGTTCTATACCATATCGTGCTTCTTCTTCCTTAGTTGTGATTGAGTTTACATTCTGCTATGTCACCCCCATTCGGGGAGTATAAACTGCTTAGAATTATATTGTTAGATATTGTGACCTAGGACAGCGTTCTACCACCGACACTACGGCGTAGGCTGGACGTACCCACGTCTCGTGCCCTTACTCTAGGGTGCGGGTCGTGACAACCAGAGGCCCAATCAGTAAAAGCATAACGTTCCGCAGAACGTCAGTGGCCGTCAGTAATCATGGGTCATCAACCCCATATCTCCAGCGGAGCTTCCGGGTCACAAGGAAAAGTTCATCGAAGCCCATACGCTAAGGAATTGTCCTCCCCGCACAATGCCTACTATGTTGTATCCACAACAGTAAACCTCTATAGCCGCTAAGTCAAACTAGCATGCAATTCTATTTGCGGTTATTCCTATCGCACGGCTTATACATACCGGTGGCTAGCCAGTTACGCATGTTTGTGGTACAACGTGTCAAGGCCAATGAATGCAACACACAAAGGTGGTCCCATAAATCTAGGTTTAATGTGTAAAAAAATACATAGCAGGAAATATAAATGAACAGTAAGTTCTAACAGGTTATGCCATGTATCACAGTTTATTTTGCATAAAAAAATAATGAATAATGCATGAAATATGAGCAAAAATAAATAAACAGCAAATGGCAAGGTATCTTGCCTGGTAGTACGTCTGGTGTGCTGCGATAATCACGGTGGCACAAATTGCAACTTCGGTGCGACAACTATGCAAGGTGACCTCTGATGGTGGCACGGACAGTTCAATCGGGTCCAGGATGGTCAAATTAGTTAGGGTTGACAGGAGGTTGTGCAGAATTTTTGAGGGAATAGGATGAAGGGAATTTGTCATAGATAAGAGGATAATCAAAGAAAATAATATATATATACGAATTTTGAAAACTATTTATAATATTCAAAAATTTTATGGTCTTTTTATTAGGACAATAATGTAGATAATATTTGAAAATAACGAAATAAATCTATCTAGATTAAAATCCAAAGTTTTGTATAAATATGCTTATAGATAATAGCGACACTTTATATACAAAAATAAATATCGTAAATATTTATAACTCGTTTTGGTCAAAAGCATATAAAGTAACCCTCAAAGGTATACGTATATATAACAATACTTAAAACTAGTGTTAATTATACTAATACTCATCTACTAATATTAAGTATTAATCTAGACATATATATACTGGAAATTTATCAATGATTATAACAAATTATTCTCTTGTACTAGTAATAGAAATAAATAATAATAATAATAATAATAATAATAAAAATAAAAATAATGATAATAATAAAAATATTAAGTATGATGTTAGCAATAATAACAAAACAAAATAGTAGTAATAATTAATAATATTATTAATAACCCTAATAATAATAATATATAAAATACCTCAGTTAACATTAAAAAGCAAGCAATAAAAAAATTAAAAAAAAGAAACAATAAAACTCCTCACTTCTCTCATAAGAGAGAGGACTTAGTAACAAATAATCAGAGAGAGGGAGAAAAAAATCAATCGAGAGGGGAAGAAGGAAATCTGGAAGAGGAAGAGGGAGTGAGCGGAGGGGATCGACGGTCCGGCGGGGCTCACCGCTCCGGCGGCAGCTACGGCGGCTATGAGCGGAAGATCCGGCGGCGGTCGGCCGGTCTACGACGGCGCGCTGGAGGTCGGGGCTGGCTGCGGGGAGAGTGAGCTCGGGGACAGCGGCGGGGTCGGGCGGCTAGGGCACGCCGGCGGCGGTTCGCACCACGGCGTCCTCGCGGAGGTGGTTCGCGTGCAGCTACGCGGTCGAGACGCCGGCGTAGAGGGGTATCGGGAATCGGTCGGACGCGGTGGCGGAAGGAGGTAAGTGGTGGTGGTCGTTTTAATTTTTTGGGGTCGTCGAGGGTTTTGGTCGACGGTGACGCAGCCGGGGTGGCACCGGCGGTGGACGTGGTAGTGGTGGCGGTGGATTTTGGTGATGGTGGTGGTGGTCGGTTATGGTTGTGGTGGCTGATGATGGTGATGGAGTTGTGTGAGGGGGTTGGTAATGGTTCTCGGTCTCTGTCGGGGTGATTGTAGTCGAAAAATTTTAGTGGCAGCGGTTGTCGGGGCTGTCGGCACACGATGGTGCTCGACTGTTGGTGGTGCATGTGTGGAGGTCCTGGCCGGGTGCGGGTGGCAGCCAAGGTGATAGGGGTATAGGTGACGATGACGAAGATGGTGGTTATGGGAGGGTGGCCGCGGTGACAGCGATGGTTGTGGTTGTTGTGATGGTGGCGATGGTGGAGGTGGTGCCTTCGGCTGATGGTGGTGGTACTGGGATTCTGGTGCAGGGAGGTCGAAGGTCGACAAGGCGTGGCGGGTCGACAAGGCGACGGCAATTGGTTGGGTTGAGGTCGGGGTTGGCACTGGCACTGCTGGCCGCGGAGACAGGGCTGAGAAAGGTTGAAGGGGATGTGTCCAGTGTGTCGGACACGATTGGCCGATGTATTTTGTAAAGAATTAATTAATGGAATGACACCGCCGACACGGGCTGACACGAGGAAGAAATTGGATACTGACTCGGTGCACGCATATTTATGGTGGAAGAAACTGTGGGATATTTGTTTAGAAAAAGCAATGTGGAGGCTCCCCTATTTATAGGGTTGAGAAAAATCGTAATTGGATAAGGATTGGAAAAAATTAAAACCCCTTTAGATAAATGATATATTAATTTAAATCAATTCAAAACTAATACAATCACATCAAAATCAAATTTTAAATCTAGTCAATCTTATCCTTAATTAATTATAGATTAATAATTTCTTTAAATAATTTATTTAAATCAAATGACCATAATCTAATCATATTTTAAACTACCACCAATAAACTCAAAATATCTTTTTCTATAAATTAAAATAATAATTAATTTCAAAAATTCCAATTAAATATTTAACTACTAATAGGAAATATCTTTAAAATACATTTTCAATAAATTAAGATAAAAATAATTTCAAAAATTATATTATTATTTAAAAATAAACTAATAAATAATTACAAAAATATATATGTATGCACAAATAATATTTACATAAATAACTTTTCTAGTATACCATTTTATAAGAATATTATTTATTATTATAACTGTATAAATGAAAGGCTTTTTATAAATAAAATACTAAACTTGGAAATTTTGGTTCGATAGCTAAAAATAATTATTATGTTTATTATTTTGAACTATAAAAATAGAAAAATATTTTTCTAAAAATATATACGCTCGCACATATTCGCACTCGTCGAGCAATTACAAAAGAAACATATTTTGCGGACGACGTACAATACGACTACGCGACGTACAATACAAAATTTTAAATCAGTACCAAATTTAATAATAAAAAAATAGTAGAAATTTAGGGGTTTTATATTGTTTGAGGGTGCTTGTCTTTGTCTTCAGATTTGGGTGTTTTCAACCCCAGTAATTCTAGATTAGGGATGTCGTTTCCAACAGCATCAGCGGCCCCAATAAAAGCGGGCCATGTATCATACTTATGTATACCCAGACATAATTTCACTGTAGGAAGGAAGTTATGTCGACAAGTATCCATAAGTTCTGAGTCTGGTATACCGAAGGGCATCTTCAACGCTAGCCGCCTGATGATAGACTCAGTCCTCCTTTGCTTGGTCTCAATGAGGGTGGATATACTAACATGCATGCCACTCTCGTAAAACCTGTTAAGGAATAACTTCTCCAAGTATTTAAAAGAATTGATACAACCGTCAGGCAAACTGCAGAACCATTCAAAAGCTACCCCCTACAAGGTGCTAATAAACAGCTTTGACAAGAACGAATCATCCCTGGGTAAGTGTAGAGTCTGTGTGTTGAAGTATGTCATGTGTTGACGAGGAGAAGTAATCCCGTAAAATGAATTTAGCGTCAGCGGCTTGTAGTTAGGAGGACAAGTAGCATTCTTCCATTCAGGAGGTTAGGGTTGAGATATCCCCATCTTCTGAAGCTCGTCTTTGTGTGAGATGGTATCGAGACGGGCAACAAGAGAATCGATTGCATCCTGTTGATTAAGCAGGTGTTGAAAAACGGCTGATGTACGGTTGTCAGGCATCGTTGGTGAAGGACCACCCACAACATTTACAAGATTTGGAGGAGGCACAACGGAATGGTACTCCTTCTATAGTAAATGAGAGTTGTTGCTATGAGCCGGACTAACGTATGCCGAGACGTTTTGTTGAGGTGGAGGAACAGCCCCAGCAGCTTGGACTGCCATGATACTGGTAAGCATATCAGTGATCTTGGCAAATGCTGTTTCAAGACCCTCTAGCCGTTTGTTGGTCTGATCACTGGCTTCTTCATGTTTTTCTCCATCCGCCATGTATGTAGATAACATGTGAAGACGAACAGAGGAAACAGTACAACTGGTGCTGTAACTGTCTGTCTTTGAGTTGACAAGTCCTTCATCTTCAACTAGGAGAGGTAGATAGTCGCCGTCAGACTCGGAGAGATCGTCGTCATCTGGAAGGCTACCCCCAGTGCGAAGGTCATCTGCTTCAGACTCTGAAGGAATATTAACCCCAGCTTGGGAGTCCTCGTCATCTATACGGAATCTCGCCTTCGACCGAGTACCCATATAGACTCCTTCAGATGTGACAGCCTGCCACCTATCTGTTGGCAGACTTTTTCTTCTTCTGTTCGCAGAACTGAGAGAGAAAGTTGGGTTCGTGGTCCACCGTCTTTGATTGGGGCTTCCATAAGGGGGACCCCATGATGCCATGTTGGATGAAACATACAGCAGCTTTTTATTGTCAGAGCAATGCGGTCGTTGAAACACGGACTGCCTCTGAGGCACTCTTGTTACTTTGGAGCAACAGTTGATGACAATACTGGTGCGCGGATGTCCGCCATGAATTGTTGTATCCTCCCTGGCTTTACGCTTATGATTTATCATGTTGCGTAAGTCAGCAGAAGGAAATTTTGCCTTAAAACCCATGTCACATGCATCACCGAGCTTTGCATTTGGGTTTGTAAGGAGAGTTGGTACATCTGGACTTAGTTCATGTGCAGGGGCAACCCCCACACCTAAGTCCTGTGATGACCTTGAAGACAGCCTCGTGCTATACGCGTTGGGGCCTGCCTTTTTTTGTGGGCGCATAGGCTCTGGAATCTGTCTTTGGGCGCATGCTTCTTGGCAGCATGCCTAAGCTTCCTCGATGTGGGTGCATAGTATGGGTCAGTCGAGCTTGGGCGCATAGCCTTGGGCGCATGACCCTGGACACACATAGCCTCTGGCCAGAGTTATGCGCCCACACACCCTCTTGGACGCATAGCTTTGGGTGCATGCTTGGTGGAGCTTCGCCGTTTTCTTCCAGCTCCGTCTCCTTCGTTTGTGAGCCTCACTGAGTTTACCCAGAGTGTCGAACACTTCGATTCTTGGCATCGTAGTGTTTTTCTTTGCCATGTCTCGAGCGTTGAACACTCTGTTGTTGGTTGCACATAAGAGAAGTCGCTGGGCTAGTAGAGCCCGGAACGGTGTGAGCCTTCTTTATTTATGGAGCTTCTGTGGCAGAGCCATGCGCCCATGTGACAGAGTCCTTCAGTTGCATATCTGCTATGACACTGCCAGTATATGCACTGCGAGCCTTCGAAAGCCAAGTCTTGCGAGACTTATTTGGCTTCACTGATTTTGAAGGAGTAGAGCTGTCCCTCGAGAGCATCTCTTCGAACGCCTGCTAATCGAACTTCACGATCAACATCTTCTGACTGCTACCCACTTTGTCGGTATCGGATTGCGTCACCACCTTCTCGTCAGAGGAAAAGGTAGTTTCCAGCAGAGTCGCCATTTTTGTGGACACACACAAAAAAGAAGAAAAAATGCTGTCTTTTCTTATTGGTGCAAGGCACCACAAATCGAGTACGTCTGAGAGATCCTGCGTTAAGGATCCTCGAGTACAAAAAGAATTCTTGGAATATGATGATGGAGATCGAACAGCAGTTGCTCCTTTACTCCGTTGACACTCCGATTACAAAAGTGGGAGAAAATCTAAGAAAATTGCTAACTCTCGGCTCACTTGTAAGAAGTACAGCAATTTGGCTCTTGAAAATGCTCTCAGTTCTGTGTTTTGAAGAGGTATGAGACCCCTTTTTATAGTTGTTCTTGTGCTGGAATGATGTTATGCGCCCATATGAGGAAATACACTGGTTTTCATATAGGCGTATAGTCCTACTTTGGGCGCATAGGACATAGGCGCATGCAGAATGCGTGATCGTGGGTTGATCGTGGTGTTGATGTGGCCTTATGCTTCGGTGCACGACTGTTCGTGGAGAGTGACGTGGCCGTATGCTTCGGTGCACGATTGATCGTGGGTTTGACCGAGTCGGGGGCTGTTCTGGCTTGTGCGCATAGCCTGAAATAGGGCTATGCACCCGCTCTGGAGTAGCCTAGAATGGGCGCATGGGCATGTGGCTTCACTGGTGACTTGGGCGCATATGACCTCACTGGTGGCTTGGGCGCATATGGCTTCACTGGTGACTTGGGCGCATATGGCTTCACTGGTGACTTGGGCGCATATGTCTTCATTGGTGACTTGGGCGCATATGTCTTCATTGGTGACTTGGGCGCATATGTCTTCCCTGGCTTGGGTGCATGGTTGTCAAGTCTACCAAAATTTTCATACTTTAACAGTCAATAAACATCATCCTGAAAAGCTTGCTTCAACTCCTGGGCATCCCTATGCACCGGCTAGCGGCGACCAATATTGCCATTAGTGGTTTCAACTCGGGAAGGAGATATCCCCTGGGAAAAATTCGCTTGAAATATCAGATCGATGATCTGAGGACGGAGGTTACCTGCTTCGTCATAGACACAGATACGTCCTATAATATCCTCTTAGGGCGTCCATGGATACATGACTATATGATTGTGGCGTCTACGCTCCACCAGTGCTTCAAGTATGTCAGTAAGTACAGCCTCGTAAAGACAGAATTTTCTGACATCGATCCCTTCAAAGGGGTTGAGTCTTACTATTCTTCGGAGGCTTGTCTATATGAAGAGTCCAAGATGCACATAACTAACAAATAAGAGGCCATAGCAGGGTCAGAGGAACCTTTGAAAATCCATCTCCAAAGCCGTAAACCTGGCAAAGTCTCACCCCTTTGTAGAAGCATGGAAAAAAGACAAGGAAAGCCCATGCGGCTCAAAACAGAAGGAGCCTCATGCGGCTCAAAAGTCCTTCAGGATCCCATGCGGCTCAAAATAGAAGGAGCCACATGCGGCTCAAAAGTCCTTCAGGATCCCATACGGTTCACAAACAGAAGTAGCCTCATGCGGCTCCAAAAGTCCTTCATGCGGCTCGGATGGCTCCACGCCACGTGGCCTCACGCTGTCCGATCCGACAACTGTCCATAAAGTAGCAGCTTGAATTAATTACTCTGACGGCAGCCCTGACAATGACAGCTCTGACAAATGACAGCTCTGACATAAAAGTTGAAATAATGACTCTGATATGATGGCGTGCTTCTAGGGAAAAGAAGAAAATCTTTCATACAGCTATCATGATCCGCCAAATCCCAAAGCTCCCTATGCGGCTGCCCTCTTCATGCAGCTGCCACCTCCACGCAGCTGCCACCTTCATGCGGCTGCCTCCTTCATGCGGCTGCCACCTTCATGCAGCTGCCTCCTTCATGCGGCCGCCACCTACATGCGGCTGCCACCTTCATGCGGCTGCCTCCTTCATGCGGCTGCTTCCTTCACGAGGTTGCCACCCTCATGCGGCTACTACCTTTATACTGCTAGGATCGTAGGGGCCTCCCGT
The DNA here is from genome assembly GCA_029216955.1 of Iris pallida. Classification (NCBI taxonomy): domain Eukaryota; kingdom Viridiplantae; phylum Streptophyta; class Magnoliopsida; order Asparagales; family Iridaceae; genus Iris; species Iris pallida. Next base: position 13,923,175 of record JANAVB010040419.1, on the reverse strand, counting down.
ATGCGGTTCACTTAGAGACCGCACTCATGCGGCTCTGCCAGACGCCCCGCTCATGACAGTTGAGACACGTGACGGTCCTCGCGTCAGCCCTGACAATGATAGCTCTGCCGTCGCTTTCCCGAGCCTCTATCGTCACCCCCCCAGAATCAAAAATAAACAATCGTACTTAGATTGCTGTACCTACGTTTTCATTCCTAGGCTTTCTTTGTGCGAGCGAGTTTGTATTGTGAGTCTAAGTTCAGTCCTCCTATAAAATTGTTCTGCACTTTTACAATCAATAGCAGACACGATTGCGACTCTGCTGGGGACTAACTTCTCTACGGCTGAGGAGTTGGTGACATAATCGGACGCAGCCAAACTTGGCTCCACTCAACAAATGCTGGTCGCCCGGTTCGACCAGCAGGCCTTTGAAGAAATGCTCTCCGACGGGAGCGCTGGACCGGTCCAGCGGCGAGCCCGCACGAAGAAGGCCCGCAGGGAGTGGAGGCCCAAATCATTCGCTCCTCCCCAAGCTCTCGAAGAAATACTCTCTGTTGCTCAAGATGGCGTAGAAGTCTCGCAGGTAACCCCACTTCAGACCATAGAGGACTCTGCTGTCCCCAAGTCCGGCAGAAGAAAACACTATGATGCTGGACTTGCAAGGGCAAAGAGGAACTCTATACGATCCGAGCCGCATAAGGGCGACAGCCGTATGAAAAAGGCTCATGCAGCCGCAACAGCCAACCGCATGAAAAAGGCTCATGCGGCCACAATTGCCAACCGCATGGAGAAGACTCATGCGGCCATAGAAGTCAGCCGCATGCAGAAAGCCCATGCGGCCAAAACTACCAGCCGCATGCAAGCAGCCTGCACGGCCATGACTTCCAGCCGTATCCCGAAGGTTCATGCGGCCACTTGTACTAGCCGCATACAGAAGGGTCATGCGGCCAAACATACCAGCCGCATGCAGACAGCCTGCACGGCCACCGATCCCAGCCGCATACCATCTATCCCATGCGGCTCACGGTCAGTCTTTGACCGCCTCTCATGAGGTCCTGACCTTGGAGGCTCTCTGGAGTATATGCCAGACTCTGTTGTGACCAACTTGGACTCTTCCTACTATGCACTCTCAGGTGCTAGAAGGAAGAAGTCTCGAGCAGCGCGGGCTCGGCGAGCTCAGTCGACTGTCCCAACTTCTGACTGTCAGGGCATCCCGCTGACTATTACGCCGGCCCCTGATGGAAAGTTGTATAAAACTATCCGTGTCCAGCCCCCGGCGGCCAACGAATGGGATAGTTATCAAGAATCTCCAAACAAGGATCAGGGGCAAGTACTCGTACTACCTCCATATCAGGGAGCAGGCAGGAGGCCAACACACTCATGGGCTCCGAACTCCAGAGCCCACAAAACGGGTGACTTGCGCAACGTGATTCTTCACAAACACAAGGAAAGAGACAAAGATTTGGTATGCAGAGAGTCCTGTCAGGGACATTAATGCACCCAAGTCATTATCAACTGCTGCTGCAACAAGACGGCAGTACAAAAAGACCGACGGTCCGTCTTCCAACGGCTGCAACACCCAAGCTCAGAAGACGAGGCACTTCTCGTCGCCTCCTGCAATTCTGCTCTGAAGATTCCTGACAATGGGAGAAGGAAGAAAACACATGTCTCCAGTCCGAAAATCTCAATCGACGTAACCAAGAGACTCTCTTCTAAGTGGTTGTCTACCACCGTTGCCGGAGGAGTTTACCAAGGTACCCGCTCAAAGATGAAATCTGCCACACTTGGAGGCATTAGAGTCGGAGGTAGCACTCTTCCAAACATCCATGACAATCCGGTGTTCCAAGAAGACAATCCAGGGGAAACAGTTCACCCAACAGATGCAGCAGATCCCGACATCCCCGAGGACGTCCCCAACTATCAAGACGAGGCAAGCTCTGAAGCTGGGGGTACTACTCTTTCTGAGTCCGAACCAGAGGAGAACATTCTCACATACCCTGACGACTTCTCTGTACAAGGGTATGACTCATTGGGCACGTCCTCTACCGTTCCTTCCATCTCTCCTCATGTGAGGACGGTATTTATTACGGACAGCAACCAAGACGGTCCCAGTGATCGCCAACGTATCGACACTCTGGAGGCCATACTACATGTCTTAGTCAAGTCCGTGGACGAGATCAAAGCGGCCCTTCCAACTCTGCAAGGAAGAGCGCCTGGCCAAACAAGCTTGGGTCCCGCGGTCAATGCGGACTCGAACTCAGCTGCACCAAACCCGGGTGATAATCCTCCTGAAATATCGGCCTCCACCGCTGCAGACGAGGCCAGGGAGGCAAGAAGAGAGGTCCAGGAGCTTCGGGCCATGTTCCATACCCGAGAAAATTGCCAAGACCTCAGGATACGACAATCGTATCCTGCTGCGCGGAGAGATGTGCCTTTCCCACCAAGATATAAACCATTCAACATCAATCCTAATAATGGGAAGACATCTGCAAGCAGGTACATCACCTACTTCGAAGTCACAACCGACCATCTGCCTCATGACGATGCCATCCTTACGCGGTTGTTCATCGGGGCACTGGAGGGGGTCGCCTTCGACTGGTACCGTAACTTGTCGGACAAATACATCCATTTTTTTACCGACTTCAAACGTATGTTCCTGGAGAGGTTCTACGAGGTAGGATAAGACGTGACAATGTCTACCCTCATGGATGTTGTTCAGGGAGAAAAAGAGTTGACAAAGAACTATATCGAGCGGTTTCGTCAAACCGCGATGAAGTTGCCTTCCGGTAACCCTGATTCCTCCTTGATTGAAATTTGCCAAAAGAGGCTGCTTCCCACGATCAGCCTCTAGATGGGCGAAAGTCAGTTTAAGGATTGGAAGACTTTTATTATCAGCGCCACTAGCGCAGAAGACAAGTTAAAGAAAGCTCGCCAATTGGGATTGCATGTCTCGGAAGGAGAGGACAAGGGCAAACGCCCTAACACCAACAGCAACAATGGTGGTAATCCCTCAAACAATCGAGACAACAAGGGCAAACAAGCTATGGTCGTCGACACAGCTCCAAAGCCTGAACCGAAGCCGGCAGAGAAGCAGTGGCCTTAGATGACCTATTCCTTCGAGGACGGCCATGTCAAGCCCATCTTGGACATGCTTATACAAGAAGGTCGAATTCAGCTTCCTCCTCCAAGACGTGAACCTCGACCTGCAGAAATGGAGAACCCCAAGTACTGCCACTACCATCGCTATATCCACCATGCTACACATGACTGCTACCAACTGAAGCGATACATCCAGCATCTCATTGATTCTAAGGCCCTGGCCATTGATTTCGAAGAGGTGACCGTAGCAGCCAACATGGTGTCAGTACAATTCGACAACTTCCCTCCGACAAAGACTCAAGATGGAGTAGTACCCGTCCCCAGAGCAAAGATGGAGGTCGCCAACCTTCCACCTCCCCAAGACCAGGCTGCTGGTCTAGTGCCCCTTACCACATTACGGAAGGAGATCATGTGGGTCCATCCGGACTTGGTACCTGAGGTGACTCAGTCCGCACCTCCCTCCACCAGCAAGAAGAAGAATGGGAAAGTCAAATCATGCCGTACAATCTCGGCAGATGTCGAAGAAGCTACTGCTGTTGTTACCGGTCCAGCGCACAAACCCAACCTCCACCATGTAACTCGGCTGAAGACCATCAGCCGACAGCTGCTGATGCTCCAGGATCTTCGCAGCCTTCGACGACCGACAAGCCTAGGCCGAAGGAGACTCGCTTCAATAAACCGCTCCGAAGAGAGACGCCTCATGGGCTGGAGAGGCCATACAATTTTGACATCTTGGCACAATTGCCAATACACCGGCCAAATTGTCGCTATACGAACTCCTGAGACTCTCCATGGACGTTCGTATTGCACTAAGCGAGGCACTATAGAATGCCGATGCATACCTGGCTCAATCCAATCTCTTTCAGGAAAGCTCGCCTGCAGATCTCCAGGACAGTGCTTGCACAGGTACAATGCCCAACGTGGTCTTCACTCCGCAGGATATGCTTATCAAAACCAACCTGCACGATCGCCCTCTGTATTGTACTCGGTACATTGGCAATATCATGGTGGATCGGATGCATATTGATCCAGGTTCTTCCATAAGCTTCATCCCGAAGAGCCTACTACATCATCTGCACATCCCGATGCATTGCCTGACGCCGACAAGCACCGCCATGAGCGATTTCAATTCAGGCAGAAGCTATTCGATCGGAAAGATTCGCTTGAAGTGCCAGATCGGCAACCTTCAGTCAGAAGTGACCTGTTATGTCATAGATACGGACATTTCCTACAACATTCTCCTAGGGCATCCTTCGATACACGATTACATGATCGTGCCTTCCATACTGCACCAGTGCTTCAAGTACGTCGACAAGTACGGCTTCGTGAGGATGAAATTTGTCGACATCGATCCCTTTAAAGGGGCCGAATCCTACTACTCAGATTCATGCTTGTACGAGAAGTCGAAAAAGCATCTTACCGAAGGAGATACTCAAGCTCAAACTGAGGCAGCAACTGGAACAGAAGAACCTCTGACGATACACCTCCAAGCCCACTAACCTGGCATAACTGCGCCCCTTACAGCCACTCTGCGTAAGGACGCAATCAACCTCTCTGCACAGGAGGAACAGATGATAATCCGACTGCCAAGGTCTGGCCAAGCGCCAAGACCCACGACGGAGCCAATGACAATCAGGCTGTCTAAAGCTAGCCAGCAACAAACAGAGGAGCTTAATTCCTCTGTCAAGCCAATGACAATTTGTCTTCCCAGAATGAATCGGCAGCCAAGCACTAAGCTAGGGACTGCTAGCCAGCCAACAACTCTCCGTCCAGCACCAAGCACCAAACTGGGGGTGGCTAGTACGCCAACGACTCCACGTTCTGCTCCACCCATAGAGCCCCTGATGATTAACCTGTCTAAGTCAACCTCTCAGTCTTTATTTACACAGGGGGTAGCTGAAGAAGAGTCAGAACTGGCCAAGTATGTGGCTGCTTACACTGATGTGCCATCCGCAGATGATGTAATCCCACTGGAAAAGATACCTTACTTTATCAATAAAAGGCTATCTTTGAATTATCTTGAGCTTAATAAGCTTTGTACAATGTATGCTATGGAACACGGTATAGGCACTCACCTGCACACACAGGTAACAAATTTCTATACCGCAAACCAACTTACTCCAGTGGAAGACGCTTACCGCATAATTGAGGGAGAGGATCATCCAATCATCTTCGGCCGAAAGAATGATCCACAACCCTTCAGGGTAGAAGAAGTTGATCTCGAACCCGACACCGGAAGACTGCCCCTTTATCTGTATAGTTCCTAATCCAAGTACCTCATGCGAAAACAACGGTATGATCTGGAAACTACACCAGGCATAAACTACGGCACTGGACGGCGATCACCTTTACAATTGCCGGTCCCGGCTGGGAAACCACAAGACTACTACAATAAAACCAGATGTGGGCTAGGTTATGTTACACCGGCAACGACCCTTGAAATCTCAGACGAGGAATGCGACTGGCATTCACACTCAACCGGATCACCCACTTTCGATTTGGATGTCAGCATCGGAGACATGCTCAGGCAAGTCTGGTCCGTCAATATGGCATTTGCCGACGCCTACGAAGAAGATGAAGACATTCCTGAACTTCTTGAGTTAGAGCCGTGGGCACAACAACTAGATGCGTAGTGGGTGAAGCGGTTCGAACAAAGAGAGCCTCCCATCGAGGATGAGGTTGTACAAGTCGATCTCGGTGATGAGTCCTCTCCAAAGCCTATCTTCGTCAGCAAGAATCTAACAGAAAAAGAGTGAGAATCACTACTATAACTCGTCAGAGAATACATGAACGTGTTCGCCTGGAGCTACGAAGATATGCCAGGACTGAACCTCGAGGTTGCACTTCATAAACTCAACATCCGTCCGGACGCAAAACCGGTCAAGCAACAGCAACGGCGGTTCCGCCCCGACGTCATGAACGCCATTGAAGCTGAGGTCAACAAACTGATAGCCAGCGGCTTCATCCGTAAGGAACAACATCCAGACTGGGTCGCCAATATAGTACCAGTCCTCAAAAAAAGTGGAAAGATTCAAATCTGCATCGACTTTCGCAATCTGAACGAGGCGTGTCCTAAGGACGAGTTCCCACTCCCTATCACGGACATCGTGATCGACAACACCTGCAGCTTTGAGCGTATGTCATTCATGGATGGTTTATCGAGGTACAACCAAATCAAGATTTTCCCTGATGACGAAAAGCATACATCATTCGGAACACCAATTGGCACATATTGCTATACAATCATGCCTTTCGGTTTAAAGAACGTTGTTGCCACCTATCAAAGAGCTATGAGCATCATCTTTAGAGACCACCTGCGCAAGACAGTGGAATGCTACATCGACGACATCTCCGTTAAAAGCCGCTCTAAGAAAGATCATCTGCATGATCTGAGGACAGTGTTCGACCTGATGCGAGCACACAATTTGAAAATGATTCCCACAAAATCCTTCTTGGGCGTATCTAGCGGGAAGTTCATGGGTTTCATCATTACCTCCCAGGGTATCCACGTAGACCCTGAGAAGACGAAGGCAATCATGGAGATGGGTCCCCCGAGAAATCGCCGTGAACTCCGAGGCCTTCAAGGGAGGCTAGCCTATATCAGGAGGTTTATCTCCAACCACTCCACACGATGTCAGCCATTCACCCACCTCATGAAAAAGGGCATTTCATTCGTTTGGGATGAAGAATACCAACGCGCCTTCGACAACATCAAAGAATATTTCACGAACCCTCCAGTCCTGGTAGCCCCTGTTGCTGGAAGACCATTCCTGTTCTATGTACGAGCGATGGAGCATTCTCGCGGTGCTCTGCTAGCACAAAATAATGAGGCAGGCCATGGGCAAGCTATATATTACCTCAGCCGAATGATGATGGGGCCGGAGCATCGATATACTGCCGTAGAGAAAGAGTGCCTTGCTCTGGTTTTCGCCATTCAGAAGACGCGACACTACGTCACGGGACAAACCATCTATGCTATATCAAGAGTCAACCCCTTCAGGGTCCTCATGACTAAGCCAGCTGCACTCAGCTCTCGCCTCGCTACCTGGGCGATATTACTGTCCCCCTACCACATGATCTTCGTCCCGCAAAAGGCTGTTAAAGGTCAAGCTCTGGCAGACTTTTTAGCAGCTCATCCAGGTTCGGAGTCAACCAAAATTGACGAAAAGATTCCAGATGAGGTCGCTAATTCAAATGTAGCCTCCCATGATACCATATGGCAAATGTTCTTCGACGGCGCTTCTACAACTGGACCCAAGGGCAACATCGTCGCTGGAGTCGGAGTAGTGCTGATTTCTCCCACCGGGCTGGTGATCAATCGAGCGTATTCCCTCATGGAGCCCTGTTCAAACAATATGGCCGAGTACAAGGCTTTGGTCATTAGCCTCCGACTTACAAAAGAGGTGGGGAAAGAGCACCTTGAAGCATATGGCGATTCACAATTAATCGTCAATCAGATTCGGGATTCATACGAGGTTCGCCATGAAGACATGATCCCCTATCACCAAATAGCGATTAACATCATCTCGTCCTTGGAAGGGTTCTTCATAGAATACGTTCCCAGGCTCCAGAACATTGAAGCCGATGTCCTAGCAAGCCTTGCCGCTTCCTTAGCAGTTCCGAATCATGCTAATCATCTGGTTGACACCATAGGCCGTGAGTTGGTCTGTCCCAGGAATAATGCTCAATGTGTTGAGAGTTACTCCGCACTGACAGTCGACGAAGCACCAGACTGGAGACAAACATTCATTGACTTCGTAGTCTACGACATCCTGCCAGAGAATCCGAAGGAAGCCACTTCTATCAGAAGAGGTTCCTTCAGATTCTTCTACGATACAGTGACAAAAATGCTATATCGGAGATCATATAATGGATTACTGCTTCGATGTTTGTCAAATACAGAAGCCAAAGAAGCCATGCGTGAAGGTCATGATGGCATCTGTGGGGCCCATTAGCCTGGCCTGAAATTACAAGATCGCCTTCGACGAATGGGCTATTACTGGCCCACGATAGTTGCAGATGCAATAGACTATGCAGGAAAATGCAAAGTCTGTCAAGTCCACGCAGATTTCATCCACCAGCCATCCGAGTTTCTACATCCGACGGTGGCATCCTGGCCATTCGAAGCACGGGGAATGGATATCATTGGTCCGATCACTCTACCTTCGTCTAGAGGACATCGCTTCATACTCGCAATCACAGATTACTTCTCCAAATGGGCGGAGGTTGTTCCGCTGGCAGAAGTAAAGACTTCAAACGTGGTCAGCTTCCTCAAGCATCATGTTATCTACCGCTTTGGACTGCCCCGAAGGATCATCCATGATAATGGTCCGCAGTTCGCAAGCCACGCCTTCTATCGGTTTTGCGACAAACACCGAATTTAGAATATTGCTTCAACACCATACAACCCGTCGGCTAATGGTCTGGCTTAAGCATTCAACAAAACAATCATCAAGCTTCTCAAGAAGTTCGTGTCATCAAACAAACACGACTGGAATGAAAAGCTCGGCGAATGCTTATGGGCGTACCGTACTACAGTACGGACTGCCACCGGGAACACACCATTCTCTCAAGTATATGGAAGTGAGGCAATTCTCCCACTGGAGACTCAAATCCTCTCACTCCGTGTCGCTCTCACTACCGATTAACGACATATAATAATCACCATCGCCAACTACAATAGTTGGAGGCCCTAGATGAGAAGCGTCTGTTAGGTCAACAGTGAATCGAGCTATACCATACACATATCTCCGGAGCCTTCAACAAAAAGGTTAAAATCAGAACATTCCAAGTGGGCGATCTCGTTCTGGCCGTTCGGAGGTCGAGGGTTATGACTCACAAAATCGCCGGCAAGTTCAAGCCAAAGTGGGAAGGCCCGTTCATCATCGATGCTGTATTCTCCAATGGAGCTTACCGCCTCGCAAAGCAAAATGGAGACTTGCTCATGTTGCCCATCAACGACAAGTTCCTAAAGAAGTATTACGTCTGAAACGACATCTGCCAGGGTATTGAGTTATGTGCCATATGGTACCGCTGAATTCACATCCCGACTACAAATCTGCTAGGGTATTGAGTTATATGTCCGATGGTACCGCTGAATTCACATCCCGACTACAAATCTGCCAAAGTGATGAGTTATGTGCCCTATAGTACCGCTGAATTCACATCCCGACTACAAATCTGCTAAAGTGATGAGTTATGTGCCCTGTGGTACCACTGAATTCACACCCCGACTACAAATCTGCCAAAGTGACGAGTTACGTACCATCTGGTACAGTTGAACTCATGTCCCACCTTCAAATCACCCAGAATGACGAGTTACGTACCCTCTGGTACTGCTGAACTCACATCCCGACTACAAATCTTCCAGGGTGTTGAGTTATGTACCCTGTGGTACCGCTGAATTCACATCCCGACTACAAATCCTCCAAGGTGTTGAGTTACGTCCCCTTTGGTACCGCTGAACTCACATCCCGCCTTCAAATCTACCAGAGTGACGAGTTACGTACCCTCTGGTACCACTGAACTCACATTCCGACTCCAAATCTCCCGGATTGTTGAGTTATATACCCACAGGTACCGATGAACTTACACTCTGGTCACTACAGATGAAACTATATCGCATCTTTTAGGTAGTAAGTCGTGTATGATTACACCTCTGAACTTTTCTCCTAAGAAGAGCTCCCTCTTCATGATCCAATACCCGCACTTTCAGTGCACAAAAAGGGTAACAGATCCAGAAATACTCCGAAACAACCACGTCGATGTTACCACTGAGTTGTTTCCCTTCCATCAAAAATAAACCACCCCTAACGTAGAACTTCCACGTCCTCATTACCTCTGAGTTGTTCTATGTACCCTTCATGGAGCCCACTCCTGCCATGTCCTCATTACCTCTGAATGGGAAGGCTCCATCGAAGAAACCCTCATATTTACCATATCCTCATTACCTCTGAGTAAGTATGTTGATTCTTCTCTCTCTCGTCTTATTGTCCGTATCCAGAACCAGGATACGCCAAGGATAATAAGTCCAAAAAACTCTCTCAAAGAGCATAGCGAACGTATTCTTTTCACTCAAAATCAGTTACATTCACATGACTACACCTCATAAGCAAGCCAGAAAAGTTCTCTATCATTTCATTCAGACAAGAAGAAAAAGATTACATTGATGCCCAAAAGAAGCAAAACACAAACTACAGCTAAAGACAGACAAGAAATATCAAGACAAAGACGAATATTTATGGGAGCCCACGAGTCCTAATTGTGGGGGCGCATATACCAATCCCTCAACCATTTTTTATATGAAGGATCTATTTGAGCAAGCGCCTCGTCCGGAGCGGGAGGATCAGAACTCCCAATACTACCACCTTCAGACTGGGGCTCCTCCTTTACAGCAACTTCAATATTGGGAGTGTCTCCCTCCCCTATGGGCGCCAGCCCTTCTTTTTGTTCCTCCATTCTCGGTATCACCTCCTCCTTAACGTGCGATGGCTCTTGTTTGATGAAAGGAGGTAGCAGCTCTTCCTTCACAATGATCTCAGCCTTCGGCAGGGATGCTGCAAGAATCAAAGATAAAAGAAACAAAGTTAGAAGATAGTCAGGGCATTATACGGCCCAGTCCAAACGAGCTTATGCGGTCCTGTTTGAGGGGGCTTCATACGGTTCGATTCAGAGGGACTTATGTGGCTCTGTTCGAAAGGTCATTATGCGGTTCAGTTTGTGAAGTATTTATGCGGCCACTAGACAACTCCCATGCGACTCGGACATGGGGTATGCCCCCATGTGGCTCGGACATGGAATGTACATGCGGCCCATACAATTTGAACAGTTCGATAAAAACGAGGGACGCATTAAAGGCTTGTGCATAAAACATGCAATAGAGCCGTCTTTGTTAGGGTTTCGAAGTATACGATCCGCCCAAACCCTTACTAGCAATGGTGGGTGAACGTCGGGGTGAACTTCAGGCACCGTGGCTGACGAAGAAGCCACTCCCTTACCCTTCGCCGCGGCTGTGGAAGACTTGGGGGCCATTGTTGATTGATGGACGGAGAAGGAAGACGAAGACAGCAACTTAGGACAAGAAGAGTTGAAGACGAGAGAAAGTAAAGAAGTCTCCCCGTTCCACAAACCCTCTTATTTATAGGTAGACGAAAGGGGGGCTCATGAACCGACGGATGCTTCGATCCTCGTGCTGCATAAAGAACAGAATCGACTCTTCGGGCATCGAGGCAAATCTGAATATTTAAAACTGACCCTTGGGATCCTGCCCCAAAAGCGGCTTTAAATCCGAAAGCAAATCAAGGGCAATAAATGAGATGCATACGTGGCAGGAAAACGTGACAGGAAGCCTATGAGGCCAGACAGTCCATGTGGCTAGAAAGTCCATGCGATCAGAATATCCTATGCGGCCAGAAGAGCTTATATATAGCCATGCTTCTTATTCAAAGTATTTCAATTTTGCAAATTGAAAACTTTGAAGGGGGTCTTGTAGAAGCATGGAAAAAAGACAAAGAAAGCCCATGCAGTTCAAAACAGAAGGAGCCTCATGCGGCTCAAATGTCCTTCAGGATCCCATGTGGCTCAAAATAGAAGGAGCCTCATGCGGCTCAAAAGTCCTTCAGGATCCCATACGGTTCATAAACAGAAGGAGCCTCATACGGCTCCAAAAGTCCTTCATGCGGCTCGGATGGCTCCACGCCACGTGGCCTCACGCTGTCCGATCCGACAACTGGCCATAAAGCAGCAGCTTGAATTAATTACTCTGACGGCAGCCCTGACAATGACAGCTCTGACAAATGACAGCTCTGACATAAAAGTCGAAATAATGACTCTGACATGATGGCGTGCTTCTAGGGAAAAGAAGAAAATCTTTTATACAGCTGGCATGATCCGCCAAATCCCAAAGCTCCCTATGCGGCTGCCACCCCTATGCGGTTGTCCTCTTCATGCGTCTGCTACCCCTATGCGGCTGCCACCTCCACGCGGCTGCCACCTTCCTGCGGCTGTCTCCTTCATGCGGCTGCCTCCTTCATGCGGCTGCCACCTTCATGCGGCCGCCACCTCCATACGGTTGCCACCTTCATGCGGCTGCCTCATTTATGTGGCTGCTTCCTTCATGAGGCTACCACCTTCATGCGGCTACTACCTTCATGCGACTAGGATCGTGGTGGCCACCCGTATGCGGTTCACTTAGAGACCACACTCATGCAGCTCTGCCAGATGCCCCGCTCATGACAGTTGAGACACGTGGCGGTCCTCGCGTCAGTTGAGACACGTGGCAGTCTTATCCCCCTCAGAGTTATGGCTGCTAGTAAATCATAACCAATCCAGATTTGTTACAATCATCTGAATTACCCAGATCAAATTAGATTTATTGTAATTAAGCAGATTGAACACGTGGTTGGAGATCCGAGCTTGTTATGACAAATCATAAAGATTTATGGAAATCAGCATTAATTGCCCATACGGATTTGGTGCAATAAAAAATTAACTGCCCAGATATGATGCAATCAAGATTAATGGTCCAGATTATTGGCCGCCGACTTTTCAAAGGGCAATCATTACAAACCCTAATGATCACACCCCACTCCTATAAATAGCAAGGTGTCATTCCCTTGCAAAAGAGATTCTCTCCACCCGGCTGGACACACAGAGAGACAAAGGCATGCACTGAAAGGTCATTCCACACATCCCGAGAGCATTTCTTTATCGGAGCCAAGGCTACGTCCGATCGTCCAAGGAGTAAGGCAGAGCTGCCGTCGCTTTTCCGAGCCTCTATCTTCACCCCCCAAAATAAAAAATAAACAATCGTACTTAGATTGTTGTACCTAGGTTTTCATTCCTACGCTTTCTTTGTACGAGCGAGTTTGTATTGTGAGTCTAAGTTCAGTCCTCCTATAAAATTGTTCTGCACTTTTATAATCAATGGCAAACACCCTTGTCGTAACTTTGCATAAAGAGGTGCTCGGTTCCCCCGCTCCAGCTGCGTAGTTGGAACCAATGGTCATCAAACTCCCGAGGTCGAGCTAGGAGCTAAAGCCCGTCATGGAGCCAATGGTGATCCGATTGTCAAAATCCAATCATAGGCGATCGGAAGATGTAAGGTCCTCTGTGGAGCCGATGGTGATCCGATTGCCAAATTCCAATCAAAGGCGATCGGAAGATGCGAAGTCCTCTGTCGAGCCGATGGTTATCCGTCTCTCCAAGATGAGCCACAGCTAAGTGTTGATCCGAGGCCCTCAGACAAGCCGATACCAAGAGTGGAACCATTGGTAGTTAAGCTGCCCAAGACAGCATCCCAACCTCCGGCCACGCAGGGAGTAGCTGAAGATTAGGCAGAACTTGCAAAATATCTGGTTGTACAGGTTGATAGTCCCTCTCCTGATGATGTAATCCCTGTAGAAAAAAAACTTATTTTATCATTAAAAGACTACCGTTGAACTATTCTGAGTGTAGTAAGCTTAATCTGATGTATGCCATGGAGCACGACCTAGACACTAACCCGCACACACATGTGATGTCACGACCAGCACCCACTGTGAGGGTACGAGAACGTAACAACGCCCAGCCTACGCCGCAGTGTCGGTGGTAGAACGCTATCCTAGGTCGCAACATCTAACAATATAAGGTACCTGAACAGTATATACACTCCGAATGGAGGTGACATAACAGAACAGTCTCAATCACATCTAAGGCAGATACAGAATAGTAAAGGTAGATAGATAGATCAAAACCACAATGTCATACAAATAAGAGAGAGAATCTAAGTTTCTAAGATAACAACTCAAGAAACATCCAGCTCAATACAAGTCTCAAAATATATACAACATCTCAGAACAACAACTGAAAGTAGAATAAACAATGCTGGAAAGAAATAAGATAAAGCTTAGCTATCTAGCCTAGACTATGGGAGTAGCATCCTGTACTGCAGCTGGGTCCTCCAGAAGAATCAGGTCGCAGGTGTCGTCTAAGCCTGCTCCGTAATAGGTGGTGCATAGGGCCTCATCCTCATCCTTTGTAATATTTTCAACGGGTCCAGTCAGGACAGGAATGAGCACAATACATCTCATGCAGTTCATATCAAGTTAGGAAAAATAAAGCATGCAATAGAGTAAGATACATGAAACGCTGAAAAAAATATATGAAGTAAAGGAGATAACTGTAAGGAAATATCAACTATAAATAGAGAACTAGCAGTGACTCGTGAGTCAGATTAAAATATAGACATGTGAATGGCATAGGAAGATTCATGACTACAGCTAAGAGTGATTCATGACTACAGCTACTTGGATATTATTTACATGCCTATTTCTACTCCCCCATCCCCAATCAATACACAAAGATCTGTTTAAGTTATGTTTAGATTCGTGAAACTTCACATGGCTCATAAAATGAGTGATACGTAAAGGTGATTCATGATGGCTCTGTGAACATGAGAGTACATGTATCACAAGCGATTCGTGAATCAGTGAAAGCATAGAGATACGTGATGATTTGTGAAACGCATAAAATATACAGTATCCGATGCTCCCGAGGGCGATAATATCTCATAAAAAGATCCATATAGTACCAATCCGTGCTACCAATGTGTCAGCATCAAGTAAAGTAATCTAGAGCAAGAATATAAATCCTAGCAAGTATAAAACGGTCAGAAAATGTACTCGCCTGATATCCTGAACGTCTGTATGAAATACTGCCTGAGGAGTGGTGTCTGACTCCTAATCAGAACAGTACAAGTCACAATATGTCCAGCTAATAAAGTAAGATACTATGATGCAGTCTACATGATATTAGGTCAATCCTAGACCAAAGTCAACCCTAGTCAACTTCATTCAACTATAAGTGAAAGTTAGGTCAACTAGGTCAACCTAGACTCAATGAAGTCTCACTAGACCTAACCAGTCTACTCTAGCTAGTATACACCATCACAAGCTATACAAACCACACAAGCCAAACATCAAGGGCAGATTCATATTCATGCATATATTCAATATTATATATACAACAATATTATATAGAGAGAGATTTAGAGAGAATTACATGCAAAGTTATGTGTGTGTGTGTGTGAGAACATGGTGGTGTACATAAAAGGGGTATCAAGATACTAGCTATGAGTTATACTGCACATGGCACATTTATTAACCATCTACCATACATATCCAATTTGTCCCTAACATGCATGGCTAACAAGGTATATACACTCATCTATATATGTATTAGAATAGAATTGGTTAAGTTAGCCATATACATCATAGAACATGCATATATAGCTCTACCTATATCTATATACAAATATAGCTATATACAAATATAGCAAGTATGTAGAGAAGGGGGTTAACATGGCAGTTAGTTCACATATATGAAATCTGAAATTTGACCAACATCACCTATGCATACAGCTCATGTATTGCCAAATACTAAATTTAACTAAGATTTTAATTTAAGGGGTTAAGGGTTAACATCTCAATTGTGTAACATGTGATCATCAACTAGCATATAGAGATTACACTAATAAGTATGGCATATGTATAATATAGGATGTGTGTGTGTGTATATAGAACCTGTAGATAGGTTTCAGGGATTTAGAGGATAAGCTGTAACTGACAGGAATATCAAGTATGTGTGTGTGTGTGAATATGTATGGCTGTGTGTGTTTATGTAGAGGCATGTGTGTGTGTGTGCTTGAGTGTAGGCTAGTGTTCAGGTTATTGTGTGACAAGGCAAGGGTTCACTACTAAAATATGCTCTATTAGCGACATTGTTTAGCGACGGAATGAAATTCTATCGCTAACTATATAATATAGCGACTCCTTTCTATTGACGTCATAAAACATCGCTGAATAGCGACATTCAGCGACACTAGATATAGTATGTCACGGAGTAGCGATGTTCAGCGACATATTATTAAAATATATCGCATATATTAAAATGCTTGCGACGGTTAGCGACGTCCACTGTTGACGTCGCTAACTTTTTTACTTAGGGCACAGGCGACTCCTTTTTTTCCCTCACTCGAAAACTCGAAAACTTATTTTTTTCTCCCTCCCCCCGGCGACTCCCTCTCCCCCCCCCCGACGACTCCCTCCCCTCCCGTCGAGCTCCTCCTCCTTGAGCTCCTCCTCGCCCAATCCGAGCTACTCCTCCTCTCCGATAAACCCTAACCTAATTCCTCATGCTTCTTATCTCCCCCCCACACACACACACACATACACACACAGAGACACACACACACACACGGAGGGTGACACACCAAGTATTTGTAGAAATGCCCAATAGGTCATTTAGAATCCTAATTTCAGTTTTGTGCATAAATGAGGGTAGGTTAGTCATGGTTAAGTTATCCCAATTGGTTTTCATATGGATTCCTATATATATCTATGTATTTTTGACCCACAAGTCATATATATATGTAAATATATATAAATTGGTATATATTTATGTATGTGGACTATTTTAGATAAAAGTTTATAAATATATAGTGTGTGCAGTTGTGTCTTGTGTGAGAGTGAGAGAGGGGGAAGCATGGCAAGTTATTGGCTAGCCATTTGGCCTTTGGTTTGTGTATTTGTGGCTTGGATTGGTGGTTGGTTGTTTATGGTTATGTGTGTTTGTTTGAAGAAAGGGATTAGATGTTTTAATAGTGTGTTTGTACTTATGATGAGATGTGAGAGTGTGTGAGTGTATGATTGTATTTTTTTAGTGTGTGTTTGAGGAAGGGGAGGTTAGATGTGGTAGTGTGGTAGTATGGTAGTGAGAGTGTGAGTGAAAAGGGATATTGAGATAAGTGTTAGTGTGTGTGTGTGTGTGTGTGTGTGTATGTTTGAGAGTGAGAAAGGTGAGAGGGATTTAGATGTGGTAATGAGTGTTGCGTATGTTAGAAAGGTTATGATAGAGTAGAAAGAGGGAGGGAACAAGTGGCTGCAAAGTCAGCAGCAGCAGCAGCTTGTGCTGCAGGGTAGTAGCAGCAGTAGCTGCAATACCAGCAGCTGCTGCGAACAGCAGTAGCAAGAGCAGTAAGGGCAGCAGCTGCAATAGTGACTAGAAGCTAGTGTCTCTTATTATGTTGGGGAGGGGTGTGGTTTTGTTTTAGGATGATTATGTTAGTGTCTACACATAAGTTAGTATCCTAAGTTAGATATTTAGGATAGTATCCTAGGCACTAATTTAATATCTTGTTTAGGATGTTAGTATCCTAGAGTTAGATAGGTGAGTTAATATCTTAGGATACTTGAAGTTAGTATCGTAGATAGGTTAGTTAGTGTCTTGGATAGGTTAGTTAGTATCCTATTTATCCTAGATAAGTTAGTATCCTAAGTTAGATATCTTAGGGTAGTTAGATTATGCTAGTATCTTGAGGGTATCAAGATAATAGGATATTAGGATATGGGCTAGAAGTTAGTACCCTAAGTTAGTATCTTGGCTAGAATTTGGTATCCCATGATAGTTAGATATCCTAGTATCTTAAGAGTGTCATAGATTAGTCTATGGTAATAGGATACCCTATAGGGTATATCTCTATGTAAATATTAGAGTATCTTAGGAGTGTTGGTATATTGTTAGAACGGTAGAGTTAGTATCCTAAGGTATCTAAGGTTTTAGCAAAGTAATAAGAATTACCTATAGCCTAAGGATATGGTATTAGCTAAGGTAATGGGTATGATGTTAAGGCAGGTGGATAGATACTAGCCTAAGGTAGATGGTAATATCCATTAGCCTAAGGGTAGGATATTACTAGGATATGGTATTATCTAGTATCTAAGGTAAAGTGGATGTTAAGGAATTAGTTACCTAGACTAAGGTATTGAGATTCCAACTTAAGGTATTGGTATTAGGATACCAATAGCGATAAGGTAAAGGGTACCTTGGTAGGTAAGGACTAGAAATAGGATATTTGACTTAGATTTGACCTTGTTTGACCAAGGTTGACTATTTTGACTAAAAGTCAAAGTAGAGTCAACATCTGACCTAGATTGGACTAAGAGTTGACAAAGTCAACTATAGGTCAACCCTTGACCTAGTTTGACCTTGTTTGACTTTGTATGACTTAGCTTGACCTAGTTTGACATTGTTTGACTTAGTACAACCTAGTTTGACCTAGATTGCATATCATGCACTAGAAATCATGCCTAACATTGTTATTAGTAACTATCCGCTACTAATGTGTGTCCCATAATAAGACATAATATACGAATTTGTGCCTATTGGATAATGTGTGTCCATCTTTGTAGAATTATTTCCAAATGGATATGAATTACTACTTGCAGAATCGTTCATGGATGTACAATCGTCGTCCTGATGATATGTGTGGCGTGCGAAAAGAATACATAGCGGGAGTAGAGCAGTTCCTGCAGTTTGCTAAGGCGTTCCCTCAGTACATAGACGGCACCAAAATTAAGTGTCCGTGTGTGAAATATCATAACGTGAAATATTATCCAGAAGTGGAAGTGACATATCAATTGTACTCGAGGGGTTTCACGCCTAATTACTATCAGTGGACCACACACGGAGAACTTATGTCTTTAGCATCAGAGCCGGAGCCTTATGTTGAGCCGTATATGCATGCAGGACCTAATTTTGTTTCAGATAATCATGCAGACGACGACGAGTGCGTGAACATGGTTTTCGACGCTGCGGGGCCTAGTTTCGTTCATGATGCAGCTGAGGAGGCACCAAATGTCGATGCTGTAAAGTTCATGGTGTTGCTAGAGAATGCAAGGACTCCATTGTATCCTGGTTGTGAGGATCATTCACCGCTGGAGGTGGTTACAAGACTGTTGAGCATTAAGTCAGATTTTAGCATGTCGTAAGAATACTACAACCGAGTGTTGGAGTTGATTATAGAGATCTTGCCGGCGGGTGCTAAGTTACCTAAAGACTTCTATCGGTCTAAGAGGATGGTGAGACCGCTCTGGATGGGATACAAAAAAATCGATTCTTGTCGCAATGGGTGCATGCTGTACTACAAAGACGACAAGGACGCAGATGTGTACAAATTTTGTGGTGCTGATCGCTATAAGACAACTAGTACAGGAAGGTCTACCGGTGCAAGAAGACCGACCGATTCAATGCACTACTTGCCTTTAACGCCGCGGTTGCAAAGATTATTTATGGTAAAAGAGACGGCCGAAAATATGAGTTGGCACATTCGAGAACAGATTGAAGGAGTGTTAGATCACCCATCCGATGGAGAAGCGTGGAAGCACTTTGATCGAGTGTATCCTGATTTTGCTTCAGATCCGCGTAATGTTAGGTTGGGGCTATCTTCTGACGGTTTTACTCCTTTTGGTCTTTCGGGATCCCAATATTCGTGCTGGCCTGTGATTGTCACTCCGTATAACCTACCGCCTTGGATATGCATGAAGACTCAGTATGAAGACTCAGTACATGTTTCTAACCGTTATAATTCCTGGTCCGAACAATCCCAAGAGGAACATTGATGTGTACTTACAGCCTTTAGTAGATGAGTTGAATCAGTTATGGGAAGTAGGCGCTAACACGTACGATGTTTCCAAGAAGCAGAATTTTCAGATGAAGGCAACCCTTATGTGGAGCATCAACGACTTTCCGGCCTATGGAATATTATCCGGATGGAGCACTCATGGCCGTCTCTCATGTTCGTATTGCATGGACCGTACTAAGGCTTTTCGATTGAAATACGGAGGAAAACCGTACTTCTTTGATTGTCATCGGTAATTTCTGCGAAAAGATCATCCGTTCAGAAGGAACATGAATGCATTCCGTACCGACGTTGTAGAGAAGGGTGATCCACTGCTAAGGTGGTACGGAGCCACAATGTGGGAGGAGGTTAGAGATTTTCCAAGTGCTATCGAAGATCCTATAACTGGATACAAGTGTGATGGATTTGGTTGAAATCATAACTGGACAAAGAGGAGCATATTCTGGGATCTGCCATACTGGAGTACCAATCTGATCAGACATAATCTTGATGTCATGCATATTGAGAAGAATGTGTTTGATAACATAATTAATACTGTGATGGACGTAAAGGAAAAAAACAAATGACAATCCCAAGGCCAGGTTAGACTTAGAAGAAATATGCAAATGCCCTGCGTTGCATTTGATAGAGCAAAATGGAAAACAGTTCCTGTCGAAGTCAATTTTCTCGCTGGACAAGGAGGATAAAGTGAGACTTTGTCGGTGGATCCAGGGCCTAAAATTTCCAGACGGATATGTGTCAAATCTGAGAAGATGTGTCGATCCGAAGGAAAACAAATTGACGGGTATGAAGAGCCACGACTGTCACGTATTCATGGAGAGGTTAATTCCGATCGCATTTTGGGAATTTTTATCGCAGGCAGTTTGGGATCTATTGACGGAGCTTAGCATATTCTTCAGGGGTCTTTGTTCTAAGAAATTGCTCGTTGATCGTCTAGAAAAGCAAGAGAAGGACATTGTGGTAACACTGTGCAAGCTAGAGAGGGTGTTTCCTCCTGGATTCTTTGACTCTATGGAGCATTTGCCGATTCATCTATCCTATGAGGCACGTGTTGGTGGACCCGTCGAATATCGATGGATGTACCCGTTCGAGCGACATTTGAATCACCTAAAAAGAAAGGTGAAAAATAAGGCACGGGTCGAGGGTTCTATTTATAAAGCCTATGTTCTCGAGGAGATTACAAATTTTTATTCGATGTATTTCAAGCCTCATGTTGCAACTAATAGAACGAGAGCTTCCAGAAACGACGATGGAGATCATGAATATAATGATACAATACTGAAGGTATTCAATGCTCCAGGAAAGCCATCGGGTAAAATGAAGAAGAGATATCTGAACGATGATGAGCTAATGGCTGCTCAGGTGTATGTATTACTCAACTGCAACGAGAAGGAAGTAGAGAAACTGGAGGGGTAAGTAATTAATACGTCTACACTATTTTAATAGTGTTGATTATTATACTATTACATTAATTGAACGATGTTGTTTTCAGCATATTTAATGATGATGTGAGGTCAGGTAGGCCACACATAACAAAGGAAGAACTAGAACAAGAAATGAGGTGTTATTTTCCATCATGGTTGAGTACATATGTAAGACTTGAGAACTCTGTAATTACCTTTCTGTATATGCACTTGATTGAGAATGAGCTTAATTTATTTTTTTGTGGTATTTAGGTCGATCGTCCATACGCAAGACTTGAGAATGAGTCTATTAGAACGCTAGCCAAGGGACCAATTTATGCTGCAAAAATATGGCCAAGCTACTGTGTTAATGGGTTTAGGTTCAAGTCAACAACTTGCCCGATCAGAGACAACTTTGTGGATCTCGACTCCACCAAAAATAGCTATATGCGTATCAGATCTTTGAACTACAAAGATGTTGATGCAGGCAACGATTTCTATGGCGTGCTACGGGAGATCGTAGAGCTGACATATAGTTATGGAATAGAGCCTGCTAAGATTGTGTTATTCAGGTGTGATTGGTTCGATCCGATTGAAGGTCAAGGTTAGAAAGTAGACAAGCACGGTCTTCTGGATATAAACTATAGACGTCGATATCAAGCCTACGAACCATTTGTCCTATCAAGTCAGGCTCAGCTCGTGTACTTCACAAGTTATCCTAAACGAGAAACAACAAGGTCGGACTGGTGGGCAGTATGCAAGACCAAAGCTAGAAATACCTTTGAGGTTGACGATATAGCTTATCAAGAGGATGAACTACCTCTTGTAACAAATATTATAGAAGTGGACACAACAGAAGTTCCTCATTACACATCTAATTGTGTAGAAGAAGTAGAATTATCTGAAGAGGAAGATGTAGATGAAAGTGAAGATGTAGAGGAGGAAGAAGAAGAAGAAGAAGAAGAAGAAGAAGAAGAAGAAGAAGAAGAAGAAGAAGATGAGCTAAACGAACTAGATGAATTTTCAGAAGAGGATTAAATCTGTACGTTTGTTTTATCATCATATTTGACACTTTAGTGACACTTTTATCATATAAATCTGTGACACTTTAGTGACACTTTTATCTGTGACTATGATATTTTTCAAAAATCTGTGACGTCTATCATATAAATATGTATTTTTGTTTTATTGTCATATGTTATTATCAGGTATGACTAGACCATCTGGACGACGCGGAGGATTTTATATTAGGCAGTCCCGTCTGCCTCGGCTGGGGATGGAGATTCTGTACCCTCATTCTCATCTCCGAGTACGCCGTTGTACCGTTTTATTCCCGGTCCACTACCGGGACAGGACAGTTCCAGCAGGTTGGCGACTCCTCCATCGTCGTCCAGCGTTCCTGATCCCGCATCCAGCATTCTTGATCCTACGTCCAGCATTCCTGATCCCGCGTCTAGCATTCCTCCTACCGACGGCTCCATGGGTGGAGCCGACGCCGAGCATATGAAGGACGGCGGTCAGACTGATCCTGTCCAGGCAGGTGGTGAGAGCGACCCTCCATGCACTCCCCCGGGCGAGACGCGAATAGAGATTTGGACGGACGGGCCTACGAAGTAAGTTAATTAGTTAATATATATTTCTCAAATGATTATATGTACATATATATTCATGAGAATTATTATTGTATAGATATCGGCCTCCTACAGTACAGAGACAGCTGGGGGTATTTCTGAGGCAGAACTATGGTGGGCCTTGGATTAACTACTCAGATGCTCCCGCAGATAGGAAGGCCTTTTGGTTCGCCCACTTCAAGGTAAAAAAAAATTGTTTATTTTTAAATTTTAATAACCATTTGTGTATATTATACAACTTTTCTATTTTACTTCTTATAGAGGACCTATTTCTATCCACCACACCGGGCGGCGAAGATCGAGGGCCAATTTTCTGCCGTCGCAGATAAGCTCATCCGTGAAGCGATCCACGACCAGAAGTCTCGTGATCGCTCCAGAAAGTCGATCCACGGTTGGATCACGTTAGAGCAGTGGACTGCGATAAAGGCTAGATTCGGCGAAGCCAGGTACTAGAAGCGGTCTGACAAGGCCAACGTGGCGCGGTCGAGCGCCGATAAGTGGTGTGGTGGCTCCATTCCGATGACGGAGCATTTTTGTCGTCTGGTACGTTTTCTATGACGGACATCATTTTATATATAGTTGGATAGAATATTTAATACTAATAATAGATAATATATTTTAACAGATAAAAAAGGGTGAGGACCCCAACATGGTGACCGTCTTTCTGGTCACCCATCGGAGGGCTGGGGAGTTCATTGACGAGAGGGCGACGCAGGCATATGTACGTTCTATTCTTTATATTAATTTACTATAATTTAGAAAAAAGGAAAATAGATATCAATATAGACTTTAGCAAACACTTATACGTTAGCAAACATTGTTCTAGGCCGAGTTTGTTCGGCTACAAGAGGAGGCGGATGCTGCTGCTAGTGCGCCAGCTGATGGAGGGGCTGGTACTTCCTCCCAGCTGCCTACAGCTCTATCACCGGACGAGCTCTGGATGACCGCCGTTGGCGGTCTTTCGAAGGGTACGTACTACGGTATGGGATCCTACGGCACCTATTTGGCTTCAGAGTCATCCCGGGCCCCCTCTGTCAGTGCGCAGTCTCTAGCTTCGCAGGCGTCATCACGAGCGCAGGATGTGTGCAGACAGCTCCACGAGTTGCGTCGCGAGTTGCAGCAGCAGATTTCTGAGGCAGCTGGGGCAGAGCGACGATCCGACGATCCGATGATCACCGGACGAATTGATGCGGTCGAGCGCAGTATACAGGAATTGATGAGTCTGCAGCAGGCTACAGCTGCTAGCTTACACACGCTCACCGAGTCTACGCAGCGCACACAGCGTATACAGGTCGAGCTGGAGGGATCGCAGAGGACCGTGGCTGCCTCACTCACCCAGCTGCATACTTCTCTTGAGGAGAGTACTCAGAGGATGGTGAGTACCCTTGATGCGTATAGTGACCGACTGCGAGAGCTGGAGCAGATACGTCCTCACGGTCCATCGACGGCGTCGACTCCAGACGTTGCACTGCCTCCTACTGCCCCTACGGTGCAGCTCACACAGGAGCAGTATGAGTACATGTTATCCCAGATGTGCGGCAGGGGGCCGCAGTGATCCAGTAGATTTTTTTATCATTTTTTATGTATTGGCCCTATGGACCCATTGACCGTTCTGTACACTGATTTTTATTCTTATTTGCCCTCCATTGTGGACATGTATGTTTGTTGGATATTTACTTTGTGATATTTACTTTGTTGGTATTTTTATTGTGATATTTACTTTGTGATATTTACTTTGTGATATCTGCGACGGGGATGACAAATATACCTACGCTGGGTTATAAGCGATGATCTGATATACAAAGGAGGTGCTGCCCAAATTTTAAAAAAATATAATATTTATTTTTGTGATGATGTGTGTTTGTGTTTACAGTGTATGTGAAATAAAGTATTCGGAACCATCGATAGTTTCGATTACTGTTGTATGTTTTATCTTGGACAGAAACAGCAACTGTTCATGGTGTACTTCTGAGAGCTTCATTTTCACATCCTTCACTCTCTCGGGACATCGTACAGGATCCCGAGAAGGTGAAGGACGTGAAGAGGAAGCTCTGAGAAGTGCACCATGAACTGTTGCTTTTTTTATCCAAGATAAAACATAGAACAGTAAGCCAAACTGTCGATGGTTCGAACACTGCACTTCACACACACTGTAAACACAGACACACAGCATAACAAAAATACATATTTTATTTTTTTAAATATTTTTTATTATTCTGCGACGTATAGCGACAGATAGCGACGGATATCGATGGGTAGTGGACTTCGCTATACGTCGCTGTACGTCGCCACATTGCTGACGTGGCAGGCATGCCACGTCATCACGTAAATAGAACATGACGTCGCTACGTAGTCTCCCGACGTCGCTAAGTTTGCGACGTAACACTTTCGTCGCTCTACGTTGCTAACGTTGCGATGACTCAGCGACACGACCTTGACGTCGCAAATAGCGACGTAGGGCGACGCATGTGCCATCTGCGACTTGCTTAAAAGCGACCATTATTTTCCGTCGCTGAAGTCGTCGCTAATTACGATTTGCGACGTATTTTCTATTATTAGCGATGTACCATTACGTCGTTAATTTGCCTTATTTTAGTAGTGGTTTAGATAGGAGGATGCATAGGAAAAACAGTAGATTTTAATGTATAACTGTTAGAAATATTAGAATAAGTGTGTGTGTGTGTGTGTTTACATAAGAGATTGCATAGGAACAATGGTGTTGTGGCTCAGATTTGTGTGTGTGTGCATGAGTGTTTCCTGTGTGTGACAAGAAATTAGATAGGTATGTGTGTAAATAGTTGATAGTGTAGAGGAGCATGCAATTTAGTTTGATACAAAGCAGCGTCTCAGTTTTCAGGATTAGCTCAATATAAGAGTCTCAGTTTTCCAGGAAACCAATTTCAGTGTATCCCAATCTCAGGTTCGAAACCAAGTGACCGGGTCTTAGTTGTTCAGGATAGTGTGTATCAGGTTTACAAAATACAAATGCCTCAGTTGTGTGCATTTGATTTTAGTCTCGATATCTCAGGATTTACAAACCCAAATGACAGTTCATTACAAACGCAATAGTGAACAACCAAAATTAATTTCGAAAACCCCATTTCAATAACCCATTCTTCCACACAACACAAACTGACATAATCCTCAAACCCTTCACACGTAGGTAAATCGATTTAACCATCTAACATTATTAAAACAGTAAAAATACAAATTAAAACTGAAGAACAGTTCTACTAAATGTGTGTTAGTGAATAATCAGTCTCAATACATTTGAACACTCATTCATCAATCTCAACACAAAATGAATCCTTAAAACCTTAATCATGTTATCTAAATGTTCAGACATTAACCCATAGTTATTTTACATGATATTTAACATAAAAATATAATTTAAAAATGGGAGAACAGTGCACAAATGTACTGATACTCGACAGTATCAGTCGAATGGGAAATTTTCCATTCCATCATCAAAATTAATAATTAGCAATAGGTTTATGGTTGATAATTAATAATCAATATGTGCTTGTGCTATTTATATTGTATCGTGTCCAAAAATACTAGACACAAGTGTCCAAACCTACACAAACTCAAACACACAGAACTGGTTAAGTGCACAGCGTACCTGTGTCCAGTGCGGGTCTAATCCCTCACCCGACATGGACTCAAATAACACGTGGTCTTGGGGGTGTCATGTCAGACGTTGCCCCAAGGCTTGTGTCAAAAGACACACATCCTCATGTCCAAGATGAGTCACACGAATCCGCGAGTAGCAGGACAGTGTTGTCCACGGGCGCGCGGGCGTGTCCACGAGTCCAGTCTGACACGAAATGGACTCAATACATGTTCAGTCGCAAAGAAATCCATAAGCCACATGAAAACCTATTTTCCTATTCAAAAACATTACAAAAACAGGATCGAAATACCCACTGTGGCATTTCGTCGAACACCAATGCACCTAGACTGGTACGTGTCCAATACGGACACGAAATGGACACGACTCGACACAAATCCAATACCTACAGCTAGGGGACACCTAGGGATATGCAAATATGAAAAGAAATCAAAAATCTAATGAGTTTAGATAGGGTTACCTATTGGTTATTCTTCCTCAAGAAAACTCCTAAAATGAGGATTCCTCCTTGCTTGCCCAATGCTCCAAATTGCTCCAAAGCTGAGGTTTCTCTTCATGGACATGAAATAGAGCTAGATTAGGAACTAATGCAAAAGGCTAGAGTGGAAAAAGGAATTAAAATGAAGAAACTAGGGCTAGAGAAAGATTTCTATACCTCTCCTTCTTGTAAACTTGGAAACTTTCTTAAGGAGGCTACAACTAATGGAAGAGACATTATACAGGGGTGGGATTCCCTATGTTGGCTGGCCAAAACTCTAGGGTTAGGTTTTTACTTAGTTGGGCCATGGGCCTCCCTCTCTTGGTGGGTTTCTAGGCTTCCTAGTTAAAGGCCTATTCTCAAAACACCTCATTCTAACTAATAAGCCCAAAAGCAATTATCTACCAATTTTCTAACCATGACTTAAACTAACAAGTCCCACTTAGTCTATAGGTTAAGTCTCACTTCTAGGTTAGGCCCAATCTAGTCTAGAACCAAGATACCACATAGCAACTAATTAATTAATATTAAAAATCATATAAATTTCCCTAAATTCTAAATAATTCTAATAAATCAAAATAAGCTCAAATAAATTCAGAAATAACCAAAATACCCTCTAGGCTAAATGCGCTAAATTGAACCTCTACTCACATGGTTAGGTTCTAGGTCAAACTGTCTCTAAGGTCACACAAGCAACACCAAAATCATAGGTCATGACTTAAAAATAGTTTTTAAATGATAAAAATTACCAAAAATCATATTATAATTTAAATACCATTATTAAATGATTAAAAACACAAAAGTTCAAAATTACCCTCATTTTAGAAAACTGGGTGTTACAAGTCTACCCTCCTTAGAAAAAATTTGTCCTCGAAATTAAAATGGTAGTAATTCTTCTAGGTCAAACACCCCACAATCAAAGTCTCAATTCACACAGTCCGATAATCAGATGCGTCTGTCCAAAATCATGATACTCAGAATCTTCGTCATGCTAGTGAGCAAGGCTACGAGAATCACAGAGCCCTCGACTAAGGTACATACCCCTAGAATTATAGTATTTAAAATTTTTGTATTGTCCCATACTTGGCCGCAAAAACCTTAAATTCCCATACCCCAAAAATACATCCAAAATCTGACTATATATCCTCACTCTGCCAGCTAACATGACTATAGAAGACTCTAGATCCCAAAACTTAGGCGACCTAGCCTATACAACTTATCTCGGAAGAAAATCAAATAAAAAAGAAATGCCAGATCAAAACTTATAAACAATAAGGAAGCAGATAAGAACAGATAGAATTGAATTTCAAGATAGATATAATGAGGCAAGGTAGGAATGGAATCAAAAGATGTAAGGCCCTCTGTGGAACCGATGGTGATTCGATTGCCAAATTCCAATCAAAGGCGATCGGAAGATGCGAAGTCCTCTGTCGAGCCGATGGTTATCCGTCTCCCCAAGACGAGCCGCAGCTAAGTGTTGATCCGAGGCCCTCAGGCAAGCCGATGCCAAGAGTGGAACCCTTGATAGTCAAGCTGCCCAAGATAGCGTCCCAACCTCCGGCCACGCAGGGAGTAGCTGAAGATGAGGCAGAACTTACAAAATATCTGGTTGCACAGGTTGATAGTCCCTCTCCTGATGATGTAATCCCTGTAGAAAAAATTCCTTATTTTATCATTAAAAGACTACCGTTGAACTATCCTGAGTGTAGTATGCTTAATCTGATGTATGCCATGGAGCACGACCTAGACATTAACCTGCACACACAGGTGATGTCACGACCAGCACCTACTATGAGGGTATAAGAACGTAACAACGCCCAGCCTACGCCGCAGTATCGGTGGTAGAACGCTATCCTAGGTCACAACATCTAACAATATAAGGTACCTGAACAGTATATACACTCCGAATGGAGGCGACATAACAGAACAGTCTCAATCACATCTAAGACAGATACAGAATAGTAAAGGTAGATAGATAGATCAAAACCACAATGTCATACAAATAAGAGAGAGAATCTA
This sequence comes from Iris pallida, assembly GCA_029216955.1. Taxonomy (NCBI): domain Eukaryota; kingdom Viridiplantae; phylum Streptophyta; class Magnoliopsida; order Asparagales; family Iridaceae; genus Iris; species Iris pallida. The sequence goes on along the minus strand of JANAVB010040419.1, from coordinate 13,894,479 downwards.
AGTTTCTAAGATAACAACTCAAGAAACATCCAGCTCAATACAAGTCTCAAAATATATACAACATCTCAGAACAACAACTGAAAGTCGAATAAATAATGCTGGAAAGAAATAAGATAAAGCTTAGCTATCAAGCCTAGACTATGGGAGTAGCATCCTGTACTGCAGCTGGGTCCTCCAGAGGAACCAGGTCGCAAGTGTCGTCTAAGCCTGCTCCGTAATAGGTGGTGCATAGGGCCTCATCCTCATCCTTTGTAATATTTTCAACGGGTCCAGTCAGGACAGGAATGAGCACAATACATCTCATGCAGTTCATATCAAGTTAGGAAAAATAAAGCATACAATAGAGTAAGATACATGAAACACTAAAAAGAGAATATATGAAGTAAAGGAGATAACTATAAGGAAATATCTACTATAAATAGAGAACTAGCAGTGACTCGTGAGTCAGAGTAAAATATAGACATGTGAATGGCATAGGAAGATTCATGACTACAGCTAAGAGTGATCCATGACTACAGCTACTTGGATATTATTTATATGCCGATTTCTACTCCCCCATCCCCAATCAATACACAAAGATCTATTTAAGTTATGTTTAGATTCGTAAAACTTCACATGGCTCATAAAATGAGTGATACGTGAAGGTGATTCATGATGGCTCTATGAATATGAGAGTACATGTATCACAAGCGATTCGTGAATCAGTGAAAGCATAATGCTACGTGATGATTCGTGAAACGCATAAAATATACAGTATCCGATGCTCCCGAGGGGGATAATATCTCATGAAAAGATCCATATAGTACCAATCCTTGCTACCAATGTGTTAGCATCAAGTAAAGTAATCTAGAGCAAGAATATAAATCCTAGCAAGTATAAAACGGTCAGAGAATGTACCCGCCTGATATCCTGAACGTCTGTGTAAAATACTGCCTGAGGAGTGGTGTCTGGCTCCTAATCAGAACAGTACAAGTCACAACATGTCCAGCTAATAAAGTAAGATACTATGATGCAGTCTACATGATATTAGGTCAATCCTAGACCAAAGTCAACCCTGGTCAACTTCAGTCAACTATAAGTCAAAGTTAGGTCAACTAGGTCAACCTAGACTCAATGAAGTCTCACTAGACCTAACCAGTCTACCCTAGCTAGTATACACCATCACAAGCTATACAAACCACACAAGCCAAACATCAAGGGCACATTCACATTCATGCATATATTCAACATTATATATATAACAACATTATATAGAGAGAGATTTAGAGAGAATTACATGCAAAGTTATGTGTGTGTGTGAGAACATAGGGGTGTACATAAAAGGGGTATCAAGATACTAGCTATGAGTTATACTACACATGGCACATTTATTAACCATCTACCATACATATCCAATTTGTCCCTAACATGCATGGCTAACAAGGTATATACACTCATCTACATATGTATTAGAATAGAATTGGTTAAGTTAGCCATATACATCATAGAACATGCATATATAGCTCTATCTATATCTATATACATATATAGCAAGTATGTAGAGAAGGGGGTTAACATGGCAGTTAGTTCACATATTTGAAATTTGAAATTTGACCAACATCACCTATGCATATAGCTCATGTATTGCCAAATACTAAATTTAACTAAGATTTCAATTTAAGGGGTTAAGGGTTAACATCTCAATTGTGTAACATGTGAACATCAACTAGCATATAGAGATTACACTAATAAGCATGGCACATGTATAGTATAGGATATGTGTGTGTGTATATAGAACCTGTAGATAGGTTTCAGGGATTTAGGGGATAAGGTGTAACTGACAGGAATATCAAGTATGTGTGTGTGTGAATATGTATGGCTGTGTGTGTGTTTATGTATAGGCCTGTGTGTGTGTGCTTGAGTGTAGGCTAGTGTTCAGGTTATAGTGTGACATGTCAAGGGTTCACTACTAAAATATGCTCTATTAGCGACGTTGTTTAGCGACGGAATGAAATTCCGTCGCTAACTATATAATATAGCGACTTCTTTCTATTGACGTCATAAAACGTCGCTGAATAGCGACGTTCAGCGACACTAGATACAGTATGTCACGGAATAGCGACGTTCAGCGACATATTATTAAAATATGTTGCTTATATTAAAATGCTTGCGACGGTTAGCGACGTCCACTGTTGACGTCACTAACTTTTTTACTTAGGGCACAGGCGACTCCTTTTTTCCCCTCACTCGAAAACTCGAAAACTCCTTTTTTTCCCCTCTCCCCCTGGCGACTCCCTCTGCCCCCCCCCGGCGACCCTCTTCCCCTCTCGTCGAGCTCCTCCTCCCCCAATCCGAGCTACTCCTCCTCCCCGGTAAACCCTAACCTAATTCCTCCTGCTTCTTATCTCCCACACACACACACACACACACACACACACACACACACACACAGAGACACACACACACACACGGAGGGTGACACACCAAGTATTTGTGGAAATGCCCAATAGGTCATTTAGAATCCTAATTTCAGTTTTGTGCATAAATAAGGGTAGGTTAGTCATGGTTAAGTTATCCCAATTGGTTTTCATATGGATTCCTATATATATATCTATGTATTTTTGACCCACAAGTCTTGTATATATGTAAATATATATAAATTGGTATATATTTATGTATGTGGACTATTTTAGATAAAAGTTTATAAATATATAGTGTGTGCGGTTGTGTCTTGTGTGAGAGTGAGAGAGGGGAAAGCATAGAAAGTTATTGGCTATCCATTTGGCCTTTGGTTTGTGTATTTGTGGCTTGGATTGGTGGTTGGTTGTTTGTGGTTATGTGTGTTTGTTTGAAGAAAGAGATTAGATGTTTTAATAGTGTGTTTGTGCTTGTGATGAGATGTGAGAGTGTTTGAGTGTATGATTGTGTTTTTTTAGTGTATGTTTGAGGAAGGGGAGGTTAGATGTGGTAGTGTGGTAGTATGGTAGTGTGAGTGTGAGTGAAGAGGGATATTGAGATAAGTGTTAGTGTGTGTGTGTGTGTTTGAGAGTGAGAAAGGTGAGAGGGATTTAGATGTGGTAGTGAGTGTTGTGTGTGTTAGAGAGGGTATGATAGAGTAGCAAGAGGGGGGAGAACAAGTGGCTGCAAAGGCAGCAGCAGCAGCAGCTTGTGCTGCAGGGTAGTAGTAGCAGTTGCTGCAATGCCAGCAGCTGCTGCTAACAGCAGTAGCAAGAGCAGTAAGGGCAGCAGCTGCAATAGTGACTAGAAGCTAGTGTCTCTTATTATGTTGGGGAGGGCGTGTGGTTTTGTTTTAGGATGAGTATGTTAGTGTCTACACATAAGTTAGTATCCTATGTTAGATATTTAGAATAGTATCCTAGGCACTAATTTAATATCTTGTTTAGGATGTTAGTATCCTAGAGTTAGATAGGTGAGTTAATATCTTAGGATACTAGAAGTTAGTATCCTAGATAGGTTAGTTAGTGTCTTGGATAGGTTAGTTAGTATCCTATTTGTCCTAGATAAGTTAGTATCCTAAGTTAGATATCTTAGAGTAGTTAGATTATGCTAGTATCTTGAGGGTATCAAGATAATAGGATATTAGGATATGGGCTAGAAGTTAGTACACTAAGTTAGTATCTTGGCTAGAATTTGGTATCCTAGGATAGTTAGATATCCTAGTATCTTAAGAGTGTCCTAGATTAGTCTATGGTAACAGGATACCCTATAGGGTATATCTCTATGTAAATATTAGAGTATCTTAGGAGTGTTGGTATATTGTTAGAATGGTAGAGTTAGTATCCTAAGGTATTAGCAAACTAATAAGAATTACCTATAGCCTAAGGATAAGGTATTAGCTAAGGTAATGGGTATGATGTGAAGGCAGGTGGATAGATACTAGCCTAAGGTAGATGGTAATATCCGTTAGTCTAAGGTATTGAGTTATCTACTTGCCTAAGGGTAGGATATTACTAGGATATGGTATTATCTAGTATCTAAGGTAAAGTGGATGTTAAGGTAATAGTTACCTAGACTAAGGTATTGAGATTTCAACTTAAGATATTGGTATTGGGATACCAATAGCGATAAGATAAAGGGTACCTTGGTAGGTAATGACTATAAATAGGATATTTGACTTAGATTTGACATTGTTTGACCAAGGTTGACTATTTTGACTGAAAGTCAAAGTAGAGTCAACATCTGACCTAGATTGGACTAAGAGTTGACAAAGTCAACTATAGGTAAACCCTTGACCTAGTTTGACCTTGTTTGACTTTGTATGACTTAGCTTGACCTAGTTTGACTTTGTTTGACTTAGTACAACCTTATTTGACCTAGATTGCATATCATGCACTAAAAATCATGCCTAACATTGTTATTAGTAACTGTCCGCTACTAATATGTGTCCCATAATAAGACATAATATACGAATTTGTGCCTATTGGATAATGTGTGTCCATCTTTGCAAAATTATTTCTAAATGGATATGAATTACTACTTACGGAATCGTTCATGGATGTACAATCGTCGTCCTGATGATATGTGTGGTGTGCGAGAAGAATACATAGCGGGAGTAGAGCAGTTCCTGCAGTTTGCTAAGGCATTTTCTCAGTACATGGACGGCACCAAAATTATGTGTCCGTGTGTGAAATGTCATAACGTGAAATATTATCCAGAAGTGGAAGTGACATATCAATTGTACTCGAGGGGTTTCACGCCTAATTACTATCTGTGGACCGCACACGAAGAACTACAAAGATGACAAGGACGCAGATGTGTACAAATTTTGTGGTGCTGATCGCTATAAGACAACTAGTACAGGAAGGTCTACCGGTGCAAGAAGACCGACCGATTCAATGCACTACTTGCCTTTAATGCCGCGGTTGCAAAGATTATTTATGGTAAAAGAGACGACCGAAAATATAAGTTGGCACATGCGAGAACAAATTGAAGGAGTGTTGGATCACCCATCCGATGGAGAAGCGTGGAAGCACTTTGATCGAGTGTATCCTGATTTTGCTTCAGATCCGCGTAATTTCAGGTTGGGGCTATCTTCTGACGGTTTTACTCCTTTTGGTCTTTTGGGATCCCAGTATTCATGCTGGCCTGTGATTGTCACTCCCTATAACCTACCGCCTTGGATGTACATGAAGACTCAGTATGAAGACTCAGTACATGTTTCTAACCGTTATAATTCCTGGTTCAAACAATCCCAAGAGGAACATTAATGTGTACTTACAGCCTTTGATAGATGAGTTGAATCAGTTATGGGAAGTAGGCGCTAACACGTACGATGTTTCCAAGAAGCAGAATTTTCAGATGAAAGCAACCCTGATGTTGACCATCAACGACTTTCCGGCCTATGGAATATTATCTGGATGGAGCACTCATGGCCGTCTCTCATGTCCGTATTGCATGGACCATACTAAGGCTTTCTGCTTGAAATACGGAGGAAAACCGTGCTTCTTTCCGGCCTATGGAATATTATCTGGATGGAGCACTCATGGCAATTTCTGCCAAAAGATCATCCGTTCAGAAGGAACATGAATGCATTCCGTGTCGACGTTGTAGAGAAGGGTGATCCACCGCTAAGGTGGTGCGGAGCCACGATGTGGGAGAAGGATAAAGATTTTCCAAGTGCTATCGAAGATTCTATAACTGGATACAAGTGCGATGGATTTGATAGAGATCATAACTGGACAAAGAGGAGCATATTCTGGGATTTGCCATACTGGAGTACCAATCTGATCAGACATAATTTTGATGTCATACATATTGAGAAGAATGTGTTTGATAACATAATTAATACTGTGATGGATGTAAAGGAAAAAAAAGACAATCCCAAGGCCAGGTTGGACTTAGAAGAAATATGCAAACGCCCTGCGTTGCATTTGATAGAGCAGAATGGAAAATAGTTCCTGCCGAAGTCAATTTTCTTGCTAGACAAGGAGAATAAAGGGAGACTTTGTCGGTGGATCCAGGGCCTAAAATTTCTAGACGAATATGTGTCAAATCTGAGAAGATGTGTCGATCCGAAGGAAAACAAATTGACGGGTATGAAGAGCCACGACTGTCACGTATTCATGGAGAGGTTAATTCCGATTGCATTTCGGGAATTTTTACCGCAGGCAGTTTGGAATCTATTGACGGAGCTTAGCATATTCTTCAGGGATCTTTGTTCTAAGAAATTGCTCGTTGATCGTCTAGAAAAGTAAGCTAAGGACATTGTGGTAACACTGTGCAAGCTAGAGAGGGTGTTTCCTCCTGGATTCTTTGACTCTGTGGAGCATTTGCCGATTCATCTATCCTATGAGGCACGTGTTGGTGGACCCGTCGAATATCGATGGATGTACCCATTCGAGCGACATTTGAATCACCTAAAAAGAAAGGTAAAAAATAAGGCACGGGTCGAGAGATCTATTTGTGAAGCCTATGTTCTCGAGAAGATTACAAATTTTTGTTCGATGTATTTCAAGCCTCATGTTGCAACTAATAGAACGAGAGCTTCCAGAAACGACGACGGAGATCATGAATGTAATGATACAATACTGAAGGTATTCAATGCTCCAGGAAAGCCATCGGGTAAAATGAAGAAGAGATATCTGAACGATAATGAGCTAAGGGCTGCTCAGGTGTATGTATTACTCAACTGCAACGAGAAGGAAGTAGAGAAACCGGAGGGATAAGTAATTAATACGTCTACACTATTTTAATAGTGTTGATTATTATACTATTACATTAATTGAACGATGTTATTTTCAGCATATTTAATGATGATGTGAGGTCAGGTAGGCCACACATAACAGAAGAAGAACTAGAACAAGAAATGAGGTGTTATTTTCCATCATGGTTGAGTGCATATGTAAGACTTGAGAACTCTGTAATTACCTTTTTGTATATGCACTTGATTGAGAATGAGCTTATTTTTTTGTGGTATTTAGGTCGATCGTGCATACGCAAGACTTGAGAATGAGTCTATTAGAACGCTAGCCAAGGGACCAATTTATGCTGCAAAAATATGGCCAAGCTACTGTGTTAATGTGTTTAGGTTCAAGTCAACAAGTTGCCCGATCAGAGACAACTTTATGGATCTCGACTCCACCAAAAATAGCTGTTTGTGTATCAGATCTTTGAACTACAAAGATGTTGATGCGGGCAACGATTTCTATGGCGTGCTACGGAAGATCGTGGAGCTGACATATAGTTATAGAATAGAGCCTGCTAAGATTGTGTTATTCATGTATGATTGGTTCGATCCGATTGAAGGTCAAGGTTGGAAAGTAGACAAGCTCGGTCTTGTGGATATAAACTATCGACGTCGATATCAAGCCTACAAACCATTTGTCCTATCAAGTCAGGCTCAGCTCGTGTACTTCACAAGTTATCCTAAACGGGAAATAACAAGGTCGGACTGGTGGGCAGTATGCAAGACCAAAGCTAGAAATACCTTTGAGGTTGACGATATAGCTTATCAAGAGGATGAACTACCTCATATAACAAATATTATAGAAGTGGACACGACAGATGTTCCTCATTACACATCTAATTGTGTAGAAGAAGTAGAATTATCTGAAGAGGAAGATGCAGATGAAAGTGAAGATGTAGAGGAGGAAGAAGAAGAAGAAGAAGAAGAAGAAGAAGAAGAAGATGATGAGCTAAACGAACTAGATGAATTTTTAGAAGAGGATTAAATCTGTACGTTTGTTTTATCATCATATTTGACACTTTAGTGACACTTTTATCATATAAATCTGTGACACTTTAGTGACACTTTTATCTGTGACTATGATATTTTTCAAAAATCTGTGATATCTATCATATAAATATGTATTTTTGTTTTATTGTCATATGTTATTATCAGGTATGACTAGACCATCTGGACGACGCGGAGGATTTTATATTAGGCAGTCCCGTCTGCCTCGGCTGGGGATGGAGATTCTGTACCCTCATCCTCATCTCCGAGTACGCCGTTGTACCGTTCTGTTCCCGGTCCATTACCGGGATAGGGCAGTTTCAGCAGGTTGGCGACTCCTCCATCGTCGTCCAGCGTTTTTTATCCCGCATCCAGCATTCCTGATTCCGCGTCCAGCATTCCTGATCCTGCATCCAGCATTCCTCCTACTGACGGCTCCATGGGGGGAGCCGACGCCGAGCATATGGAGGACGGCGGTCAGACTGATCCTGTCCAGGCAGGAGGTGAGAGCGACCCTCCATGCACTCCTCCGGGCGAGACGCGTATAGAGATTTGGATGGACGGGCCTACGAAGTAAGTTAATTAGTTAATATATATTTCTCAAATGATTATATGTACATATATATTCATGAGAATTATTATTGTATAGATATCGGCCTCCTGCAGTACAGAGACAGCTGGGGGTATTTCTGAGGCAGAACTATGGTGGGCCTTGGATTAACTACTTAGATGCTCCCGCAGATAGGAAGGCCTTTTGGTTCGCCCACTTCAAGGTAAAAAAATTTGTTTATTTTTAAATTTTAATAACCATTTGTGTATATTATACAACTTTTCTATTTTACTTCTTACAGAGGACCTATTTCTATCCACCACACCGGGCGGCGAAGATCGAGGGCCAATTTTCTGCCGTCGCAGGCAAGCTCATCCATGATGCGATCCACGACCAGAAGTCTCGTGATCACTCCGGAAAGTCGATCCACGGTTGGATCACGCTAGAGCAGTGGACTGTGATAAAGGCTAGATTCGTCGAAGCCAGATAACAGGAGCGGTCTGACAAGGCCAAGGTGGCACGGTCGAGCGCCGGTAAGTGGTGTGGTGGCTCCATTCCGATGACGGAGCATTTCTGTCGTTTGGTACGTTTCCTATGACGGACATCATTTTATATATAGTTGGATAGAATATTTAATACTAATAATAGATAATATATTTTAACAGGTAAAAAAGGGTGAGGACCCCAACATGGTGACCGTCTTCCTGGTCACCCATCGGAGGGCTGGGGAGTTCATTGACGAGAGGGCGACGCAGGTATATGTACGTTCTATTCTTTATATTAATTTACTATAATTTAGAAAACAGGAAAATAGATATCAATATAGACTTTAGCAAACACTTATACGTTAGCAAATATTGTTCTAGGCCGAGTTTGTTCGGCTACAAGAGGAGGCGGCTGCTGCTGCTAGTGCGCCAGCTGATGGAGGGGCTGGTACTTCCTCCCAGCAGCCTACAGCTCTATCGTCGGACGAGCTCTGGATGACCGCCGTTGGTGGTCTTTCGAAGGGTACGTACCACGGTACGGGATCCTACGGCGCCTATTTGGCTTCAGAGTCATCCCGGGCCCCCTCTGTCAGTGCGCAGTCTCTAGCTTCGCAGGCGTCATTACGAGCGCAGGATGTGTGCAGACAGCTCCACGAGTTACGTCGCGAGTTACAGCAGCATTTTTCTGAGGCAGTTAGGGCAGAGCGATGATCCGACGATCCGAAGATTACCGGACGAATTGATGCGGTCGAGCGCAGTATACAGGAGTTGATGAGTCTGCAACAGGCTACAGCTGCTAGCTTGCACACGTTCACCGAGTCTACGCAGCACACACAGCGTATACAGGTCGAGCTGGAGGGATCACAGAGGACCGTGGCTGCCTCACTCACCCAGCTGCATACTTCTCTTGAGGAGAGTACTCAAAGGATGGTGAGTACCCTTGCTGCGCATGGTGACCGACTGCGAGAGCTGGAGCAGATACGTCCTCACGGTCCATCGACAGCGCCGACTCCAGACGTTGTACTGCCTCCTACTGCCCCTACGGTGCAGCTCACACAGGAGAAGTATGAGTACATATTATCCCAGATGTGCTGCAGGGGTCCGCAGTGATCCAGTAGATTTTTTATCATTTTTGTATGTATTGGCCCTATGGGCCCATTGACCGTTCTGTACACTGATTTTCATTCTTATTTGCCCTCCATTGTGGACATGTATGTTTGTTGGATATTTACTTTGTGATATTTACTTTGTTGGTATTTTTATTATGATATTTACTTTATGATATTTACTTTGTGATATCTGCGACGGGGATGACAAATATACCTACGCTGGGTTATAAGCGATGATCTGATATACAAAGGAGGTGCTGCCCAAATTTTAAAAAAATATAATGTTTATTTTTGTGATGATGTGTGTTTGTGTTTACAGTGTATGTAAAATGCAGCATTCGGAACCATCGATAGTTTCGATTACTGTTGTATATTTTATCTTGGACAGAAACAGCAACTGTTCAGGGTGTACTTCTGAGAGCTTCATTTTTACATCGTTCTCTCTCTCGGGACATCGTACAGGATCCCGAGAAGGTGAAGGATGTGAAGAGGAAGCTCTGAGAAGTGCACCCTGAACTGTTGCTTTTTTTATCCAAGATAAAACATAGAACAGTAAGGGAAACTGTCGATGGTTCGAACACTGCACTTCACACACACTGTAAACACAAACACACAGCATAAAAAATACACATTTTATTTTTTTAAATATTTTTTTATTATTCTGCGATGTATAGCGACGGATAGCGACGGGTAGTGGACGTCGCTATACGTCGCTGTACTTTGCCACATTGCTGACGTGGCAGGCATGCCACATCATCACGTAAATAGAACATGACGTCGCTACGTAGTCGTCCGACGTCGCTAAGTTTGCGACGTAACACTTTCGTCGCTCTACGTCGCTAACGTTACGACGACTCAGCGACACGACCTTGACGTCGCAAATAGTGACGTAGGGCGACGCATGTGCCATCTGCGACTTGCTTAAAAGCGACCATTATTTTCCGTCGCTAAAGTCGTCGCTAATTACGATTAGCGACGTATTTTCCATTATTAGCGACGTACCATTACGTCGCTAATTTGCCTTATTTTAGTAGTGGTTTAGATAGGAGGATGCATAGGAAAAACAGTAGATTTCAATGTATGACTGTTAGAAATATTAGAATAAGTGTGTGTGTGTGTTTACATATGAGATTGCATAGGAACAATGGTGTTGTGGCTCAGATTTTTGTGTGTGCGTGCATGAGCGTTTCCTGTGTGTGACAGGAAATTAGATAGGTATGTGTATAAATAGTTGACAGTGTACAGGAGCATGCAATTTAGTTTGATACAAACCAGTGTCTCAGTTTTCAGGATTAGCTCAATGCAAGAGTCTCAGTTTTCCAGGAAACCAATTTCAGTGTATCCCAATCTCAGGTTCGAAACCAAGTGACCGGGTCTTAGTTCTTCAGGATAGTGTGTCTCAGGTTTACAAAATACAAATGCCTCAGTTGTGTGCATTTGATTTTAGTCTCGATATCTCAGGATTTACAAACCCAAATGACAGTTCATTACAAACCCAACAGTGAACAACCAAAATTAATTTCGAAAACCCCATTTCAATAACCCATTCTTCCACACAACACAAACTGACATAATCCTCAACCCCTTCACACGTAGGTAAATCGATTTAACCATCTAACATTATTAAAACAGTAAAAATACAAATTAAAACTGAAGAACATTTCTACTAAATGTGTGTCAGTGAATATTCAGTCTCAATACATTTGAACACTCATTCATCAATCTCAACACAAAATGAATCCTTGAAACCTTAATCATGTTATCTAAATGTTCAGACATTAACCCATAGTTATTTTACATGATATTTAACATAAAAATGTAAATTAAAAATGGGAGAACAGTGCACAAATGCACTGATACTCGTCAGTATCAGTCGAATGGGAAATTTCCCATTCCATCATCATAATTAATAATTAGCAATAGGTTTGTGGTTGATAATTAATAATCAATATGTGCTCGTGCTATTTATATTGTATCGTATCGAAAAATACTAGACACAAGTGTCCAAACCTACACAAACTCAAACACAAAGAACTGGTTAAGTGCACAGCGTGCCTGTGTCCAGTGCGGGTCGAATCCCTCACCCGACACGGACTCAAATGACACGTGGTCTTGGGGGTGTCATGTCAGACGTTGCCCCAAGGCCTGTGTCAAAAGACACGCATCCTCATGTCCAAGATGAGTCACACGAACCCGCGAGTAGCAGGACAATGTTGTCCACGCACGTACGGGCGTGTCCACGAGTCCAGTCTGACACAAAATGGACTCAATACATGTTCAGTCGCATAGAAATCCATAAGCCACATGAAAACCTATTTTTCTATTCAAAAACATTACAAAAATAGGATCGAAATACCCACTGTGGCATTTCGTCGAACACCAATGCACCTAGACTGATACGTGTCCGATACGGACACAAAATGGACACGACTCGATACAAATCCAATACCTACGGCTAGGGGACACCTAGTGCTATGCAAATATGCAAAGAAATCAAAAATCTAACGAGTTTAGATAGCATTACCTATTGGTTATTCTTCCTCAAAAAAACTTCTAAAATGAGGATTCCTCCTTGCTAGCCCAATGCTCCAAATTGCTCCAAAGCTGAGGTTTCTCTCCATGGACATGAAATAGAGCTGGATTAGGAACTAATGCAAAAGGCTAGAGTGGAAAAGGAATTAAAATGAAGAAACTAGGGCTTGAGGAAGATTTCTATACCTCTCTTTCTTGTAAACTTGGAAACTTTCTTAAGGAGGCTACAACTAATAGAAGAGACATTATATAGGGGTGGGATTCCCAAAGTTGGCTGGCCAAAACTCTAGGGTTAGGGTTTTACTTAGTTGGGCCATGGGCCTCCCTCTCTTGGTGGGTTTCTAGGCTTCCTAGTTAAAGGCCTATTCTCAAAACACCTCATTCTAAATAATAAGCCCAAAAGCAATTATCTACCAATTTTCTAACCATGACTTAAACTAACAAGTCCCACTTAGTATATAGGTTAAGTATCACTTCTAGGTTAGGCCCAATCTAGTCTAGAACCAAGATACCACATAGCAACTAATTAATTAATATTAAAAATCATATAAATTTCCCTAAATTCCAAATAATTCTAATAAATCACAATAAGCTCAAATAAATTCAGAAATAACCCAAATACCCTCTAGGCTAAATGCACTAAATTGAACCTCTACTCACATGGTTAGATTCTAGGTCAAACAGTCTCTAAGGTCACACTATCAACACCAAAATCATAGGTCATGACTTAAAAATAGTTTTTAAATGATAAAAATTACCAAAATCATATTATAATTTAAATACCATTATTAAATGATTAAAAATACAAAAGTTCAAAATTACTCTCATTTTAGAAAACTGGGTGTTACAAGTCTACCCTCCTTAGAAAAATTTCGTCCTCGAAATTAAAATGCTAGTAATCCTTCTAGGTCAAATTCCCCACAATCAAAGTCTCAATTCTCACAGTCCGATAATCATATGCATCTGTCCAAAATCATGATACTCAGAATCTTCGTCATGCTAGTGAGCAAGGCTACGAGAATCACAGAGCCCTCGACTAAGGTACATACCTCTAGAATTATAGTATTTAAAATTTTTGTATTGTTGCATACTTGGCCGCAAAAACCTTAAATTCCCACACCCCAAAAATACATCCAAAATCTGACCATATATCCTCACTATGCAAGCTAACATGACTATAGAAGACTCTAGATCCCATAACTTAGGCGACCTAGCCTATACAACTTATCTCGGAAGAAAATCAAATAAAAAAGAAATGCCAGATCAAAACTTATAAACAATAAGGAAGCAGATAAGAACAGATATAATTGAATTTTAAGATAGATATAATGAGGCAAGGTAGGAATGGAATCGAAAAGAACAGAACCTGCAAGCACCTCTCCCACTGCCTGAGCATCCTCGAGTGTCATGGCGTAAGCTCGCCCCTGCTGGCCTCCTCCAGCCTGATGCTGATACTGCACAAATCTCTGCTGCTGTGTCTGAAAGGGTAGTCCCTCCTGCTGGCTCACCGGAGTCCTCGTTCCTGCTCCCTGAGCTGTCCGTTTAGGAAACTTGGGACATTCTCTTAACTGGTGATATGATGCTCCACAAAGTAGGCACTTGCCCAACCTTATTCGATATTTACTCCAATTATGCCCTGGTTTCCTACAGGAAGGGCAACTGGTAACCTGCTGCTGTCTAGGTGTCTGCTGCGTCTGTAATAGTGGTCCCCTTGGCTGCTCTGTCGGTGCCCTAGCTCCTGCTGCTACCTGAGTCATTGTTGTCTGGCTCCTGGGACATTCCCTACACCGATGCTCCGCTGAACCACAAAGTAAACACCTGCCAAGCCTCATCTTGCAGTCGTTCCACCCATAGCCTGCCTTCTTGCAGAAGTTGCACCTAGCGTCCTGCTGCTGTCTGGATGCCTGGTAGAAATATGCACGTTTCTGACCCTGAAGGTGCTGCTGAACAGGCCTCTGCTGATACTGATGCTGAATCTGTACGTGAGGCCTCTTAGCTTGACCTCCACTGCTGCTAACTCCATGAATATCATGTCCCCTCTTGAACAACTGTTGCCGCTGAGTTTCTACTATCTGCTGGAAGAAGGAGAACAACCGCGTCACGTCCTCTGGTCCTGATGGCGACTGCTGTTGAAGAACGTTTGGGACGACTGGGAAAGTCTCGGAGTAGGAAGAGATGCACTCCCATAAGCTGCAGATATCCTAGCCTGAGCTGGCATAATAGGAGCTGCAGTCTCGGTGCCCTGCTGATCAGGACGAGGAGTAGTAGCCCCCTCAGTGGTGTCTTCCCGATCGAGACGATGAGATCGCGTCTCCATAACCATCCTGTAAATAGATCAAACGAGAGGATAATTACTGAGAATGAAGCGATAACATCAAGAAAGGTCGGTTTATTTTCAAGGAAAGATAATAATGCAGCAAATTTTTAGGTAACAAGAATTCGATTAAGAGTTTTTCCTAATGTGATTGAGTACCTTCAAAAATATCATAATCCTACTGCAGGCTATAGTGATACTCTAGTTCGAATACTACTACATAAACTCGACCTGTATGGGCCACCACTAAAAATGTATCACGACCCACATCCACTGTGAGGGTACGAGAACGTAACAACGCCCAGCCTACGCCGCAGTGTCGGTCGTAGAACGCTGTCCTAGGTCGCAACATCTAACAATATAAGGTACTTGAACAGTATATACACTCTGAATGGAGGTGACATAACAGAACAGTCTCAATCACATCTAAGACAGATACATAATAGTAAAGGTAGATAGACAGATGAAAACCACAATGTCATACAAATAAGAGAGAGAATCTAGGTGTCTAAGATAATAACTCAAGAAACATCCAGCTCAATACAAGTCTCAAAATATATACAACATCTCAGAACAACAACTGAAAGTCGAATAAACAATGCCGAAAAGAAATAAGATAAAGCCTAGCTATCTAGCCTAGACTATGGGAGTAGCATCCTGTACTGCAGCTGGGTCCTCCAGAGGAACCAGGTAACAGGTATCGTCTAAGCCTGCTCCGTAGGTGGTACATAGGGCCTCATCCTCGTCCTATGTAATATTTTCAACGGGTCCAGTCAGGACAGGAACGAGCACAATACATCTCACGCAGTTCATATCAAGTTAAAAAAATAAAGCATGCAATAGAGTAAGATACATGAAATACTGAAAAAAGAATATATAAAGTAAAGGAGATAACTGTAAGGAAATATCTACTATAAATAGAGAACTAGCAGTGACTAGTGAGTCAGAGTAAAATATAGACATGTGAATGGCATAGAAAGATTCATGACTACAGCTAAGAGTGATTCATGACTACAGCTACTTGGATATTATTCACATGCCTATTTCTACTCCCCCATCCCCAATCAATAAACAAGGATCTGTTCAAGTTATGTTAAGATTCATGAAACTTCACATGGCTCATAAAATGAGTGATACGTGAAGGTGATTCATGATGGATCTGTGAACATGAGAGTACATGTATCACAAGCGATTCATTAATCAGTGAAAGCACAGAGATACGTGATGATTTGTGAAACGTACAAAATATACAGTATTCGATGCTCCCGAGGGGGATAACATCTCATAAAAAGATCCATATAGTACCAATCCGTGCTACCAATGTATCAGCATCAAGTAAAGTAATCTAGAGCAAGAATATAAATCCTAGCAAGTATAAAACGGTCAGAGAATGTACTCGCCTGATATTCTGAACGTTTGTATGAAATACTACCTAAGGAGTGGTGTCTGGCTCCTAATCAGAACAGTACAAGTCACAACATGTCCAGCTAATAAAGAAAGATACTATAATGCAGTCTACATGATATTAGGTCAATCCTAGACCAAAGTCAACCCTGGTCAACTTCAGTCAATATAAGTCAAAGTAAGGTCAACTAGGTCAACCTAGACTCAATGAAGTCTCACTAGGCCTAACCAGTCTACCCTAGCTA
Source organism: Iris pallida (assembly GCA_029216955.1). Taxonomy (NCBI): domain Eukaryota; kingdom Viridiplantae; phylum Streptophyta; class Magnoliopsida; order Asparagales; family Iridaceae; genus Iris; species Iris pallida. Next base: position 13,878,168 of record JANAVB010040419.1, on the reverse strand, counting down.
GTATACACCATCACAAGCTATACAAACCACACAAGCCAAACATCAAGGGCACATTCACATTCATGCATATATTCAACATTATATATACAACAATATTATATCGAGAGAGATTTAGAGAGAATTACATATAAAGTTATGTGTGCGTGTGAGAACTTGGGGGTGTACATAAAAAGGGTATCAAGATATTAGCTATGAGTTATACTACACATGGCACATTTATTAACCATCTACCATACATATCCAATTTGTCCCTAACATGCATGGATAACAAGGTATATACACTCATCTACATATGTATTAGAATAGAATTGGTTAAGTTAGCCATATACATCATAGAACATGCATATATAGCTCTAGCTATATCTATATACATATATAGCAAGTATGTAGAGAAGGGGGTTAACATGGCAGTTAGTTCACGTATATGAAATCTGAAATTTGACCAACATCACCTATGCATACAGCTCATGTACTGCCAAATACTAAATTTAACTAACATTTTAATTTAAGGGGTTAAGGGTTAACATCTCACTAGTGTAACATGTGAACATCAACTAGCATATAGACATTACACTAATAAGCATAGCATATGTATAGTATAGGATATGTGTGTGTGTATATAGAACCTGTAGATAAGTTTCAGGGATTTAGGGGATAAGGTGTAACTGACAGGAATATCAAGTATGTGTGTGTGTATGAATATGTGTGGCTGTGTGTGTGTTTATGTAGAGGCATGTCTGTGTGTGCTTGAGTGTAGGCTAGTGTTCAGGTTATAGTGTGACAGGGCAAGGGTTTAGATAGGAGGATGCATAGGAAAAATAGTAGGTTTCAATGTATAACTGTTAGGAATATTAGAATAAGTGCGTGTGTGTTTACATATAAGATTGCATAGGAACAGTGGTGTTGTGGAACAGATTTGTGTGTGTGTACATGAGTGTTTCCTGTGTGTGACAGGAAATTAGAAAGGTGTGTGTAAATAGTTGACAGTGTAGAGGAGCATGCAATTTAGTTTGATACAAACTAGTGTCTCAGTTTTCAGGATTAGCTCAATGCAAGAGTCTCAGTCTTCCAGAAAACCAATTTCAGTGTATCCCAATCTTAGGTTCGAAACCAAGTAACAGGGTCTTAGTTGTTCAGGACAGTGTGTCTCAGGTTTACAAAATGCCAATGCCTCAGTTGTGTGCATTTGATTTTAGTCTCGATATCTCAGGATTTACAAACCTAAATGATAGTTCATTACAAACCCAACACTTAACAACCAAAATTAATTTCGAAAACCCCATTTCAATAACCCATTCTTCCACACAACACAAACTGACATAATCCTCAACCCCTTCACACGTAGGTAAATCGATTTAACCATCTAACATTATTAAAACAGTAAAAATACAAATTAAAACTGAAGAACAGTTCTACTAAATGTGTATCAGTGAATATTCAGTCTCAATACATTTGAACACTCATTCATCAATCTCAACATAAAATGAATCCTTAAAACCATAATCAGGTTATCTAAATGTTCAGACATTAACCCATAGTTATTTTACATGATATTTAACCTAAAAATGTAAATTAAAAATGGGAGAACAGTGCACAAATGCACTGATACTCAACAGTATCAGTTGAATAGGAAATTTTCCATTCCATTATCAAAATTAATAATTAGCAATAGGTTTATGGTTTATAATTAATAATCAATATGTGCTCGTCCTATTTATATTGTATCGTGTCCAAAAACACTAGACACAAGTGTCCAAACCTACACAAACTCAAACACACAGAACTGGTTCAGTACACAGCATGTCAGTGTCCAGTACGGGTCGAATCCCTCACCCGACACGGACTCAAATGACACGTGGTCTTGGGGGTGTCGTGTCAGACATTGCCCTAAGGCCTATGTCAAAGGACACGTGTCCTTGTGTCCAGGATGAGTCACACGAACCCGCGAGTAGCAGGACAGTGTTGTCCATGCGCGTGCGGGCGCGTCCACGAGTCCAGTCTGACACGAAATGGACTTAATACATGTTCAGTCATGTAGAAATCCATAAGCCACATGAAAACCTATTTTTCTATTCAAAAACATTACAAAAACAGGATCGAAATGCCCACTGTGGCATTTCGTCGAACACCAATGCACCTAGACTGATACGTGTCCGATACGGACACGTAATGGACACGACTCGACACAAATCCAATACCTACAGCCAGGGGACACCTAGGGCTATGAAAATATGCAAAGAAATCAAAAATCTAATGAATTTAGATAGGGTTACCTATTGGTTGTTCTTCCTCAAAAAAACTCCTAAAATAAGGTTTCCTCCTTGCTAGTCCAACGCTCCAAATTGCTCCAAAGCTGAGGTTTCTCTCCATGGACATGAAATAGAGCTGGATTAAGAACTAATGCAAAAGACTAGAGTGGAAAAGGAATTAAAATGAAGAAACTAGGGCTTGAGGAAGATTTCTATACCTCTCATTCTTGTAAACTTGGAAACTTTCTTAAGGAGGCTACAACTAATGGATGAGACATTATATAGGGGTGGGATTCCCTATGTTGGCTGGCCAAAACTCTAGGGTTAGGGTTTTAGTTAGTTGGGCCAAAGGCCTCCCTCTCTTGGTGGGTTTCTAGGCTTCCTAGTCAAAGGCATATTCTCAAAACACCTCATTCTAACTAATAAGCCCAAAAGCAATTATCGACCAATTTTCTAACCATGACTTAAACTAACAAGTCCCACTTAGTCTATAGGTTAAGTCTCACTTCTAGGTTAGGCCCAATCTAGTCTAGAACCAAGATACCACATAGCAACTAATTAATTAATATTAAAAATCACATAAATTTCCATAAATTCCAAATAATTCTAATAAATCACAATAAGCTCAAATAAATTCAGAAATTACCAAAATACCCTCTAGGCTAAATGTACTAAATTGAACCTCTACTCACATGGTTAGGTTCTAGGTCAAACAGTCTCTAAGGTCACATTAGCAACACCAAAATCATAGGACATGGCTTAAAAATAGTTTTTAAATGATAAAAATCACCAAAAGTCATATAATGATTTAAATACCATTATTAATTGATTAAAAATACAAAAGTTCAAAATTACCCTCATTTTAGAAAATTGGGTGTTACAGGTGACAACCGTCCATACCACAAACCGACTTACTCCCATTAGAGATGCCTACTTCCTAGTCCCAGGAAGAAGAAAAGGGGATCACACAATCATCTTCGACCGAAAAGAAGGTCCTCAACTGTAATGCCTGTGGTTCGTATTACGTATTTCTGGAATACGTATACGTATTTATTCTTGTATTGCATGATTTCCTTGCTTAATTTCTTTCCTGGGCTTGGTTTATTCTCGGTTTGGGTTGGCTTGCTTCGGTTTGGGATTGCTCTTGGTTCATCATGAACCAAGGGGTGAACCCCCTACCTACTACCACCACTACCATTTATTAATCCTTCTCCTTTCTCTCTCTTCATTTATCATCTTCTCCACCATTACTTCCTTACCTACCAAAGAGAGGGAGAGAGAGGTCTAGGCAAGTGCAACTTGCTTCCACAAGAGAACCCATTATTATTGTTCTAATAGCTTCTTCTCCTGTTTCTAAGACACATTAGAACTTGTCATTTTCCATTTTGAGGCTTTAATTTTTGTAGATCTAAAAATTAGTTATTTTCGGATTTTGGTGGTTTTGATCTATCAAACTTCTTTGTTTTCAAGTTTTGATGGTTCCATATTGTAGAGAATTTTATTCTACCCAATTTTGACCTTTGAAAAGTTGGATTTGGACTTATTTTGACCAAGTTATGGACTTTTGAAGCTTTGGGTTCAACCATGGAGTTCCTACTGATTTGGAGAAGACAGTGAACAGTGCGCGAGCTTTTTAGCTTGTGCCACTAAGCTGCGTGCGCTCTTTAGTGCAGCGTAGTCTGGTACATACGCTGCCTTTTGGAGGCGTATGTCTTGCATATGCTGCCTTGACAAGGAATCGTATGGATCTCATATGCTGTCTTGATGAGGAGTCGTATGGATCTCATATGCTGCCTTGATGAGGAGTCGTGTGGACCTCATACGCTGCCTTGGAGAGGAGTCGTATGGAGTACATACGCTGCCTTTTGGAAGCGTATGTCTTGCATACGCTGACCTGAGCATAGCTTGACCTGAGCGTAGCCTGACCTGAGCGTAGCCTGACCTGAGCGTGGCCTGACCTGAGCGCAGCCTGACCTGAACACAGCCTGACTTGAGCGCAGTCTGACTCAGGCGCAACCTGATGTTAGGCGCAACTGGACCTGACCCTACTTACCCTGGATCTTCTACGCCTTTTGTCCTGAACTTGATAATCACGAATTCGCTTGATATGTTTGGAATTGATAATTGAGCATGACGTGATAGTGACCCGTAGTGGTGCACTCCTGACATAATCACCTAATATTACCTGATAGTGGCCCGTCGTGGCGCACTCCTGACAAGTACACTTGGCATGATATCCTGGCATAATTATCTCGAATAGCTGTTGCGACGGCTACCTGACATGACATGACCTGTATAATTAATCTGGACACCATGGGCGATTGTGTTTGTATAAATAAACTAGTCCTGTCTCGCATCATGTCTAGGACGGGGACTCCTGAGTACCACGGTCAGGAGTACCTACTAAAATGGACTAAGGCTAATAACTAGATTAATACATTAGTCATGACGAGATTTTCCAGCTACAGGCAATCCCGTTACCTGGGCACGCCTTGGGATCTGTAGCCTGCCGTCGAGTAGGGCATATTTCCAGCACACTTTCATGTGTTGTACCCTTCAAGCTACCTAAGAGTACATTCGTTTTCTGGACGATGTACCCACCAGAATTCAACTCTAATCTTTTAACCCGGATAACCTGGATGGTCTGCAGGGCTTGTGGCTGTGGAATAATCTCACTGCATCTTGTTAGTAATTAGGCTTGTGACAACCCTAGTTAGTTAAAGTATCAAGCCGTAATTCTTGCTTGGCCGTGAAGTGATTGGATGGAGTCTAACCAGTCTAGTCTTGTCCTGATCCTGTTCCAGATTATTGAATGACCAGAATGCTTGTATTTATTTTACCGATAAATGGTAAGAATTCCAAGTTCTGTTCAGACGAAGGGTTACAACCCCGGTCCTTATTTGGTTTACGGGTTGTAACCTGGTTATCTGAATGGTTCCATGGTTATCTCGTCGTATATCATCCTGGTGTATTTTCTTTATTTCCAGTTCTTACTTTTATTTATATCTTGTGCTGATTGCTAGTTTTAGTTCTTAAGTGAAGCCTCCTTTGTGGCACTTGCTCTTTCTGGGGTCTGACCCAGCTGGTTTTATGTGGCCAGATTTCGGAGCAGCTCCAAAGGATCTACCGAACTTCCAGCCAGATGGTGGCCACTAGACGGAACCCTGGCAACGAGAAGGTTATTTTTGGCTCTCCCACTCTATTGTGAAAATATTCTTTTGATGTGTTTAGCCGACGAGCACCTGTTTAGCTCGATTGCACTTACTTACTGTCTTCCTACGGGCTGTAACATGATTAACAAATCCTAGGGTTGATCATGTATGACTAAACTCTTGCTAGTCCTGACATTTTGTAACGACTAGCTTCATGATCAAATGAATATGTAATGTCTGGGATGCGTTACTATTGTATATTTAATGATCATGTATTTTGTGACTTTTACTTACTTGCTTGTGATTGAGACACTAGGCTTGTTCATGACCTTAAGAGACTGTTGGCTTATAGATAAACCCTCATGTATCTAGATAGCCGTGACCGTATAGCGAGATGGATTCCATTTCATATACGTAGCTGGCTATGTCTTCCCCCGCTCTCCAGTATTCTGGTTCCGGGGCGTGACTTGGTTTAAGTGGTGGCCCATACAGGTCTTGTAAATCAAGATACGTGAGGGTTTACCGAATAGATGTCTCAATCAGTATTCGTCCTTGATCTCTGCTCATATCTTCTGAATCCCTGGATTCTTGTCCTGATCATACGTTTGTATCGTTGATCTGTCCTGGTCCTTCCTTATTGTTCCTTATGTCGTCTTCTTCAGCGGCATTGTTCGTGGTCCTACCGACCAGCAAGGCGGAGCACCTTCCGTAGACCAGCAGCAACCTGGAGATCAAGCCTAACATTCCGGAGTAGCCTCCAGAGTCGTGCCTTCTGGCGGAGAGCCACCAGTCCAGCCAGTTCAACCTGTAGAACATGATGACGGCACTTTGGTAGGACTCGTCAGGACCATGATAGCTTCCCAAGACCGGCGTGGAGATACCTTGCACCAGGCAGTGACGGATGCTTTGACCCGGGGTGGTCATCAGGGTAACAGCGGGGCCAACAACTTCAAGCTCTTGAACCCTCCATTCTTCGATGGTAGTAAAGATGCTATCGCGGCAGATGCATGGCTTCAGGACACAGAGGTGATTCTAGAAGCAGCCAGGACCCCAGAGAACGAGAAGGTGGCCATTGTGCGCCTGCAGTTGTTAGATCTTGCCCGCAGCTGATGGGCAGCACAGGCCGTTGGATTAGCAGCACCCATTGCTTGGGAAGTATTCAGAGAGAGATTTCAGACCAAGTATTTCGATGCCGTGGCTCGGTATGATCTGCAGACGAGGTTTACCAATCTGAAGCAAGGAGGCAGGATGGTCGACGGATATGCGACCGAGTTTTCCAGACTCAGTCGGTTTGCTCCCACTTTGGTGGCAATCGAGTATGATAGAGCCCAGCGGTTCCAGCAGGGACTTCACTTGGAGATATTGTTGGCAGTTGAGCAGTTTGAGTATCAGACTTTTGATGCAGTCTTGAGAGCAGCCCGTAGGCATGAGTATACCTCCCAGAGGATTGTGGATAGGGCCGGAGGTCGGATGAGATCTCACGGCCAGATGAATCAGTCTTCAGCACCAGCCCCGACAGCCAGGGCTTTGACTATTGGAGCTCCGAGGCGAGCGGCCTCAGTAACGTCGGTTCAGTATTCAACTCCGATGCACCCTCAGCAGCAGAAGCAGAAGCAATCTTTCGCAGTGGGTTGTTCTCATTGTGGGAAGCCAGGCCATGTAGTGGCAGAATGTCACAGGGCACAGGAATTGTGTCTGGCTTGTGGAGCACCAGACCATAGGGTTGGATCCTGTCCGAATAGGGGTGGTTCATCATCGTCCAACCTTTCTAGCTCTTCGGTGAGAGGACCAGCTCCGGTCCAGCAGCAGCAGTATCCATTGCTGAGGCCCTTGTCGCCTCAGACCCAAGTGTTCCAGCAGCAGAACCCCCAGCAGTATGTGCAAGTCCAAGCCCAGAGTCAGAGCAGGCAGCGAGGATTTCAGCAGAGGGGACCAGTACCCCGAGGGCACGGTCAGGCTATGGTGATGACCGTGGAGGAAGGATTAGCACCAGGAGAGGTAGTGGCAGGTACTATTCTCGTTAACTCCTTTCCAGCTTCAGTTTTATTTGATTCTAGTGCATCGCATTCATTTATGTCTACATGATTCGCGACACGGGTAGGATTGGAGCCCGAGTCATTATCAGTAAGGCTTAATATACTTACTGGTAACGGACTTGTGGGAGTAGATAGAGTGTTTTCCTCGTGTCGGATCATAGTTAGCGGTAGAGAATTCCTCGCTAGATTGATAGAGTTCCCGATGGCCGATTATGATGTGGTCCTAGGGATGGATTGGTTGAGGAACCACTATGCTAGGATAGACTACCACATTGGCAGGGTTATTTTTAGCATTCCAGGCGAGCCGGAGTTTTCTTTCTCCCGAGGCGAAGTTGAGTCATCTCCTCCAGTATTGCGGATGGCAGTAGCAGCAGTTCAGTTGCCCAGGATAGTCGAAGAGTTTCCAGATGTTTTCCCAGAAGAACTTCCAGGTATGCCTCCGGAGCGGGAGATTGAGTTCACTACAGGCTTGATTCCCGGGACAGCCCCAGTGTCAGAGAGAGTCTACTGGATGGCACCGTCAGAGTTGGAGATATTGTACAAGATGATTGAAGAACTCAGAACCAAGGGATTCATTCATGCTAGTGGATCGCCTTGGGGAGCCCCGATACTTCTTGTGAAAAAGAAGGATGGTACGTCCAGGTTATGTGTTGATTATCATACCTTGAACTCAGTGACAATCAAGAACAGATACCCTTTTCTGAGGATAGATGACTTGTTTGATCAACTCAAGGGGGCTTCAGTATTCTCGAAGATTGATTTGCGCTCAGGTTATCATCAGATCAGAGTCAGAGAGCATGACATCCCGAAGACAGCTTTTAGATCGAGATATAGGGATTAGGAATTCCTTGTTATGCCTTTTGGAGCAACCAATACGCCGGCAGTATTCATGGACCTCATGAATCGCATCTTCATGCCTTACTTGGATCAGTTTGTGATTGTGTTCTTGGATGCATTCTGGTCTACAGCAAGAGTGAGGCGGAGCATGAGCAGCATCTCCGTATAGTTCTTCAGATCCTTAGAGAGCACCAGTTATATGCCAAGTTCAGTAAATGCGAGTTCTGGCTCGATCGCATTTCGTACTTGGGTCATATCATCACTCGAGGAGGAGTAGAAGTGGATCCCCAGAAGATTGTGGCAATTGAGTCATGGCCAGTGCCCAGCACAGTTGCAGAGGTTCGTAGTTTTCTTGGATTGGCCGGCTACTACCGGCGGTTTGTTTCGGATTTTGTTCGAATTTCAGCGCCATTGACACAGTTGACCCGCAAGGATGTGCAGTTTGCTTGGACAACAGAGTGTCAGAGTTCTTTTGAGCAGTTGAAGCGAGGCCTGATAACAGCTCCTATTCTCACGCTTCCAGATAGGACCGGAGGATTCTTAGTGTACTGTGATGCTTCAGACAGAGGTTTAGGATGTGTTCTGATGCAGCATGGGAAGGTAATAGCTTATGCGTCACGACAACTTCGTGATCATGAGAGGAATTACCCAATCCATGACTTGGAGCTGGCAGCAGTGGTGTTTGCACTTAAGTTGTGGAGGCACTACTTGTATGGAGACATGGTAAAGATTTTCACCGACCACAAGAGCCTGAAGTATGTTTTCACCCAGAAGGATCTTAACATGCGTCAGAGAAGGTGGCTGGAGCTTCTTGTGGATTATGATGTCAACCTGCAGTATCATCCTGGGAAGGCCAATGTTGTTGCGGATGCATTGAGCAGGAGAGCGGGAGTTTATTTTCTAACAGCACAACCAGAACTGTTAGTAGATCTTCAGAAGATGGGTATTGAAGTTGTTCTTCCTTCCAGTGTGGCCTTGATGGCCAGTATGCAAGTTCAGTCCACTATAGTCGAGAGAATCCGGATGGCGCAGTCGGCAGATTCCAAGCTTCAGCGACTCAGAGCAGAGTGTGAGGCAGGACGAAGACCAGAGTTATGCATTCATGAGGATGGTACACTTTGACATGGTAAGCGTCTTTGTGTACCCAGCGAAGATATCCGGCAGGATATCATGTCAGAAGCGTACAGTTCGCAGTATTCTATCCATCCCGGCAGTACAAAGATGTACCGTGATATCCGATAGCATTTCTGGTGGAATGGCATAAAGCGGGAGATAGCTCGGTTTGTCTCTCGGTGTTTGGTTTGCCAACAAGATAAAGCCGAACATCAGAGACCGGCTGGACTTCTTCAGCCCTTATCGATTCCAGAATGTAAGTGGGAGCATGTGACCATGGATTTTGTGACTGGACTACCTAGATCCCCAGCTGGTAGAGATGCTATCTGGGTTATAGTTGACAGGCTCACGAAAGTGGCTCACTTTCTTCCATTCAGAGTTGGTCAGTCGACGGCTCAGTTAACAGATATGTACCTCAGGCAGATTGTCAGATTGCACGGTGTGCCAGTCAGTATCACCTCGGTCCGAGATTCAAGATTTACGTCACACTTTTGGCGTAGCTTGCAAGAGAGTTTGGGAACTCATCTCCAGTTCAGTTCAGCATATCACCCGCAGACAGATGGCCAGTCGGAGCGCACAATCCAGACTCTTGAAGACATGTTACGGCCTTGCACACTTGACTTCGGTGGTTCATAGGAAGATCACTTGCACCTGCTAAAATTCTCGTACAATAACAGTTTCCAGGCCAGTATCCAGATGGCACCATTCGAGGCACTGTATGGTAGGAAGTGCAGATCCCCGCTAGCCTGGGATGATGTTGGAGAGAGACAGATGCTCGGTCCAGAAATGATTACCCAGACAGTTGAAGTGGTCAGGCGAGTCAGAGATAATCTTCGAGTTGCCCAAGATCGCCAGCGCCATTGGGCCGATTCTCATCGGCACCCTCTCGAGTTTTCGGTCGGCGATCATGTATTCCTGAGGATTTCGCCTAACCGTGGCGTCATTCGTTTCGGCGTACGGGGCAAGCTTAGTCCTAGGTATATAGGACCGTTTGACATTCTAGAGCGAGTAGGAGATGTATCCTATCATCTCGCTCTTCTACCGTCGCTAAGCGAAGTGTATGATGTGTTCCATGTATCCCAATTACGACGGTATATCCTGGACCCGAGCCACATCCTGGATCATTCGAAATTTGTTGTTGGTACCAACCTTTCGTATGAGGAGAGGCCCGTATCTATAATGGACCGGAGAGAGAAGATCCTCAAGAACAAGACTATCAAGTTAGTCCGAGTTGCTTGGGGTCATCACTCTTTGGGGGAGTCAACGTGGGAGCGTGAAGATGATATCCGATCGCGATATCCCGACTTGTTTGACTCGTGAGGTATAATATCTTTCTTATGCCTCATGCCTTTGATTCTTTGCTTGAATGAGTGATTGTCTGCCTAGTTATAGCTTACATGTGATTAATGTAGCTTGTCATTGCTCTTCTAGCCTCTTGATTAAATTCCGAAGACAGAATTCTTTTAAAGTGGATAGATTTGTAATGCCTGTGGTTCGTATTACGTATTTCTGGAATACGTGTACGTATTTATTCTTGTATTGCATGATTTCTTTGCTTAATTTCCTCCCTGGGCTTGGTTTATTCTCGGTTTGGGTTGGCTTGGTTCGGTTTGGGATTGCTCTTGGTTCATCATGAACCAAGGGGTGAACCCCCTACCTACCACCACCACTACCATTTATTAACCCTTCTCCTTTCTCTCTCTTCATTTATCATCTTCTCTACCATTACTTCCTTACCTACCAAAGAGAGGGAGAGAGAGGTCTAGGCAAGTGCAACTTGCTTCCACAAGAGAACCTATTTTTATTGTTCTAATAGCTTCTTCTCATGTTTCTAAGACACATTAGAACTTGTCATTTTCCATTTTGAGACTTTAATTTTTGTAGATCTAGAAATTAGTTATTTTTGGATTTTGGTGGTTTTGATCTATCAAACTTCTTTGTTTTCAAGTTTTGATAGTTCCATGTTGTAGAGAATTTTATTCTACCCAATTTTGACCTTTGAAAAGTTGGATTTGGACTTATTTTGACCAAGTTATGGACTTTTGAAGCTTTGGGTTCAACCATGGAGTTCCTGCTGATTTGGAGAAGACAGTAAGCAGTGTGCGAGCTTTTTAGCTTGCGCCACTGAGCTGCGTGTGCTCTTTAGTACAGTGCAGTCTGGTACATACGCTGCCTTTTGGAGGCGTATGTCTTGCATACGCTGCCTTGACAAGGAGTCGTATGGATCTCATACGCTGCCTTGATGAGGAGTCGTATGGATCTCATATGCTGCCTTGATAAGGAGTCGTATGGACCTCATACGCTACCTTGGAGAGGAGTCGTATGGAGTACATACGCTGCCTTTTGGAAGCGTATGTCTTGCATACGCTGACCTGAGCGTAGCCTGACCTGAGCGTAGCCTGACCTGAGCGTAGCATGACCTGAGCGTAGCCTGACCTCAGCATGGCCTGACCTGAGTGCAGCCTGACCTGAGTGCAGCCTGACTTGAGCGCAGTCTGACTCAGGCGCAACCTGATGTTAGGCGCAACTGGACCTGACCCTACTTACCCTGGATCTTCTACGCCTTTGGTCCTGAACTTGATAATCACGAATTTGCTTGATATGTTTGGAATTGATAATTGAGCATGACGTGATAGTGACCCGTAGTGGTGCACTCCTGACATAATCACCTGACATGACTTGATAGTGGCCCGTCGTGGCACACTCCTGACAAGTACACTTGGCATGATAACCTGACATGATTATCTCGAATAGCTGTTGCGACGGCTACCTGACATGACATGACCTGTATAATTAATCTGGACACCGTGGGCGATTGTGTTTGTGTAAATAAACCAGTCCTGTCTCGCATCATGTCTAGGACGGGGACTCCTGAGTACCACGGTCAGGAGTGCCTACTAAAATGGACTAAGGCTAATAACTAGATTAATACATTAGTCATGACGAGATTTCCCAGGCACGCCTTGGGATCTGTAGCCTGCCGTCGAGTAGGGCACATTTCCAGCATACTGTCATGTGTTGCACCCTTCAAGCTATCTAAGGGTACATTCGTTTCTTGGACGATGTACCCACCAGAATTCAACTCTAATCTTTTAACCCGGGTAACCTGGATGGTCTGCAGGGCTTGTGGCTGTGGAATAATCTCACTGCATCTTGTTAGTAATTAGGCTTGTGACAACCCTAGTTAGTTAAAGTATCAAGCCGCAATTCTTGCTTGGCCGTGAAGTGATTGGATGGAGTCTAACCAGTCTAGTCTTGCCCTGATCCTGTTCCAGATTATTGAATGACCAGAATGCTTGTATTTATTTTACCGATAAATGGTGAGAATTCCAAGTTCTGTTCAGACGAAGGGTTACAACCTCGGTCCTTGTTTGGTTTACGGGTTGTAACCTGGTTATCTCAATGGTTCCATGGTTATCTCGTCGTATATCATCTGGGTGTATTTTCTTTATTTCCAGTCCTTACTTTTATTTATATCTTGTGCTGATTGCTGGTTTTAGTTCTTAAGTGAAGCCTCCTTTGTGGCACTTGCTCTTTCTGGGGTCTGACCCAGCTGGTTTTGTGTGGCCAGATTTCGGAGCAGCTCCAGAGGATCTACCGACCTTCCAGCCAGATGGTGGCCACTAGACGGAACCCTGGCAACGAGTGGGTTATTTTTGGCTCTCCCACTCTATAGTAAAAATATTCTTTTGAGGCGTTTAGCTGACGAGCACCTGTTTAGCTCGATTGCACTTACTTACTGTCTGCCTACGGGCTGTAACATGATTAACAAATCCTAGGGTTGATCATATATGACTAAACTCTTGCTAGTCCTGACATTTTGTAACGACTAGCTTCATGCTCAACTGAATATGTAATGTCTGGGACGCCATACTATTGTATATTTAATGATCATACATCTTGTAACTTTTACTTACTTGCTTGTGATTGAGACACTAGGCTTGTTCATGACCATAAGAGACTGTTGGCTTGTAGATAAACCCTCATGTATCTAGACAGTCGTGACCGTATAGCGAGATGGATTCCATTTCATATACGTAGCTGGCTATGTCTGTCCCCGCTCTCCAGTATTCTGGTTCTGGGGCGTGACATCAACCTTTCATGCCAGAAGAGCTCGATCTCGAACCCGATACTGGAAGATTGCCGCTCTACCTGTATAGTCCCCAAGCCAAGTACTTCATACAAAAGCAGGGCTACGACATGGAGACTACCCCATGTCTGAATTACGGCAACGGCCGGTGATCGCCTCTACAGATGTCAGCCCCGGCTGGAAAACCTCGAGAATATTACAGCAAGTCCAGATGTGGTCTCGGTTATATTACACCAGCAACAATGCCCGAGAGCTCCGATGAGGAATGCGAGTGGCATTCTCACTCATCCGAATCGCCTACATATGATTCCGATGATCGCATTGGGAATATATTCAGGCAGACATTCTCTGTCAACATGGCATCTGTTGACATTCAGAAAGAGGACAAAGATATGCCCGAATCCATTGAATTGGAGCCATGGGCCCAACAGCTGGATGCACAGTAGAAGAAGAACTTTGAATACGAGGTCATACAAGTTGACCTCGACGACGAATCCTCTCCAAAGCCAATCTTTATTAGTAAAAGCCTGACGGACGGTGAACGGGAGTCATTGTTACAACTCGTCAGAGAATATATTGATGTCTTTGCTTGGAGCTACATAGACATGCCAAGGCTAAACCCCGAGACCGTACTTCGTAAGCTTAATATCCACCCGGACACAAAACTAGTCACACAACATCAACGGTGGTTCCGTCCATACATCATGAACTCCATCGAAGAAGCTTATAGCTAGCGGTTTCATCCGTGAGCAACACCCAGACTGGATAGCTAATATTGTACCAGTCATCAAGAAGAATGGAAAATTTTGAATCTGCATCGACCACCGCAATCTGAATGTGGCATGTCCTAAGGATGAATTCCTTCTTCCAATCACCGACATAATGATCGTTAATATGTGTGGCTTCGAACGCATGTCCTTTATGGATGGCTTTTCAGGATACAATCAAATCAAAATATCTCCTGATGATTAGAAGCATACATCATTTTCAACACCGATCGGCGTGTATTGTTACACAGTCATGTCGTTCGGCCTAAAGAACGCCGATGCTACATATCAATGAGCTATGAGTGTCATCTTCAGAGATCACTTGCACAAGACGGTGGAATGTTACGTTGACGACATCGCCGTTAAAAGCCACTCCAAGGATGATCACTTACACGATTTGAGGACAGTGTTCGACCTTATGCGACCGCACAATCTGAAGATGAATCCCAATAAGTCTTTCCTGGGCATGTCCAGCAGAAAGTTCTTGGGCTTTGTTATTACTTCCCGAGATAATCACATAGACCCCGATAAAACAAAAGCAATCCTGGAGATGAGTCCACCGAAGAACCTCCGCGAACTCCGCGACCTTCAGGGAAGACTAGCCTACATCAGAAGGTTAATATCTAACCTCTCAGAGAGATGTCAACCATTCACACAACTCATGAAGAAAGGCGTATCTTTCGTATGGAATGAGGAATGTCAACGTGCCTTTGATGACATTAAGGAATACCTGTCGAATCCGTCGGTTCTGGTAGCCCCGGTCGCTGGAAAGCCCTTCCTGCCATATGTACGGGCAATAGAACACTCCCTCGGCGCCTTGATAGCACAGAACAATGACGCAGGGCATGAACAAGACATCTATTACCTCTGTTGAATGATGGTGGGGCCGGAGCATAGGTACACCACCGTGTAGAAGGAATGCCTTGCCTTGGTGTTCGCCATTCCGACAATATGTGACGGGGCAGACCATCCAAGTTGTCTCACGAGTTAACTCCCTCAGGGTTTTCATGACCAAGCCAGGCGCACTTAGTTCTCGTCTAGCCACCTGGGGGATACTGGTATCCCCCTACGATATGGTTTTCGTTCCATAGAAGGCTGTCAAAGGCTAAGCCTTAGCCGACTTCTTAGCAGCCCATCCAAGCTCCGAAACAACCAAAATCTATAAGGAAATCCTAGACGAAGTTATTAATTCAAACGTGACTTCACATGATGCAATGTCGCAGATGTTCTTCGACGGTGCTTCAAGGACGGGGCCCAAGGGTAATATCGTCGCTGGAGTCGGGATAGTATTAATTTTTCCCTCTGGATTGGTGGTCAATCGGGAATATTCTCTCACAGAACCCTGTTTAGGCAACATAGCTGAATATAATGCTCTGGTCATCGGACTCCGACTCGCAAAAGAAGTGGGGGTCGAATACCTAGAAGAATATGACGACTCGCAGTTGATTGCTAATCAAATCCGAGGCTCATACGAGGTTCATAACGTGGACCTGATTTCCTATCATCAGATAGCAATAGCCATCATTGCAATATTGGAGGGGTCCTTTATAGAGCATGTTCCTAGGCTCCAAAATATTGAAGCCGATGCCCTAGCAGGCCTCGCCGCTTTTTTGGCGGTTCCAAATCATGCTCATCACCTAGTCGACGTGACAGGCCATGAGCTGGTCTGTCCCAAAAACAACATTCAACTAGGTACAAGTTACTCCACCCAGATAGCCAAGGACATGCAAGACTGGAGACTCCCGTTCATCGACTTTGCAGTCTACGGAGTCCTGCCAGGGAGTATGAAAGAAGCAACTTCAATCAGAAGGTGTTCTCTCAGA
The DNA here is from genome assembly GCA_029216955.1 of Iris pallida. Classification (NCBI taxonomy): domain Eukaryota; kingdom Viridiplantae; phylum Streptophyta; class Magnoliopsida; order Asparagales; family Iridaceae; genus Iris; species Iris pallida. The sequence goes on along the minus strand of JANAVB010040419.1, from coordinate 13,862,101 downwards.
TTCTTTTATGATACAGAGACAGAAATGTTATATCGATGATCCTACGACGGGCTACTATTAAGATGCCTGTCAAATACAGATGCTAAAGAAGCCCTACGTGAGGCTCACGATGGTGTTTGCAGGGCTCACCAACCTGGCCCAAAGTTGCAGGACCGTCTCCGTCGAATGGGCTATTACTGGCCTACGATGGTAGCAGACGCTGTCAATTATACAATGAAGTATAAGGCTTGTCAGATCCACGGAGACTTCATATATATGCCATCCAAATTCTTGCACCCAACGGTGGCTTCCTGGCAATTTGAAGCATGGGTAATGGACATTATCGGCCCAATCACCCTGCCATCGTCCAAGGGGCACCGGTTTATACTTGCAATCACCGATTACTTCTCCAAGTGGACAGAAGTTATTCCGTTGGCAGAGGTAAAGACATCAAACGTGATTAGTTTCATAAAATATCACTTTATCTACCGTTTTGGACTGCCCCAGAGGATCATTCATGACAATGGTCCGCAGTTGGCAAGCCATGCCTTCCATCGATTATGTGACAAGAATCGGATTCAGAATGTGGCTTCAACGATATATAACCCATCGGCTAATGGTCTGGCTGAAACTTTTAACAAAACCATAATCAAGCTTTTTAAAAGTTTGTGTCTTCAAATAAGCGCGACTGGAACGAAAAGCTGGGCGAATGCTTATGGGCGTACCGTACTACGAGACAGACGGATACAGGAAATATACCGTTCTCTCTGGTTTATGGAAGCGAGGCAGTTCTCCCATTGGAGACTCAGATCCCCTCACTTCGTGTGGCCCTTACTTACCGGTTGACGTCGGACGATAACTACCGTCGACGGCTACAATAATTGGAAGCCTTAGACGAGAAGCATTTGCAAGCTCAAAAAAGCATCAAGCTCTATCAAGCACACATCTCTCGGGCCTTCAATAAGAAAGTCAAGCAGAGGACATTCCAAGTGGGCGATCTCGTCTTGGCCGTTCACAAACCGATGGTCATGACTCACAAAACCGTCGACAAATTCCAGCCCAAATGGGAGGGTCCTTTTATCATCGAGACCGTATTCTCCAACGATGCATACCAGCTAGCGAAACCGAATGGAGACTTGCTCATGATGCCCATAAACGACAAGTTCCTGGGGAAATACTATGTCTAAGTACATGCTGGTGCTTCCTCAAACGACCAAATCTCCTAGACTGTCGAGTTACGTACACCAAGTACCTCTGAACTTACACTCTATTAGCTCCGAGTGGATTCATATTGCATCCTCCTGGGTGACAAGTCATGTATACTAAATACCTCTGAACTTCCACCCAGATACTTCACCCCGCCGGAGTTCACCAGGCTTATTGCCATCTCTGAGCAAACTTTCTGGTCCTGATTGTCGTGTGTCAGGTCCATATTACCTCTGATACTGATAGTCTCTTGACTTAACACCTTTACCCAATCTGGGATAAAATTATCGTGTTAAGACCACAGAACCTATCACGTCCATATTACCTCTATTGGTTTTTGTCTCAAAATCTATTACTTGTACCACCAGTGCGTAGAAGAGTAATAGGTCCACCAAAAAATTATTCATGATTATCGTATATCACATCCATATTACCTCTGATATAGATAGTCTTCTCATCTAACACATGTACCCAATCCGAGATAAAATCACGGTGTTAAGGCCACATAACCTATCATGTCCATATTACCTCTGTTGGGTTTTGTCTTAAAATCTATTACTCGCACCACCAATGCGCAGAAGAGAAATAGGTCTACCAAAAATTATTCATGATTATCGTATGTCACGTCCATATCACCTCTGATATAGATAATCTTCTCATCTAACACCTGTACACAATCTGGGATAAAGTCATGGTGTTAAGACCACAGAACCTATCACGTCCATATTACCTCTGTTGGGTTTTGTCTCAAAATCTATTACTCGCATCACTAGTGCGCAAAAGGGTAATAGGTCCACCAAAAATTATTTAAATTTATTACTCGTGCCATAGGTGCACAAAAGGGTAGTAGGTCCACAAAAAGTCCTCCAGTGGGATGTCCTTTACCAACCACAAATGTTGTATTAGACCCTCTAGTACAAGCATCCCTTTCCTCACAATCATATATTTCTGGAGCCCAGTTGTTCTGTTGCATTCACTCCCCAGTAGTAGAACAACCATGTCTACATCACCTCTGAGTTGTTTTTCTACCCCTTACAATGTAGATGATGCTAAAAATAAATGTTTACCATGTCTACCTTACCTCTGAGTAAACACCCAATGCAACAACCCCTGCGTTGTGGCGAATCAATCATAGAACTTCCACGTCCATATCGCCTCTGATTTGTTCTGTGTATCCTTACCGAGTTTACTCCTACCACGTCCATATCACCTCTTAGTTGGAAAGCTCTACCATCAACCTCATATTACCACGTCCATATCACCTCTGAGTAAATATGTTAGTTCCCTCTCTCAACTTAATATCTGTACCTAAAACCAAGGTACAGAAAGGATGATAAGTCCACATAAAATCTCCAACAGAAGTACCCAAACCTATCACATCCATGTTACCTCTGATAGGATTGTCAAACCTAAACAGCTCTACTATCCATGCTTCTTATTCAAAGTATTCCAAATTTGCAATTTAAAAACTTTGAAGGGGGTCTTGTAGAAGCATAGATATTGCTTTTAGTCCCACATCGAAAAGGAGAAGAAGAAAGGGCTCATTCTATTCTATATATAGAGCCCCCTTGCCTCCTTTGAAAAAGGCACCAAAACAAAAAGAAGAAAAGAAAAGGGAGCCCATGTCCAGGGAGCCCGTTCGAGCCACAAAAAGTTGCAACAATGCCTCTTCTTCTTCTGGATCAACCACAAGTTCTTTACTTGCCATCTTGGTAAGGATAAAGTTGGATCCTGAGTGCTATACGCCTTCACGGGCTATTACGAAGAAATCCAAGGCAGCAACTTGGACTCTTCTTACTACGTACCTTCGGGTGCTAAGTCGAAGAAGTCTAGGGCAGTGCGGGCTCAACAAGCCAGTCAACTATCCAATCTGCTGACCGTCAGCAGGTACCGTTAACTGTTACACGGCCCTCTGATGGAAAGTTGTACAGAACCTCCCGTGTCCAGCCCTTTGCAGCAAATGACAGGGTAGGTCCCAAAAGTCTTCCTACAATGATCTAGAGCAAGTACTTTTACTAGCCTCAGATATGGAAGCAAATATGCCCAAAAGCCTCCCTACAACGATCAAGAGCAAGTACTTTACTAGCCTCAGATCAGGGAGCAAATATACCCAAAAGTCTTCCTACAAAGATCGAGAGCAAGTGCCTTTACTAGCCTCAGATCATGGAGCAAATATGATACCTACGCACCCGGGCGCTCGGACACCCGGGCAACAAAACATATGCAAAGGTAGATCAATCTGCTCTTGACTTACGAGAGGTGGTCATTCACAAACACAAGGAGGGAGAAGCAACATTGGCGTGCAATGAGCCCTTTCCAAGACATCACTACACCCAAGTCGCCATCAACTGCTGCTACTACAAGACAGTAGCTCCACAACCAAGGCAGTCTGTATTCCAGCGATCGCAACCTGCTGTGCCTTTCCGACATCATCTCGGAAGCATGATGCCAGTTGAAGACTTCATAACGGCCTACTCTTAACTAGGACGCACTACTCAGATGACTTAGTTTGGCGTATTATCTAAGCCCGACGCATCACAATCTTTTGAGGGAGTTTATCGTCAAATCTTCTTCGAACAAGGAGATCCATAATCCGTAGTGCCAGCACTCGCGAAGGTGGAGGATCGATCAAATTCATCATCATTGAGAAATTAAAAGAGAGAAAAACAAAAATATTTCAAAATTATTGCTGACCGCATAGGCGTTATGCGGCCAAGTTGATCCAGGCCGCAGAAGGAAGAGCTGCATGGGCCTTATGCGGCTAAGTTGATCTAGGCCGCAAAAGCAAGGCTCCCGAAGACCCCATATGGCCAAGTGGCCTCGAGCTGCAGAAACAAGGCTCTTGGAGACCCCATGCGGCCAAATAGACTCGAGCCACAGAATCAAGGCTCCTAGAGACCTCATGCGGCTAAGTGGACTCGAGCGGCAGAAGGAATACCCCTGAAGATCCCATGTGGCCAAGTAAAACCAAGCCACAGAAGGAATGCTCCTGAAGATCCCATACGGCAAAGCAGAGCCGAACCCAGAAGAAAGGCTTCTAAGTCCACTATATGGCCAAAACGATTCAGGCTCTACTTTGTAGGGGGGACACATGGCAATTAGACCAAGTCTCAACCACCCAGATTTGCTACAACAAAGAAATCTCAACATCCCCCACCAGCTGGCAGCCCAAGATCGAGTCTTCGTGTGCTGTTACAGCACGTGGCCACATGGCCCTCTATGCGGCCCAAAATCTACTTTATGCAAGAATCACTATAAATAGCAGGGTACCACACCCATGCTAGAGGTTGGCAATCAAATGCTGGCAAATTTCTTCAAGAGTAAAGATTGTGTCTGATAGTCCAAGGAGTAAGGCAGAGTTGCTACACTTTCCCGAGCCTCTATCGTCACCCCCAGAATCAAAAACAATTGTACTTAGATTGTTTCCTAGGATTTCTTTCTAGGCTCTCTTTTGTACTTTCAAAGTTTGCGATCAGATCGAGTTTCTCTGTAGCAGAGTATACTTCGGAGTTCAGTCGACTCAGCAGGTTCGCGGAGAACCTCGTCCGTACGTCGGAGGAGAGAGCTAGGTCGTTCAAGAAGGGCCTCACCAGGGAGCTGCTATAGGTAGTTATGATCAGCAGGGCTACGACTTACACCGACATCCTCAAGGTCACTCAAAAAGTAGAGAAAGAGATGGACCCAAAGATAGAGGGACATGGACACCGGCAGCAGCTACTATCAGGCACCGGCGAAGAGGACCCAGATTCAGGAAAGGCCACCCTAATAAGCAACACATCAACAGCATCGTCCAGCCAAAGTTCTTGCACATCAGCCACAGAGACAGTAGTTGGCAGTTACTTGTGCTTTCTGTGACCGTCTGGGATACCACTTTGACGAATGCCACAAGAAGCTCGGTCTTTGCTTATTCTGTGGCTCAGATACACACAAGATAAGGGATTGTCCATAGGCTACAGCTCGCCTAGCGGAAGGACCCCGAGAAGCTGGAGGACCACCACCTGCACCACCTAGAGGACCACCAGCTGCACCACAGAGGGGACTAGCTCTACCCATTCAGTAGCAGCAATTTGCACAACATTAGTAGCAGCAGAGTGAAGGACCACAGCAGGGACGTGCTTACGTCATGGCTACCGTTAAGGAGCATGAGGTAGCTCCAGACGTGATCATAGGTTCTATTCTTTTTCATTCATTTCCTACTATAGTATTGTTTGATTCTAGAGCCACACATAGCTTCGTATCGTATGAGTTTCTGCATAGACACAGATTCATACATGTGCCCACTAAGAGGAACTGTTGGATTATGACACGAGGTGGGGTAGTGCTACTCAGTGAGATGGTTGATTGCCCTATCATTATAGCTGAAAGGGAGCTTAGGGCTCGATTTCTAGTCATGCCATTGCCCAGATTTGACAAAGTCTTTGGCATCGACTGGCTGAGCAAGTAGTTTGCTGTAATAGAATATCATGAGGGGAAGGTTACTTTCAGTTCGCCTGGAGTTCCATCGTTCGAGGTTAGAAGATGGATTGTAGAGAGGCCAGAGGGAGTCTTCTTCGGAGCAGTTACATAAAATAAAGAGTTGTTGCATCCACTGATTGTAGAGTTTCTCGATATCTTTCTCGAAGATTTGCCATGATTGCCGCCAGATCGAGATGTGGAGTTCACCATCGACTTAGTGCCGGATCAGCGTTGAAGTCCTAGCATTGCTACAAGATCATCCCGAAGGAAGCTGCAGAATTGAAGGCCCAGATAAATGATCTTGAAGGTAAAGGTTTTATTCGGTCCAGTGCTTCACCCTGGGGAGCATCGGTACTCTTCGTGTCGAAGAAAGATGGACTATTAGAATGTGCATCGATTACCGTATACTTATAATGCCACCATAAAAAATAAGTGCCCGTTGTCGCGGATAGATGAGTTGTTTGATCAGATGAGTGGGGTGAAAGTCTTCTCGAAGATTGATCTTCTGTCGGGGTATCCTTAGATGAAGGTTCGGGAGCAGGATATTTCGAAGACAGCCTTTAATACCCGCTACGGCCAGTATGAATTCTTGGTGATACCGTTCGGACTCACCAATGCTCCAATAGTATTTATGAATCTTATAAATAAGGTCTTCCACAAGTATTTGGACAAGTTTATCGTAGTCTTCATCAACGACATCTTGGTCTATTCGAAGACCGAGGAAGAACATGTGGAGTATTTGTGGATTGTCTTAGAGATTCTGCGGAAGAAGAAGCTTACGGGAAGCTATCAAAGTACGAATTATTTCCGGACAGAGTAGATTTCATAGGCCATGTGGTGACTGGAGATGGGACAGTTGTGGATCTTTAGAAGATTCAGGCCGTGAAAGCATGGGCATCTGCCAAGTCAGTAGCTAAGATTCGTAGTTTCCTTGGGTTAGCAGGTTACTATAGGAAGTTTGTGAAAGACTTTTCCAAGATAGCGGAGCCGATGACCAAGCTTATACGGAAGGACGAAGAGTTCATCTGGAGTGATGCCTGCCTGTCGACATTTGAAGAACTGAATGAGAGACTCACTACAGCACCAGTGTTAGCTTTGCCATCAAGATCTGGAGGGTTCGTCATCTACAGCGATACATCGAAAAGGGGCTTGGGATGTGTGCTTGAGCAGAACAAGAAGGATATTGATTATGCTTTTAGATAGTTGAGGTCCCATGATAAGAATTGTCCTACTCATGACTTGGAGCTTGCAACAGTCATTTTTGTCTTGAAACTTTGGAAGCACTATTTGTATGGGGCGAGTAAAAATCTTTATGAACCATAAAAGTCAAAAATATGTTTTCAATCAAAAGTAATTGAACATGAGACACAAAAGATGGCTGGAGCTTATGAAGAACTTCGACATCAATCTGCAATACCATCCTGGAAAGGCGAATGTGGTAGCAGATGCTCTTAGCCGATATTCGGTAGCCATATTTCTTACAATAGACCGACATCTTCTTGTGGATCTTCAGATTCTGGGGATCGAGGTCATTCTTCCGGGAGTTCGGGGACAGCTGATGCACATGCAGATACAGTCAGGATTGATGGAGAAGATCAAAGAGGCCCAGTTCTTAGATGAGGGACTCCGATGTCTCAAGGCTCAGGCAGAGGCAGGATTGCTAGAGGACTTCGCCATTGCAGAGGATAGATCTCTGAGGCACGGGAACCAGTTGTGTGTACCGAAGGGTAGATTGCGGGAGGAGATTATGCAGGAGGCCCACCAGTCGCAGTATTCTATTCATCCTAGCGCTACCAAGATGTATAAGGATCTGCGGGAGTATGTTTTGTGATATAGGATAAAGCAAAAAGTTGCTAGATTTGTCACGAGATGACTTGTATATTAGCAGGTCAAGGTAGAGCGCCAGAGACCAGCAGGATTACTCCAGCCTTTACCTATTCTGGAATGGAAATGGGAGCACATAACTATGGACTTTGTCTCTGGTCTACCACGCACGCCCATTGGCAAGGATGCTATTTGGGTTATCATGGACAGATTGACGAAATCCACTCACTTTATTCCATTCAAAGTAGGGCTATCGACGGAGAAGCTTGTAGACCTCTACATGCAACAGATCGTGCAGATTTACGGAGTGCCAGTGAGTATTGTCTCAGATAGGGACAGTCGGTTCACATCACACTTCTGGAGGAGTCTACAGCAGAGCCTGGGTACACAGTTGAAGTTCAGTACAGCCTATCATCCGCAGACAGATGGACAGTTCGAGAGGGCCATTAAGACATTGGAGGACATATTGCAGGTTTGTGAACTCGATTTTGGCGGATCGTGGGAGGATCACTTGTATCTTGTGGAGTTTGCCTATAACAACAATTATCAAGCTAGCATCGGAATGACACCGTTCGAGGCACTATATGGTCAAAGATGTCGTACACCTTTATCATGGGACGACGTGGGCGAGAGGACTTTACTTGGGCCAGAGATGGTGGTAGATTCAGCCGAGAAGGTCAGACTAATTAGAGAGCATCTCAGAGTTGCATAGGATCGACAGAAGCACTGGGCGGACAGTAGCAGATGACCGCTAGAGTTCATAGTTGGAGACATGATGTTCCTGAAGATCTCGCCGACTAGAGGCACTATCCGATTTGGCAGAGGCAAGAAGCTCCGTCCCAGATACATCGGGCCCTTCGACGTGACAGCACGGATTGGCGAGGTTGCGTATCGATTAGTGCTTCCTAATAGTCTGGAGGGAGTATATGATGTCTTTCACGTGTCCCATCTCCGTCGCTACATCCCTGACCCTAGCCATGTAGTTGATTACTCAGAGCTAGAGGTGGGTCCGAGTTTGACCTACGTGGAGCAGCCGGTGGAGATCCTTTATCGAAGAGAGAAGTAGCTGCATAACCAAACTATACAACTTGTCAGAGTTATGTGGAGGCACCACTCTCCGGGAGAGTCTACGTGGGTGTGCGAGGATGAGATGCGATAGCGTATCCCAGTTTATTTGCTTGATTGTAATAACTGTTTTTTTAAATAAAAGTTTAGATTCAATAAAATGGTTGAAGTAGTTGTGAACATTATTTTGGGTTTTAAAATTTTAAATAAGTATTTTCTGCCCTCCAAATTTTGAGGACGAAATTATTTTAAGGGAGAGATTTGTAACCCCACTTTTCCATTTTATAAAATTTTAAATGTTTGCTATAATAATAAAATAATTAGTTAAATTCTTACTTAATAAATTTTATGAAGGGAAGATTTGAATTAGTGGCATGGGTGTAAATTTCTAGTTAGTTATAACCAACTAGCATGGTCCCTACTTTTTCTAACAACCATTCTAACTACCTAAACAATTCTCTAACAGAATCTAAGTTTTTTTTGTAATTATTTTTAGAAGGGAGGGAGTTATTTGGAAATGCACACATCTGTCCACTCTGATATATGGATAAGGAGAGAGAGAGAGAGTCATTTCTTCTCCACTCTTATTTCATTCTTCAGAGCTCAACTAACCCTCTATTCTCCCCAATTCCTCTTGACCTCACCGAAACCCTAACCCAAATTTCTTGACGCACCAGCAGTGATGGCGAAGACGGTGCTTACCACCAGCGGCTAGGCGGCTGTTGGCATTAGCATGGCGAGTCCCACTTCTCTATAAGCTTTCTTCGACGAACTAGAGGCGATGACGCTTGGGAGTTTCTCCACCGTCGCGGTCCAAGGGACGTTCTCTTCTCCGGCGGTACGTAGACGTCATAGGGGTTGCTTGCATCATTTCGACACCGGTTCTCTCTGGAAATGCAGCGTTCCTTCGTCTAGTCGAGTCTCTTTGATCGAAAGATTCGGTAGATCGGTTAATCCTGTCTCGGTCCTCTCTGTTCTTGTGTTCCTTCTTGATTTCTGTACAAATTGTTCATTCTCAACCAAAAATCTAGATCAAGTGAGTTCGACTCCGTTCTTTTCTTGTTTAGCCGACGATCAATTCAATCACAATCTTGTCGGTAAGTTTTCAACTTTAAATTGTCAGATCTGGAAGTTAGATCATGTGTTCTGATTAGAGAGGTTCGTTTAATTATACTTGGTTCGTTTGATCGAACAGATTTGATAGCGGATGGATTATGCGCGGGTTGAGGTTCAAGATCAACTCAGCAATAGGAAGAATAGTGAATTTATGATCTGATTTTTTCTTTAGAGTCTTGATTTAATGGCTCTCGAAGGATGATGACAGTCCTTCTAAATAAACTTTTCCCTGCTGTATGTTACGTGTTCGATGGAATGCTGCTATGGACTTTTGGATTCAGAATTGTGTGTCCGATCCTTGAAACGTATCTTGGTTCCACAGATCTCTTCTTCCAGGTACTAATGACATCCTTCTACCTATTTTTTTCCTTGCTTTTGTCTTTTGAATACTGGTTTAGCCAGAAGCAGTCATGTTGCTTATGGCTTGTGTCGGCTGTTATGGTGTTCGTGTCTGTGTGCATGTCCCGTATTGTTCGTATTCAACCTGGGGTGCTGTTGTACCAGCTCACGGAGTGTGTTCCTATAGACGTGTTCGACTGCGGGTTGTGTTCGTGTCCATGAGGAGTAGGCGTCGGTTGGAATAAAGTAGCAAAATAGAGTCCTCAGTTGGTCTTTTGATTTTTAATTTGTTGGTTGAAATTCCTAAGTTAATTTGTTATTGATTTTGTATATTCTTTCATTAACTTGTATAAATCTCTCATTGGCTTTGAGTACTTTCTTCTTGTTGTTTGAATTTTAACTCTGTGATTGGGTTGGTTGATGTTTGGCAAACTGAGTATTTGAAACCAATTGTAGAAGTGATAGTTAGCATCAGTATATATGACTGTTGCTCGAAGTTCAGCTGTAGGAACTTAGGGTATTTGGTAGCGAGTCGAAGGAGAACGAAAATTGCAGTTTTTCTTGTATGGCTCGGGTATCTGATACATGGTGTCATTAAGTATCCGGGTGCGCGTGTCCATCAGATGGGATCGAGTCCAGGTCTAGTAGTATCCTTTATCGAGTGGTGGATGGCTTTGTTTAAGCAATATCATGGAACAAGGAGACTAGGGAGATCAGAGTGTGGCTCAACTATGTTTTTGTTTGAATTTATATATATAACTAACCTAAAGATAATAAGTAGTCTTGAGAATAAATAGCAGATGCCTTGCACAAAACTTAATCAACTTATACTTATACACAGGAGGACATCCATCTATATCTTATTTTTCTTATCACCATGAGCAAGGCAAGTACATTCTACAGTTTTGTACATTTACATTCATATCTTGTACTCCTCTTGATGACACGATGAGACAAGATATCTTGTACTCTTGTACTTTCATGTTCTTGTATTTTACTTGTATTCGGGGAGGGGAAATACACTAGCTATGTGACCAAACCCAAGGATCAGAAATTTAGGTTGATTTCTTAAGCCTCGCACCGTGCACGCGGGTCCTAAGCCGTACCTATTTCATGTGCTTATTCTTGTACTTACCACAGCCGGTCACATATGCTTGCTGTATTTCAAATATTTTCACATGTCATGTCTTGTACTTCTGGTTCAGGATTTACTTCTTGTACTTTATTGCCTATATTTTCTTGATCTTTTTCCTGTACTTTGTATTCCTGTACTTTCATGATCTTTTTCCTATACTTTACATTTCATGTTCTCTTCTACTCATTTTCATATCATGATGTTCTTGTTCATTATCTGGAATAGTACTTTACTCCGCTCCCGATAGGATATGTTGTAGGTGAGATAGAGGCTGTTTGTGACACATAATACGGACGGGAGACTACTGAGGTAGTTGAGCCCGCTGGAGTTGTTCAGGACCTAGAGGCCGGGGAGGCCTAGTTACCTTACCTTAGTTGTTCCAATTTTATTGTACTGGAGACTTTAGTCAGACATTTACTTATTTTTGCTGGATGAATATAATAATGCCTAGACTTGTACTCTAATTATAGGATCGTTTATAGATGCTGTGATTGTATATATTCATGTTTTCCTGTTAGATTCCCTAGCTTGGTACAACTTACTTCATCTTGTCTAACGATGAAGGCTGGGCGTGTCTGACTCGTGTCCGATTATTCGGGAGCGGGTCGTGATAGTAAGATTATTCTGATTTAACATGTGCTCTCCTATATTTCCATATACACCTTAGCGGCAAGCTCTCCCCCTAAGAAGATCCTCAACTCTATCGAAAACCTCTTCGCCAACTTCTTCTGGGGTCACAGTGACGGCAAAGACAAACACCATTGGGCGAGTTGGGCCACCTTTGCCAAACCCACTAACGAGGGAGGCATAGGGTTCTCAAGGCTGGCACATGTCAAAAATGCCTTTTCGATAAGGCTGTGGTGGAAACTCTGCGTCAGCCGCGGCCTATGGACGCGGTTCATGAAGGCCAGATACTTCAAACGCACTCACCCATCGGTGGCTGATTCCAACTGCAGATCCTCTACATCCTGGAAGTATATCCTTCACGGATACAGCATTGCCGAGCCAAAGATCAGACTCCAGCTGGGATCCGGAGACTCTTCTATATTCTTCGAACACTGGGTCGGGGAATACCTTCTCTCCTAACGCCCGACAGCTCCTCACAATAGTACGATCAGAGAGTTGTGGGATCACTCTGGAGAATGGAACTGGGAAGAGGCTCACAATTGGGTTGGTGAAGACACTGCTGCTTTACTACTTGGAGCTGGGCTAAAGATCAATACGAACCGAGACACCTTGTGGTGGACTGTCGAGGCTTGCGGCTCCTTTTCGGTCGCCTCGACGAGAAGAGTGGCCAGCAGAGAGGGAGTGCCATCGCCCATCCTGAGTCCGTTCTGGCATGCCTATGGCCGGTCCTTGTATGGAGAGCCTTTCGTAGGAAACTCCCCGCCGACGATGCCCTCAACAACATTGGTTTCAGTCTTGCGTCGGCATGTCACTACTCGAAGCAACAACAAAAAATGGTGGACCACATATTCAGCTTCGAAGAGTTACCTAAGACTGTTTGGACCGTGCTTTCTTACAGATACAGAATTAACTAGGGCGATGGGAGCTTTTACGATCTTCTGGCCAATTGGGCTAACGAATTCCACAACCATCGGATCGTCGCAGCCGTCGTCACATTGGTCATCTGGAAGAATCAGAACAAATTCATATATGAGGGTCACCAATACACCGTGGGCCAACTAACCAGGGAGGGTCTCTGCCAAACGCTCAAAGTTAGCAGACATTGCAAGCACGACCTCATGGACTTCTGGCAATCCGTGCTCTATTGATTTTGGCTTATGTACCTTTTTTTTGCTGCTTTTCTTTTCTTAACACTTACTTGTAAAGGCTTCAACATTTTGCGCCTTTGGATGAATAAAA